>OU343216.1:123474246-123546721 GCA_910596185.1 Chrysanthemum makinoi | reverse complement strand
TCAAACATTAAGCCAAAAACATGTGCATAAATGAAAATATCACAGTTGAATTTCCATCTTAGTAAATTACGTTCAAATATTGAGAAATCGAGGATGTTCTAAGAATTGAACCCTTCAACCCATTTGAATACATGAAGATAAAATACACACGAGTTTTCAAACACTTAGGCGCTCACGACAATTTATAAGCCATGTGTCCATATCCAAATTCATAAATGTTGTAAGAGCCAAAAGTCAAAAGCTCACAGGCGGCAAAACTTCAACATTTACATAGGTGGTTCCTCTTTATTCATGCTCTTGCCAAGCACTTTTTCAAAGAAAATTAACCATTAAGAAGTAAAGACTTCATCCTCCTTCCGGCGAGGAGTTACGAGAGCACAACCTTGGGATATAAATAAAACATGTGCTCCAGTCCACTAAATGTTAAAACTTTCCACATTGAACTCAGAACTCCCATTTCCTTAGGAGGGGAGTTGGGTGTTAGCATTAGGTGACTAAGTTAGACTTAAACCCATCCCTTTAGCGGACTTTATAACCAAGTCTGTAGCCAATCCCTTTGTCAAGTGACGAGCTAAATTTTGTTGAGATCTAACAAACTCTAGATACCACTCCATTCATGATAAGCTCACGAATCATGCTATGTACGACACCCAAGTGTCCAGACTTCCCATTGTACATCGGCTATAAGCCTTTGCCAATATTTATTTGCTCTATCACAAAGGATAGAAATAGGTGCTATAGGTTTTAGGCCTGATGGAATCTCAAGAAGCAAGTTTTTCAACCATTGACTTCTTAACCCATTTTGCTAAGGCGCAAATTGATTCCATTATTGAGACGTGATGCAAGTTTCGTCTTGGATTCCCAATTGCACTCCACCAAGTAGGAATACCGACCAGCGGTAGGCGAATTGTCTTGAGTATTCTTGATCCAACTTGCATCCCGATATATCCTTTTATCTTGAAGGATAACCAGATATATGAGAGCTATAATCCATAGTTCTCTTCGGTACTTGATTTTTCCCTCTGAGCTAGCTTGCCAATGATGAGCACTAGGATTGCTAGTATACCTTCTCGGTTTAACCTGCAAAAGCAATATCAGTCTTTACAAGTCATAGCATACATCGTGACCAATTACCCTAGAATACTCAAGTTGAGATCGCCTTGCCATTGTGGGCATCGACTTCTCACAAGTATCCATAGGTGTACTCACTGGAGTACAATCAAAGTAATTGAATTTCCTTAGCACCTTCTCAATACAATGGGGATGAGAGATATAAATTCTTTTACTTGCGGTTTAATCCTTATACCAAAGATAACCTTGGCCTCCCCATGTCCTTCATGGAGAACCTGATGAAAAATTCCTTTGTCATGTCAACTTGATTTTGGTGATTGCTAAAGATCAGTGATGTCATCAACATATAAACAAATGATGACTCCTTTACGGTTGAAATTTGCTATATACATATTTGTCAGACTAGTTAAGTAAGTAACCATTGAACAAAACCACTTCATCAAATTTTGATGCCATTGCTTAGGTGCTGCTTTAGTCCATAAAGAGACTTAATCGGTTTTCACACCTTGTTTCATTGCCAGGCAAGATGAAGCCATGAGGTTGGTTCATATAAACCTCCTTATCCAATTCACCATTCAAGAAAGCTGTTTTCACATCCATCAGATGAATAATCCAGTTGTGAATAGATGCCAAAGCAATCAGCCATCTTATAGAGTAACGACCCCGAATACAGGGCATGCATTATCAAAATAGTCTATTCATGACTTTTGTTTAAAGCCCGAATGACTACTCTAGCTTGAACTTTTCAATAGTTCCATCTACCTTCATTTTCTTTTTGAAAATCCATTTGCATCCCAAGGGTTTTCAACGAAGGTGGTAGATCAACCAACGCGAGTGTTGTTGCCCATAATGGAATCCATCTCATCATTGATTGCTTCTTCCGAGAAAGCAATATCCACAGGACTTCATTGCTTCTTCAAATGTCTTGGGATCATCCTCAACAATGAGGCAATAGGAGTATTGGTCCGAGACCTCATCCCTTGTTCCTTCAATTAAGTATAATTTAAACTTAGGTCCAAATGACTTTGGATTCCTGACCTTTTTGCTCTTTCTAAGCATAGGTTCAGGTTGTTCAACCACAACCTCATCGGTGACCTCACATTGGCTTTCATTAGGGACCTCTACGATACACCAGTAATGGCTGAGGTTCGGTTAGGAATCCTTTGACTTGGTCTAGGGACTGATGAAAATCTATTCTCATCAAACATTGCATCCCTTGATTCAATTATTGAGTTAATTGAAACATATTCATTAGGTTTGTGGAAAACTAGAAGGGGGGGTTGAATAGTTTTACCAATTCAAAACTTTCCTTTTAAATATTTAGATCGACTTATGTCAATCTATTTAGTTGTTTATGTTGGACGTTGATAGATAGATATATAAATGGGTAATGAAAGATAAAGAGTAAGAAGCACATAACCACAGAAGCGAGTATTTATAGTGGTTCGGCTACAAGGACACCTTCCTTATCCTACTCCACTCCCCGAGTCACCTACTCGAGGATTGAAACACTACACCATTTCCTTATGTCGAGAAGCCTTCTAGCGTCGCCTACTCTTTTTCCGGTACTAGGCTAACCACCGGGTTATTTCACTCCAAGGTGAACCACACCTACACAACGTCGCCTACCCTTTATACGGTGCTAGGCAAACCACCGGGTTCTTTCACTCCAAGGTGAACTACACCTACACAAGCGTGCCTACCGCTTTGGGTACTAGGCTAAGCACCTAGTTCCATTACTATGGAGGAACTACTACCCAACACAACACAACACCTAATCCTAAAGGATCCGCACCTTATTACAAACACCATCAAGGATATCACCATCCTTGGATCTAAACAAAATACTATATATGTATAGCGATGCACTCATCGATTAAACTACCTAGGCATTCTTCCCTAATGCCACTTGATTTGATTCTTAGGCATCCTTCACTAATGCCTTTGACACAACGCTTGGCACCTTTCACTAATGCCTTCGTCTTGACACCTTTAGCATTCTTCACTAATGCATTTGACACGGACGTTAAGCATCTTTCACTAATGCTTTCGTCTTAACTCTTTCGACATCCTTCACTAATGCCTTCAACACAACACTTCTTAGAAGAAAGAAAAGAATCACCAACAAGAGGACTTCAGTAGTCTTGATGATGAGGAAGCATGGCAACTCATGGACTTGAGTTTGCTTGACTTCAAAGGTGGTGATCTCTCCTTTAAGAGGAACCTAGAGAATCACACAAAAACAAAACCACAAACATAGATCTTTTGGATCTGGGGTTAGTGAGTTTTTAACTCAAGGAGAAATGGCTCACTATTTATAGAGGAAAAATTCTACTATTCCCTGGATCCCACGGATCCCTTCCACAAGGGATCCGTCTAGCGTAAAGCTAGGGATCCGTGCGACACTCCTCTTTATCCATGGGTATTTTTGGTTATGGGTCATGGGTTATGGGTTGATCCATGGGTTTCTTTCTAGATACAATGTACCTCAAGAATACAATGAACTTGGTTAAGTGGTTTGTACAAAACCATGGGTTATAGGTCAATACCATTTGCTAGTTTTTACCCATTTAGTATATACTTTTTTTTACCCATTTTAGTATATACTTGTTTTTACCCATTTTAGTTTATACTTAGTTAAGCATATGTTAGCCCAATATGTAAACTCTAGTTGTTGTACATATATGTATCTAAATCATAAAATCACTTATACTTGTTTTAGTGTTTTATGTGAAGCAATTAGTGTGTTAGAAAACTATTGAATCAAACTATTTCGTCATATTTGTTTAGTTAAAATGATTTTCGTTTGTTATTGACAAAACATTAGAAGATCGTAAAATATAAATAAACGTTTTTATGGCTTATTTATATTAACAATATCCCCACTTTGTTGATGACAAAACATAAAATTAATTTAATGAAAGCTAAAATTAGTAAAAGTTTGAATTTGTAGTTTTACTTTCTTCTCCCACTTTTTTGAAACAAAAAGAGCTTGAAGAAACTAACACATTGTTTTAAGAATAACATGTAGAAAATAAAAAGAAATAGAGAGCAAATGCGGGGAAAGGATCTCGTCTCTATGTAAAGGCGTCAAAGTAATACTAAAGCTAGTTTGTTTTGCAACTAAGTTTGCAAAAGATTTCGTCTAAGTGACGAATGTGCTCCCCCTTGATGATTGCAATTATGCAAAGGGATGTCAAGAAATGTAATCCTAATATTGCAAGTAATTTGCAATTTATTGCTTTGACACAAAAGCTCCCAAGCTTTAGGGTGTCAAAGTCTTCAAGTGTAAATTGAATAACTACAAAACAAAGGTTAGAAAGCAAGTATAATGCATAATTTCCTGCAAATATGATCCAAGTTAGTAGAAAGATAGTTTTCTGTGTCACGGATCCCACTGTTCCCTCCTTGTAGGGATCCGTGTAGGCAAATTAAAGGGATCCGTCTGGTTGATGATTAATTTCAGCAATGGTGATATAACACATTATGTTAATATCAAAGTGAGATATGTATTCAAGTAACAAACATATACTCAAAGCAATATGGCATATAAAATATCATTCAATAAAACATAAGAGATGATCTACAAATCTCTAAAAACTAATAGAATGATTTAGCCATGTAATACATATTCTACTAATACAAATAAGTGGCCAAAAACTTAAGAAGCAACCATGTGCTTGAGTCTAAGGATGAATAGACTTGTTGATTTGGTCCAATCTTTCAAGAAGATGATTAAACATGAAATGCAACTCATTTCGAACTTCTTGAACAAGTCCTTGGGTGATTAGACAATTAGAGAAATTATTGTCTTGATTAGGAACCGGAGGAGATTGGATGTTTTGAGGAGGTTCTACAAATGATGGTGGAGGTACATTGAGTAATGTAGGATGAGGTTCTACTAAGAATGAGGGTGGTGGTAATGGAAATTCCTCTATATGATCAAGTCCTTGGTGGTTCCTTGTTTCCAATGATGGACTAGTTAGTGATGTAGGTGGTTCCCTATTTAACGAGAAAGTTGGTGAATGGGAAGTTCTCGATGGTGAATGCTCTAATGAATAGAGATTTGGGTGAGAGAGAGGCTCGGTAAAAGAGTGTAGTCTATGCTCTAGGAATGAAGGCTTTGATGGTTTGCTAGAGCTAGGTAAGTTTGGTTTAGAGCTCGATGAACCCTTTTCTAGGCCAAAAGGTCTAATGTTAATCCTGCCGGTTCACTTGGAAATTGTTGATTGGTTGAGTTGGTGGAGGAGAAATCCTAGCATTTGTGGTTTAACCGGAAATGATTCGGTTGAGGAAATTTCGTGTATAACATGAGCAAGTTTCTTGGGTGGTTCTTGGGTGGATGAGTTAGCACTATGAGCTTTCCTCATGATGAAATGACTAAGGAAAAAGTTTCTAAATGCTGAGAATTGTGTTGTGGTTGATGACTAAGAGATTCGAGGAAGATGACTTATAAAGGAAAGGATTTGGCAAGTGCATTGAAGACTTAAATTACTAAGATCCTTTGGAATGTGATGATTAGCATGCACAAGAGTCAACTCAGGTTATCTGATCTAGGACTTAATTAAGATGAGGTGGAGTGTTCAAGTTAGCAAGATGAACTTGAAATGATTGTTTAAGCTAGAATTGACATGAATCTGTCACCCGGATCCCACGGTTCCCTCCAATGAGGAATCCGTCTAGGCTAATCCTAAGGATCCGACTCTCGCAGACTAGGAAAGGATATAAATGATGCTTGTAAGGTCTAAAGCCTATACCTTTTTGAGTGTTTTGATCCTCCTAAGTATCTTAAATGAAAGGTACTTAAATGTTCAAGGGCAATGAGTGATGTAGCTAATGATTGCCTCTTATGGAAGAAATTGGAACTTTTATGACTACCAATGAATAAACAAAGATGACACTAAAACTGAAGGAGTGTCAAATGGAGCTAAATGGTCCTAGAGATCGGATAGTAGCTTAAGATAGTGTTTTGGAGGATATCCTAAAGTTTAAGATGGGAAAACTAGAATTTGATCCATTTTGACCTATTTTTTGAGGTAAGGATAATGACTACACTCAATTTGCTAAAATTGAAAAGTTTCTAAAGCTAGATGTATTAACATGTGAGGAATCATGTGTGAGTATAAGAAGCGAGAAGAGTAATGAGTTTTGATGAAACGATAGATCTAAAAGAACCTTGAGTGTGATCTAAGTGAGTTATGTGTGAGAATGAACTTTTACTTAGCTTATGAAGGACTCAATTTGTCCTAAGATACTATGTTTTGCTTAGTGTGAAGTGATCTAAGACATGTTTTTGAAATATAATGATTGCAATTGCATTTTACGTTTGCGGATCCACGGTTCCTAAGGTAGGGATCCGTCTAGCACAAACAGGATCCGTCTCCTGCAAAAACAACACCTTTACAAAGGTGTGCAAGGGTTACACAAGTTTGCTCTATGTATGAATTTTGAAACTAATGATTTCTTCGGCAAGCATATATGTATACAAGTAAAACATAGCAATGATAGCATGTAAGAATAACACATAAGCAAAATGAGATTGAGCTCACAACTAACACAAAGGTTTATCAAACTTTAGCAAGCCTATTCAAGCTCAAAACGATTTTTGATCTAGATTAGTAAATTTTTTGTATTAGGTATGTGTTGAAAGAGAAGTATGGCATGTTCAAGACACTAGAGTTGTGAGGTGCTAGTTCAGGAGAATCCTAGACTTCATTTAGATCTAGAAGGTGGAGTTGTTGTTTGTGGAGATGAGGAAATTTTTTAGAAGGTTGTTTTGGTCAACGGAAGCAATGAGCTATGTATGTCATTACGGATGGTGATTAGCATACAATGAACTTCGTCCATGAAGTCATGTAGCTCTTCTTGTTCAAAGCAAGATAATTGCTTGATGAGGCAAGTAGTTGTGATTAACTAAAAGAAAATTTAATTTTAGAACTTGTTTGATTAGTAATCCTAAGACAATGCAAAGTACTTCCATTGTAAACATACTTTAGGAAAACATAGGAGTATAAATTTCTCAAGTGAGAGAATGAATATGAGACTATTACTAGTGGTGCTCAATTATGGCTAAACATGACATTTTACGGGCGATTCCACATACTTGACTTCATCAAGGAAGCAATTCAACGTTAGGTCAAATTGAGTTTCTAGTGCAATAAGTTCTCCGTTATTCATTCTTAAGTTAGGAAAATTTATATTCCTACAATGTCCTATCGAAGAGTAACAATGATCATACTTTGCTTCATTTTTATTAATATTATACTTGAAACAACTAAGGTGTGAAGGTGTCAAAAATTAAAAAGTTTCTACATGGTAAACAAAAGATGGTTGGATGAGCTAGTTCAACATATGTTGTTGAAAAGCTTTGAGTTTGGACTTTCGGATATGAACAATTATATTCGCGTTGCAAAATAATTTACTTGAGTATATCGGATGAAATAATCAAGTTGTCAATCCTATTATGAAGCTTGGAGATCATGAAAAGGAAAACGGGAGAGTACATCATCAACACAAGTGTAGGTTATGATCCGATGTACATTCTTGTTGTTTTTAGAAAATGATACAAGAAAATATGAAATCAATGAATCATATAAGCACATAAAACATTTATGTTGCACACATGTAAACTCAATAAAAAAGCCATTTAGTGTGTTATATGTTTTAAACATTTTCAACTAACATTTTCGACACAACTTGATGTTATCCCAAACACTCCTTCAAGTAGCACATTGATTAGTAGAAAATTACTAACTCGACAAGCAAGAGAATGAATAGCAAGGTAAGGGAAACCACATATGTTATTCAATCAAACAAGCACAAAAGCTATTTGAGATAAGCAAATAATCAAGTAATGCAAAGAAGACAATTTATCATTTAGCATAGCAAACAAAAGTTCTTTTCATCGCTTTGTGTTAAATATAAACATGTATACCAAGCTTGATTAGTTTCTTTTATATTTATAAATATGATCAAAACCTTAATTTCAAAAGAGGACACATTGTTATTCAAAAGCGAAAACATCCGTCTCCAATTAGATCAAACGTTTGTGCAAAAGTTATGACCAGAAAATGACTTTCTATTATAAATCAATGATTCTGTAAATTTTGTTTTGAATCAGTTTATGAAATCATTTTAAATGAAATTAGAATCAAATACCTTTAAAGCGATAGGTAGCACGACTTCTAACAACTTCACGGTTAATTAGTTATGAATTTTTGAAATTGAGACAAAAAATTGTCTTACGTACCCGGATCCCGGATCCCTTGCTTGAGGATCCGTTAAGTGTAAAAGAGAGGATTCGCGGATCGACTTATAATTACAAAATTCATGTTTTGACCGATGAAAAGTTTAACCTTTGTAGACTTTTAGTGAAGTTTAATTACCCATTTTACCTTTTATTCAAGATTGATTAACAATACTCTAACAACAAAACTTCAAAAAATTACTAAAATACATTTCATATTATGCTTATTATAAGATAGTAGCATATCTCACCATTTTATCCACAAGCAATTTATCACCTTTTTTACCAAAAATTGTAACTAAGAAAACATACCTTTGCTATATTCCCTTTTTATGGTTTTAGAAACCATAGACGCGAAATACTTCATGATCTTCTAAGATACCCCAATCCTTTGCTAAATATTCTTTTTAAGGAAAGATATATTTAGAGAAATTCTTCATTATCTTCTTAGGATGGCCAAATCCAAGTATGGAGAATTTTTTACAAAGAAAATATTAGAACGTTCCATCATTGTGCAACATAGTACAATGTGATGATTTTTAAAACATGACCTTTAAAAATTCACTTCTTTGTAGTTTTCAAACATACGCGGATCGTATCAAGTTTTTAAAGTACAACATAGTCTAAGAAACTTGGTACGAAGCTCGATGCCAATTGTGGAAAAACTAGAAGGGGGTTGAATAGTTTTACCAATTTAAAACTTTCCTTTTAAATATTTAGATCGACTTATGTCAATCTATATAGTAGTTTATGTTGGACGTTTATAGATAGATATATAAACGGGTAATGAAAGATAAAGAGTAAGAAGCACATAACCATGACACGAGTATTTATAGTGGTTCGGCTAAAAGGACACCTTCCTTGTCCTACTCCACTCCCCGAGTCACCTACTCGAGAGTTTGTAAACACTACCCCAATCTCCTTATGGCAGAGAAGCCTTCAAGCGTTAGCCTACTCTTTTTTCGGTACTAGGCTAACCACCGGGTTCTTTCACTCCAAGGTGAACCCCACCTACACAACGTCGCCTACCCTTTATACGGTGCTAGGCTAACCACCGGGTTCTTTCACTCCAAGGTGAACCACACCTACACAACGTTGCCTACCCTTTATTAGGTACTAGGCTAAGCACCTAGTTCCATTACTATGGAGGAACTACTACCCAACACAACACAACACCTAATCCTAAGGAGATCCACTCCTTATTACAACACCACCAAGGATATCACCATCCTTGGATCTAAACAAATAATATATATTGCCGCGATGCACCTCATCGATTACACTACCTAGGCATTCTTCCCTAATGCCACTTGATTTGATTCTTAGGCATCCTTCATTAATGCCTTTGACACAACGCTTGGCACCATTCACTAATGCCTTCGTCTTGACACCTTTAGCATTCTTCACTAATGCATTTGACACGGACGTTAAGCATCTTTCACTAATGATTTCGTCTTGACTCTTTATGCATCCTTCACTAATGCCTTCAACACAACACTTCTTAGAAGAAAGGATCACCAACAAGAGGACTTCAGTAGTCTTGATGATGAGGAAGCATGGCAACTCATGGACTTGAGCTTGCTTGACTTCAAAGGTGGTGATCTCGTTTTTAAGAGGAACCTAGAGAATCACACAAAAACAAAACTACAAACATAGATCTCTTGGATCTGGGGTTAGTGAGTTTTTAACTCAGGGAGAAAGTATGTTAGAAATGGGTGAGAAACAATGAAGAAATGGCTCACTATTTATAGAAGAAAAATTCCACTGTTCCCCGGATCCCACGGATCCCTTCCACAAAGTATCCGTCTAGCGTAAAGCTAGGGATCCGTGGGACGCTCCTCTTTACCCATGGGTATTTTTGGTTATGGGTCATGGGTCATACGTTATGGGTTGATCCATGGGTTTCTTTCTAGATACAATGTATCTCAAGAATACAATGAACTTGGTTAAGTGGTTTGTACAAAACCATGGGTTATGGGTCAATACCATTTGCTAGTTTTTACCCATTTAGTATATACTTGTTTTACCCATTTTAGTATATACTTGTTTTTACCCATTTTAGTATATACTTAGTTAAGCATATGTTAGCCCAATATGTAAACACTAGTTGTTGTACATATATGTATCTAAATCATAAAATCACTTATACTTGTTTTAGTGTTTTATGTAGCAATAAGTGTGTTAGAAACTATTGAATCAAACTATTTCATTTTTTATTTGTTTCATTAAAATGATTTTACGTTTGTTATCGAAAAAATATTAGAAGATCGTAAAATATAAATAAACGTTTTTACGGCTTATTTGTGTTGGGTTTATTGATTTGATGATACAAAACAATAAAGAATGAAACATCAAGGACTTAAAGGTGTGTGTGTGTGTCCTAGGTGTATAGTTTATTGTAAACGCCTAGGTTTTTAGTTTAGTTAGTAGAAGTGTTTCTATAAACGTCTATAGTTAGTTAGTTAGTTTATGGTGAATGAAACCTTGTGTCAATAACAATTATGTTTTGATTTATCCGTTGCGTATTGTCATTGTTATTGTTAAACCCTAAGGCTCAAAATGATCTAAAGGAGTCTAAAAAACTTCTCAATTAGTATCAGCTTGGGGGCTAGTTACTAGGGATTACAAGGTTTCTTGGCGAAAAGAATGAAGAAATCGATTTTTGCAAAATTCGCACTTTTGCAGCACGATTTTCAAGAGGGTATAAATTTTTAATAAACACGTTTGATCGGGCTAAAATTAACTGGAGCTTCTTGGTATATCTATCTTTAATCTCACGAGAAGGGATTGTTGATCTAAGCTCTTCAAAGTTATAAAATTTTAATGAAGTCTGCTGCTGACCCGAAAAAACTTCGTAAGGTTACTACAACACTGTTTTGAAACGATCATAACTTTTTTGTTAACCGATGGATCGTGATAAAATTTTTGGTGGATGTTCTCTATATACTCATCTAACTTTCCACCGAAAGGATCTTCAATCTGAGCTATTATGTGAAAGATGCTTAAAGTATCTTGCTCTAAGTTCAAATCTTGCTTGAAGGTTTCAGAATGCTGTTACCCTTTCACAAAGTTTGCTGCGTGACGAAGTACTGCTCTTGGGCGAAAGTATTGCTTCTCATTCAAAGTCTTTTGCTGCTTATCGTGAAATGCTAAGCGAAGATATTCAGAATTGAGGGAAGTCAAGCATGATATTTATTATGGATTTTTACTACACATATACAGGTTATTGTTCACACACACAGGAGTTTGATTTTTGTTCTTAAAAGATTTTAAAAAGCTCGAAGTTGATTTTATTAAAGAATTGATTACGAAGAGGATTATTTATCACTTATTTGAAGGTGAAGTAGAATTACTTGGATACGTGTTTTATCATACCTTTTAGCAAGAGGTAACTTATTCCATTAAAGAAATTACAAGAAGAATTGAATGCTCTGATACCACTTGTTGGATCAATGTACTCTAACCAAACTAACTTATATAGCTTGTTAAGGGTTTAATAACCTCGGATAAATCCTAAGTTATTAACAATGAAACACTGAGCAAACTCTATTAAGTACGCGGAATTTACTTAACAAAGCTAAAAAGAATATAACTTTAACTTTCAATGATTTTATTAATAACTCTGAATCTGCTTGTTATACAGATTCTTAAACAACTCTAAAACTCTAATAATGCACGTACTTCTCTAAAAACGTTATTAAAACTCGTACATTCTAATGCCAATCTAGGGGTCCTTTTATAGGCTTAAGGATAACCCTAGTCGGTTTACAATTTGTAACCTTGTACGACAAGTAATCTACACAAAGAATATTCTAGAATAACAAAGCTTTCTATAAACGAATATAGCAGTTCTTTAGCTTTCCAGTACTTTGACTTGACAGCGATTACTTTAACTTTTTACTTAGCAGTACTTTGACTTTAATCAGTACTTTGTCAATCTTCAGCACTTTCATATCCCAACAATCCTCCCCTAACTTGAATTCTACTTGCTTGACTTCAAGTTCCTTTGTAAACTTATCTTTAACATCTCCATCTTCAAGGAAAGATTGTGTCTTTGTCTTTAGATTGTATCTTTGTATTCTCTATGCTTATATCATCATTATCAAAGTATTCTTTAGAAATTAGTCTTTACATCATCCTTAATCAGTAATCTCTTTTCAGCAACATTCAGCAAGCTCCATCTTTTCAGAAACTCGGCAACATATGACAATTTTGTACATTAATTCAGTTTAAGTTTAGGTCTATTCTCATCACTTCAGGTGTGTAAACTCACGTGAGAGGTGAATCATTGAAATTTTAATGGATTTTGATGTCTCTTTACCAAAACCATTAACTCTGGAGTAGCCAAATGTTTTGGTGTGTAAGACCATGGTACATTGATAACCATATGATTTTTTAGCAAATCATCACTATCAACAGTTTGATTTGTCTTTACCAAAAGCTGTACCCTTTTGGACTAGTTAGTTCTTTCATTCATGGTGAACTAATTACCATATAATGGTTTTTCCATAGCCTTTACCACAAGCCATTTTCTTGTGGGCTAGCCAAATCTTCACATTTACTGATATGGTGAGTTGATTACCATATAACTTATTAGTAAGTTGTCAACTATAAAACGGATTTGAGATATCTTTACCAGAGCCGTTTGCTCATGGATTGCCATCCTTTTGTAACCATGGTGGATTGATAACCTATTGTTTACCATCTCAAAAACCATTTATTTCTTTTAACCTTTGTTTCAAAATATTTATCACTTAACAAAAGTTTTTTTTTCAAAATCATTAAGCGGTTTAAAGGCAAAGCGATTACTTTGGCTAAAGTATCTTGTTTGACCAGCAGATACACTGAATAAAGTACTGATACTTTAAAAATAATTTATTCAATAAAGATTCATACCAGTTATTCATGCATCATCATCAGCCATAGTTGTCCATCTGATAAATAATTTGATGACCATAAGTGCAGTTTCATTATCTTCTTCAACTTCCATACCATGTTCTAGCATTCTCCTCTGAGATCGATGTAAGCGGATATCTTACATGCGCTAACATATGAATCATAGTTCCATCTTCTAACTCTAAAGCATGTACTCCGATTCTTGAATCTCCGGTGATAATCTCCCATCTTCTTGATTTTGCCAAATCTCATTAGTTCTTGTTTCTTTAGTTTCCCAAACAGTTGTGAGATCTCCAAACAAGATTAAACCAACACCTTCTGATGGAATGTGTTCAAAATATTCTTGCACCAAATGATATAGATGAAATAAATCCTCTCTATCTATTTTGTGCAATAGATCCCATAGCATATTAAACACTCTACGAGCTTTCATCTTCTCATGAAACATAGGATAATTTCGTCCTTGATTCTACAACTTCAAAAGTAGTTATTGGTGATTTTTTCTTCTTCTTTTCTTTCTTCTTTTCTGCATCATCTTTAGAATACTCAAATTCTACAATTCTTAAGTAATTCCTTAGTTCATCATTTGTATCAGATCTTAACTCAACCTTCTTTGATGGTTGTTGATCTTCAACTTCAGTTGTTCTTTTTCTTTTTAAGCTTCCTTTTGTATCATCTTCTTTCTGAACATCATCATCTTTAAAATCTTTGATACTATCAACATTCTTCTGATAAGCTTCTCCAACACTCTACAACTCTTTCATCTCAACATAATTCAACTTCGCAATCAACATATCCTTGACCTTTTAAATAAGCCATCATTGCATTTCTTTCTTTTGCACGATTTAGTCTTCTTGGTAGAGCGAGAAGCAGGAATAGGTGTCTTTAATGGTATAGCAGCTTCACATTCAATTCTTCTTGTAATTTCTTAGCGCTTCTTTATCCTGCTTCTAACTTCAATATATTGACATTCAATTCAGCTTGTAATTTTCTAGCTGCTTCCTCATTCATAGCAACTTGAGCAGCCCTTATTTGTGCTAAAGTGAAGGGCTGCTCAAGTTGCTATGAATGGAATAAGGCTCAAAACAGGAATAGGTGTCTTTAATGGTATAGCAGCTTCAGAATTCAATTCTTCTTGTAATTTCTTAGCTGCTTCTTTATTCTTAGTTCTTCATATAATCGCTCGAGCATTCAATTCAGACTTGTAATTTTTAGCTGCTTCCTCATTCATTGTAGCAAAGCGACCCTTATTTGTGCTAAAGTGAGCTTCTTTTTCTTTTTTTCTACCATCTTACCTTTTCCTTTATCTTTTGGATCTATAACAGGTTGAGAAGCTTGTTGTTGTTCTTCAGTAACACCAGGAATGCTAACACCTCTTGGTCTTGATAAATTTTGCAATATTTCAACAACTTCTTCATCCACAACTTCAGTATGCTCAACCACAGGTGTATCAATCTGCTCTTCATGTAGAATAGTAGAGGGACCAGCTTCTTCATCAAAGTTTAACACCCTTGGTGTAATTAATTCTTGTCGAGATGTTTCTTGAAGACCAATACTTTGATTAGCAGCACCTTGATCATCAGTACTTTGAACTCTAGTGCTTTCTTCCTCAGTACTTTCAATATGGACTTGTACTTCAGTACCTTGAGGTTGAACATCAGTACTTTGAGGTTTAGCTTCTTCATTCAAATTCTTATCTTCCAATTTCCTCCCCAATTGGAATGAAGATTCTTTGTTGAACCTTTTGCTTTTGGTGGTCTTCTTAAAAGCGCCTTTCTTTGCTTCTTTTTAGCTTTGACCCATAACCTGTGATGTTTAACCAAGGGCCAAACAGACTTCTTGAATTTTCTAAACTTGATCTTCAATAAGGCTATCGGCGGCTGAGCCTCAGTAGTTTTCTTCAATCTGACTAACTTCCTTGTCAGAAAATAATTATCCAACACTAAACCTTCAGGGGGTATAGTAGTTGTATCTCCTCCAGAGGATGATGAGAAAATAGGAATATCGTGTTCTGGTGACCCAATAGGAGGAGTAGAATGGTGTGATAAGGTGGGAGAAACTGCAGTAACTTCATGATCATCAGTACCTTGTGAAGCAGTACCTTGTGATCAGGTTTCTTGAGATGCAGCACTTTGAGAAGCAGTACCTTGTGAAGCAGTACCTTCTCTGTCATCACTCTCTGCAGCCTCATCACGTATTGCTTGAACAACATCCATCATTGAAGTGGTTAATGGCATGTTCCTTCTAGTAAACAAATCACTTTTCCTAGCCATAAATGTGAAAATCTTGGCTGGTTGTACCACAACAGGTAATAGACTTGTAGGCTTTGGTACATCTGAAAGTTATTTATTCAACAAGACTTGAATAAATCTCAGATACATTAACCATCTTGATCCATGAGAGATGTGTGAGAGCATTCCATCTAAGATTAGCCTTGAAAAGTTGAACATACGGTTTGTAGCCAATCCTACTAGTGCAGATGCAATTTTTGAACCAAATTGCTCCCAAGAAGTACTTTTAAAGCAGTACTTTCATATAACAAAGCAGCAGTACTTTTCCATTCTCCTTTAAACAATAGCAAACACTTCAAATAATCATTAGATTGCCTCCCTTTAAGCAATGCATAGGACTGTAACTAATCAACCAGTCCTCCCCTTAAATGTAGCTTAGTAACTAATAAGACCAATCTGACAGAATCTCTTTGTCTCCTGTCATGCTTCCAGAACAACCATTATCAAAAATAAAACGATCTTTAAGCTCCTCTTCTAGGTTGCCCTGTCTAATAAGATGAAAAAGTTAGTTGCTTTGAGGAACGCAAGCCATTACTGACTTGTGTTCCCTTTGTGGAGTGACATACTTACATTCTGTAAGTATGTAGTCTCCACTGTTTTTTAAAGCATGATCCAGTATTATCTTTTGATTCCAAACTTGTGGATTTTCAACAAAACTTTCTTTTTCAACAAAAATCTCCTTTTCTTTTTCCACAAAATAATCTTTATCAAAAATCTCTATTTCACCCGTACTTGTTGAAAGTACTGTTTGTTCTCCATCAGAACTTTCCTTCTTAACCCATTTAGTTTTAACTTCTGGTGTAGAGTCCCTTGATCTAGCTACTTTCTTTGAGTTGAAACGCCTTCTAGATTGATAGTAATTAGATCTCCTAGGGTTTCTATTCCAAAAGATGTTTGGTGAAAACTGAGCAGTACTTTGAGAAAGTATTGTATTTTGCTTAACAGTACACTGGAGGTTTTGAAAAAGGTTTTATCTGGTGAGGGTACCTATAGTCTTGTGAAAAGTTGCTATGGTTAACCCTATGTGAATGATTCCAGACTGGTTTATTCTCTCTAGGGCTATGGTTTGTAGTTCTGTTCTTTGAGAACTTACTTTGGTATTCTGAGTGAAAGTCACAGTGCTTAATTAGATGATCAGGACTGTAACAAACAAAACATAATTTTTGACCTAAACTCCCAAAATTGCTTCCTCTATGTCTATGACCAAAACTATTTGGTCTCTAGGTGAATGATTAAAACTGTTTTGACCAAAATTATCCCAAAAAGGTTTAGCAGTATTTTGAAAATATTTTCCTAAAGGTATGCTGGCGAGAAGGTGTAGCGATACTTTGAGTTGAAAGTCGCTTGACTTTTTTATCATCACCTTAGGTGTCTCAAGTGTTTCTTTTGAGGTTTTAGGACCTAGATTGACTAGTAAGCTTTTTCCTAAACTCTAGGTTGTCTACTCCAAAGCGAGAAACATCTGGTCTAAGAGGTTGAAAACTACCAGTGGGATGAGGGACAGCATGATAACCTTTGTCTTTCTTATATTCAGGAGGTGTGTCACTAATTGATTCCTCATTACTAGATGTGTCTACATAGTTAATGAGTTCATCATCACTAGTTGTTATATCCTCAAAATCACATTCATCATGATCACTAGGTGGGTTTTCTATGCTATTGAAGTCCATGCCAAAACCTAGGCCAGTTTTAATGTAATCTCTTCTCTGTTTTTCAACATAAGTGACATGAGAAAGACCTGATTGTCCCCAAGCAGCAAAATTTTCTAGCAATTCATCTCTTTCCTTAGTTAGTTTTTCAATTTCAGAGATCTTACAATTTAACTTCCATTCACTAATTTTAACGATAATCCGTTGTTCATACTTTTCTGCCCAAGCCATTTCATTATTTTCGTGTGTTATGATTTTGGCTTCCATAGACTCTAACGTAATTTGATAACCACTACCTCAGGACCTAGCCCTTTGATAATTATCTCTTTTAGTAACATAATCATTTAGCACTTTTTGATAAAAATTATGACACTTACAGCATACCTTAGAAATAGGGGGTGAACTTGGTGAAGTAGCTACCATAGCAAGCAGAACAGGTTCATCTTCACACTCCATGCTCCAGTCAAAGCTTCCATAACCATCTCTATACTCCATGGCAGCATGTCCAGGTTCCTCATCAAAAGCTGTGCTCCAGTCAAACTCTTCCTTCTTAATGATTGGTATTCTTAGTGAGGTGATGGATGGGGGTGGAACAGCTTCAGTCGACATCTTTAGGTTTTGTTGTTAACTAGGTTTTAAGGGTTTCTTCTTAGTCAGAGTTTCCACACAAGCTCTGATACCACTTGTTGGATCAGCATGAGATCGTTTGTTATTTCTTAGCTGCTTCTTTATCCTTAGCTTCTTCAATATCAGCTTCAGCATTCAATTCAGCTTGTAATTTTCTAGCTGCTTCCTCATTCATAGCAACTTGAGCAGCCCTTATTTGTGCTAAAGTGAGCTTCTTCTTCTTGTTGGGAATTATACGTTTGAGTTGATAGGACAAAAAGAATGAAACAAGAGGGACTTAATACGACAAGAAGGAAACCTACAAAAAGATGGAAGGACTTGCTTGCAAAAGAAGTTTTATTTATTAGTCCTTTGTAGTATTTTGTAAACCCTAATCCTCTAGTATATAAAGAGGACATGGGGTGTAGGTTTAATACAGGTCTTCCAAGATGTTGTCGACTTAAAGGTGTGTGTGTCCTAGGCGTATAGTCTTGTAAATGCCTAGGTTATTAGTTTAGTTAGTAGTTTTGTTATCTAAACGTGTTCCAATAAACGTCTAAGATTAGTTAGTGCTAGTGATTGAAAACCTTGTGTCAATAACAATTATGTTTTGATTTATCCGCTGCGTATTGTCATTGTTATTGTTAAACCCTAAGGCTCAAAACGATCTAAAGGAGTTCTAACAAACTTCTCAATTGGTATCAGAGCTTGGGGAGCTCGTTAACTAGGGATTCACAAGGTTTCTTGGCGAAAACAAATGAAGAAAATCGATTTTTTGCAAAATTCGCAACTTTTCTGCAGCACAGTTTTCAAGAGGGTATAACTTTTTAATGAATCGTTGGATCGGGCTAAAATTCGAACAAGAGATTCTTGGTATATCTATCTTTAATCTCACTGAAGGGATTGTTGATCTGAGCTCTCAATCAAAAGTTATAAGCTTTCGAAGTCTGCTGCTGAAACTGGAAAAAAAATTTGTAAGGTTACTACGAAGCTTGTTTTGAAACGATCATAACTTTTAGAACGTTGGATCGTGAAGAAATTTTTGGTGGATGTTCTCTAAATACTCATCTAACTTTCCACCAAAGGGATCTTCGATCTGAGCTATTATGTGAAAGTCTTTGCTTAAAGTCTGCTCTAAGTTCAAAGTATCGCTTGGAGGTTTCAAAGTACTATTACCCTTTCAAAAGATCACTGCTGCTTGATGAAATCGCGATGCTTGACAGAAAGTCTTGCTCTTGGGACGAAAGTACTACTTCTCATTCAAAATGCTAGCGCTTATTGACGTGATCTGTTAAACAAAGATATTCAGATTTGAGGGGAAGTCAAGCATGATATTTGTGACAACCCGTACTTTCAGGTCATTTCTCGACACGATTCATGTCTCACAATTTCAACATTTATAGTAAACTTGGTTTACTTGTTTCAAATTCGCGTAACCTTGGAGGTTTAACGGCGAATTCATGATCATGACATTCACGTACATTTCATATGGACTATGAGTAGTCTACATTTTCATTGACATCATGTGCATTTCATTAGTTCATGCACGACATTTCATTTCACCCTTCAACGCGTAATTTTTATGTTTATTAATTTTTATCGCGTGAGTTTTTATTTTGATTATTTAACCCGTTACTTTCAAAAATGATCCCGAGGTATTTTTAAACTCACATTTAGTTCATAAAAACTATATTTTTAATTTTCCTAGTGTTTCACATTTATTTGGTATTTTAAATCGTTAACGTTTAATTATTACGTCGTGTTTCTTAAAATTTTACGATAATTATTTTATCACCCGATTTTCACGAGGAAAGTATTTTTACCATTTTTATCACCTCAATATAATCTATTTTGATTTACCAAAAACTTACTTGCACCAAGATTTCACCATTTACCTTACAAGAGTATTTACTTACACATTTATACAAAAGTCTTACAAATTAATACACAAATATACAAAATTTATACAAGTAACAATTTAAAAAAAAAAAAAATAAAATGAAGAGACAACCCCTCCCCAAAATCCGCCAAGGGAGGTGTATATTAAATATGGCATGGTTGTGTTTGTAAACTCATTTACTCAATCAAAAAGTCTTACTCTTTTTCTACTTCATTCATGTACCTCATTTTCTCATAGTTACTAGTGATAAAAATCAATATTTCTCTCCTTCTTTTGCTCATCATAACCGGCCACAACAACAAGAGCTCCAAGGGATCAAAGTTTTTTTTTCAAGTTCAAGCACAAGTGTTTACAATCTAGTTAATACTCTTCTAAGATTTTGAAATAAAAATCTAGAGTATTTAGGTTAACCTTGTTACCTACACCTCTTCATATCACTAGTAAGCATGTTTTTATCATCCTTATGTTTCCTTATCATTTTCATATGATTCTTATCATTTTTGAAGCTCATATGCATGCTATGTAGTTTATACCATTTATTTCTTGATTTTAAGGTTTTATATACTTAATAGTCATCCTATAATTATTCCCAAGTTATTCTTTGGTCTTGATGGTGATTAGGAACCCATGACACCCTAAGAAGGTGTATGGTAGGATTAGATTAGTTGTGGAGTTGATTTGAAGGGATTAGAATAGGTTTTGTCCGTGAAAAACTATTTTCGATATATATATTTTAAGGTTCTGTCATTGTTTCAGTTTTCTGGAAAAACCAATAGTTTGTACGAAAGTTTGGCCTTGATTTTTAGAAAATATACTTTAAAACGAATCCGTGGCCGCTTGAACGGATAAAAACGGACTTATAACGAAGAAGTTATGGATTTTACAAGTTTGACGACGAAATATATTATTTTCTGGATTTTCAGCAAACTGTTTTTACTTTGTCCGGGTCAAAAACGAGCCTTAAGCTTCACAAATTATTTCGACTTCTCAAAAATATATTAGTTTACTTCAATACGAAGCTAAGGACATATAAAACGTAGAAAACGGATGTAAAACGACAAAGATATGCACTTTTTCTTAAACTTGCCGTAACTAATTTTCTGCACACTATTAGCCAAAAACCACCATCTTTAACCCTTAATATCTTTATGATCGAGACCTTTTGGACGAAAACTCCTGAACTGAAACTTTTAGATATGGATACAAACTTTCCAAAACCGTCGATTTTGTTCTCTAACGATCAAGCGTATATGCTTGTTTACGATTGTTTTTCGAGCCATTTTTGGCAATTTCACGATTTTCCGACGACATTGTTTCGACGAAAAGTGGTAATTTCACCCAAAATCATTATAAAACCATTGTAGGATGACATTTTGACGTAAAAACATGTAAAGTCATTTTTGATTGGTCAAGACGTCAAAAGAGTATTTTTCGACGTCGAGTAATATTTTCAAAACCCGTAAATGGTATAAATTACATACGTAGTGCATGCATAACATTACATTGAAACTCATATCATATCATATCATTCATCATAGGTCAAGATTTGCGTATCACATTACATCTCGGTGTACTCACTTTTGTCTTCGCATCATTCCACCAAGTGAGTTTCGTAGCCCCTGCTTTTACTTGTTTTCATAAATGTTTTGGGGGAGATACATGCTCAATTATTTCATAACTATCATGATTATTTGAAACTACATGCTTAGCCGAACTGAATGCTTAGTCATGCGTAATACTGATATGCCATACTTAGAATTTCCATATTATATTCATGTACTGGGTACAATCATTGGTCTAACGGACTTGGTATATTCATTGGTCTAACGGACTTGGTATATTCATTGGTCTAACGGTCTTGGTATATTCATTGAGCTAACGGTCTTGGTATATTCATGGATTAACGGTCTTGGAACGATTTGAACATACACTATATACATTTCGGCAATGGGTTGTGAACACACAGGTTGCAAGTTTTGTATGGGCGGGACTTGGGCGAGTGGATTTACATTGCCTTTCTTTGCATAAGCGATTTCAATACATTGAGTCATGCACTATTTTTGTGAATTCATTTGACATCATATGTTGGGAACATAAACTATACATATCTCGGTAGTGGGTTGTGAACACACAGGTTGCAAGTTTTGTATGGGTGGGACTTGGGCCGAGTGGATTTACAATGCCTTTGCTACATAAACGATTTTGAAAGTCTTTACATTTCAACGATTTACAATGCCTTTGCTGCATAAACGATTTCGAACGGCTTTTCAATTTAAACCAAACTCTATGAACTCACTCAACCTTTGTGTTGACACTCTTAGCATGTTTTATCTCAGGTATCTAAGGCGTTCACTTCATGGCATGCATTTGGACACATCATGGAGTCGTGGTGACGACGCGTCTCACTTGGGTTTTACGTACTTGAAAACATCGTTTGTATTGTAACAAACTTATTTCCGCACAAATTGATTTTCATTTGGGACCTACTTTGTAAACTCTGATTATTTCATTAAATCAAACGATGTATTTTCCAAACGACACTTTAGGTCGTTCAATATAATTGTAATTGTGATGCTATGAATCAATCCCGGGAATTCCATTCATTGCAAAGCAGGTAATTTGGGGGTGTGATGATTGGCATCAGAGCTTCGATTATAGAGAACTAGGTTGCATCATTGACCCTAGACTATAACTACATCATCATAGCATCTCATCATTTCATCATAAGTGCGGGTTCACTTCACATGCGGTCATTACGTACATTTTTCGAGTTATTCACTTTCATTTCACATCGATTGTCACATGGATGCCCTTAAATGCCCATCCCATTATCTTTTCCTCATACTTTAACGTGGAGAATTCCTTGTCATTCCACTGCACAATTTTTATATCGGTGATTCATCACCGAATGCGTCGAATGCCGAGATGAACTTTAAGTAGGGCAAAGTCGCTCTCACTCCTTTGTTTCACTACTAACATGTCGAGTTACACGTTATTCACACTTAGCCACTAAACCATCATACATTTGAAGTACTTACGACACCTCATAACCCATTCCTTAGGAAACCGTCGATCATTTTGAAACATAACCCCAAACTTATCATTTTTATCACATCTCTTTAGAACGCTTATTATTAACATCGGATTTTTTCTACGTCTCACATTTCTCTTGTTTTGAAGAAGATATGGCACCGAAGAAAGCTACAGTTGAAATGACTCAAGCGGCTATTCAGAAGTTAGTGAATGATAGCATTGCTAATGCTCTAAGAGTCGAAAGGAAGCGGTGGCCTTCTGCATTCTTTGAGGCCACGGCTGCTGCTGAGCCGCTAGACTAGCTGCTGCTACTTGGTAATGCGGAGGATCGGAGTTAAGAGATGTTCGTACAAGGATTTCAAAAGTGGTGAGCCCACAAGTTTAGGGGGGGATGAAGGAGCCACGGCCATGGTACGATGGTTTGAAAAGTTGGAATCCGTGTTTTTGCTTTGCAACTGTCCGGAGGATAGTAAGGTTAAATTTGCTACGAGTACTTTACTTGAAGGAGCATTGTCTTGGTGGAATTCATATGCTCAACCGATTGGAGTGGAGAATGCTTTCAAGCTTACTTGGGAGCAATTCAAGAGTTTGGTGACTAAGAAGTTTTGTCCTCGAACGGAAGTGAAAAAGTTGGAGACGGAGTTCTATGAACTAGAAACTATTGGGTATGATATTGACACTTACATTCGGAGATTCCAAGAATTGGCCGTGTTATGTCCATCTATGGTTTCGGATAATGAGAAGCTACTGGAGGCTTTCATTGATGGACTTCTTGAAATTATTCAAGGTGACGTGACTTCTTGACCATGAAAGCGATTGAGGAAGCTATTGATTGACTCAAAAGCTCATGGCCAGGTAGTGAAGAGGCAAGTACACTAACACCAACCAAAACAACAACAACAACAACAGCGATAACCAACTCAACAACAACAAAAGGAAATGGGAAGACGACCAAGGAGATTATAACAACAACAACCACAACCACAACACTAACCATCATCAACAGCGGAAAAGAGGCAAGCTGCGATGGTATATGTTGCTTTGCACCAATAGAAGGCAGAGGTTATGTTGGAACCTACCCACTATGTAATCGATGTAAGTATCATCACACGGGACTTTGTCCTGTTAAGTGCTACAAGTGTCAAAAACTAGGACACAATGCCGGGAATTGTAGAGGCAAGACCATAGTTCGATTCGGATGTGGGGAGCAAGGACACTATCGAAGTCAATGTCCTCAAAACCAAGGTCAACAAGTCGAAGGTACTCATGGGAATGTATATATGTTAGAAGGAGCTCGTCAAGGTATCAACGCGCGGAAGACCAGAAGAAGTTCGGAAACTAACAGTCTTATTTCTCCTTATGTACTATGTTGTACCAAGTTTATGTCTAATCATCGTATCCGAAACTTTATAACTTAAAGATGTACTACTTTTGCTAAACCACTCGTTGTAACATATTCTCATCTATCGTACTTTATTTTCTTTCCGATTTGTTATCATTTACGAGGATTTCAATTCTTTTACTTTAACTATCATTTTAATGACACTTCTCCATGTCTTCTCTCCTCGATGTTCATCACAATTTTAACATCAGTTGACTTAACACCAAACATCATATGAGTCGATTAGTCCAAGCATTGCATAGTTACTGTTAAATTATACATAGCACGATCACCTATGTCTAATTCGGGAAGAATCATGCAATGAAGGGAGTAGTAGGCTTATATGTGTAAGCAATTCCGTAATCGAGCCAAATTTTCAAAAGATTTTCTTCAAACCACTTGTTTTCAGTTTGATCCGTGGAGTTCTTGTTTGATGAGTTGCAAAGATCGAGCTAGAAACAAGTTGTTACCTAAACCAATTTAGCCTAATCGTTATATGACGTTCTTGTTTGATGAGTTGTGGGATTAAGTAACAATCGGTTACCAAAAAGTCTTTTGAGGGTTTTGCTCGAGAATGGGAAGGCTTGCCTCATCAAACCCTAAACCCGTTAGACTAACTAACGCATGAATTCGGGGACTGAATTCCTTTTGGATGGGCGAATGTGACAACCGTACTTTCAGTCATTTCTCGACGATTCATGTCTCACAATTTCAACATTTATAGTAAACTTGGTTTACTTGTTTCAAATTCGCGTAACCTTGGAGGTTTAACGGCGAATTCATGATCATGACATTCACGTACATTTCATATGGACTATGAGTAGTCTACATTTTCATTGACATCATGTGCATTTCATTAGTTCATGCACGACATTTCATTTCACCCTTCAACGCGTAATTTTTATGTTTATTAATTTTTATCGCGTGAGTTTTTATTTTGATTATTTAACCCGTTACTTTCAAAATGATCCAGGTATTTTAAACTCACATTTAGTTCATAAAAACTATATTTTTAATTTTCCTAGTGTTTCACATTTATTTGGTATTTTAAATCGTTAACGTTTAATTATTACGTCGTGTTTCTTAAAATTTTACGATAATTATTTTATCACCCGATTTTCACGAGGAAAGTATTTTTACCATTTTTATCACCTCAATATAATCTATTTTGATTTACCAAAAACTTACTTGCACCAAGATTTCACCATTTACCTTACAAGAGTATTTACTTACACATTTATACAAAAGTCTTACAAATTAATACACAAATATACAAAATTTATACAAGTAACAATTTAAAAAAAAAAAAAAATAAAATGAAGAGACAACCCTCCCAAAATCCGGCCAAGGGGAGGGTGTATATTAAATATGGCATGGTTGTGTTTGTAAACTCATTTACTCAATCAAAAAGTCTTACTCTTTTTCTACTTCATTCATGTACCTCATTTTCTCATAGTTACTAGTGATAAAAATCAATATTTCTCTCCTTCTTTTGCTCATCATAACCGGCCACAACAACAAGAGCTCCAAGGGATCAAAGTTTTTTTTTCAAGTTCAAGCACAAGTGTTTACAATCTAGTTAATACTCTTCTAAGATTTTGAAATAAAAATCTAGAGTATTTAGGTTAACCTTGTTACCTACACCTCTTCATATCACTAGTAAGCATGTTTTTATCATCCTTATGTTTCCTTATCATTTTCATATGATTCTTATCATTTTTGAAGCTCATATGCATGCTATGTAGTTTATACCATTTATTTCTTGATTTTAAGGTTTTATATACTTAATAGTCATCCTATAATTATTCCCAAGTTATTCTTTGGTCTTGATGGTGATTAGGAACCCATGACACCCTAAGAAGGTGTATGGTAGGATTAGATTAGTTGTGGAGTTGATTTGAAGGGATTAGAATAGGTTTTGTCCGTGAAAAACTATTTTCGATATATATATTTTAAGGTTCTGTCATTGTTTCAGTTTTCTGGAAAAACCAATAGTTTGTACGAAAGTTTGGCCTTGATTTTTAGAAAATATACTTTAAAACGAATCCGTGGCCGCTTGAGCGGATAAAAAGCGGACTTATACGAAGAAGTTATGGATTTTACAAGTTTGACGACGAAATATATTATTTTGGATTTTCAATAAAATTGTTTTTACTTTGTCCGGGTCAAAACGAGCCTTAAGCTTCACAAATTATTTCGACTTCTCAAAAATATATTAGTTTACTTTGATGCGAAGCTAAGGACATATAAAGCGTGAAACGGATGTAAAGCGACAAAGATATGCACTTTTTCTTAAACTTGCGTAACTAATTTTACGCACACTATTAGCCAAAACCACCATCTTTAACCCTTAATATTTTTATGTTCGAGACCTTTTGGACGAAAACTCTGAACGAAACTTTTAGATATGGATACAAACTTTCCAAAACCGTCGATTTCGTTCTCTAACGATCAACGTGTACTGTTTTACGATTGTTTTTTCGGAGCCATTTTGGCAATTTCACGATTTTTCCGACGACATTGTTTTGCGCGCGAAAAGTGGTAATTTCACCCAAAATCATTATAAAACCATTGTAGGATGACATTTTGACGTAAAAACATGTAAAGTCATTTTTGATTGTTCAAGGCGTCAAAAGTATTTTTCGGCGTCGAGTAATATTTTCAAAACCTGTAAATGGTATAAATTACATACGTAGTGCATGCATAACATTACATTGAAACTCATATCATATCATATCATTCATCATAGGTCAAGATTTGCGTATCACATTACATCTCGGTGTACTCACTTTTGTCTTCGCATCAGTCCACCAAGTGAGTTTAAGTAGCCCCCCTTTTACTTGTTTTTCATAAATGTTTTGGGGGAGATACATGCTCAATTATTTCATAACTATCATGATTATTTGAAACTACATGCTTATGAACTGAAATGCTTAGTCATGCGTATGTAACGGTATTGCCATACTTAGAATTTCCATATTATATTCATGTCTTGGGTACAATCATTGGTCTAACGGACTTGGTATATTCATTGGTCTAACGGACTTGGTATATTCATTGGTCTAACGGTCTTGGTATATTCATTGAGCTAACGGTCTTGGTATATTCATGGATTAACGGTCTTGGAACGATTTGAACATACACTATATACATTTTAAGCAATGGGTTGTGAACACACGGGTTGCAAAGTTTTGTATAGGTAGGGACTTGGAAGCTGAGTGGATTTACATTGCCTTTGCTGCATAAACGATTTCAATACATTGAGTCATGCACTATTTTTGTGAATTCATTTGACATCATATGTTTGGAACATAAACTATACATATTTCGGTAGTGGGTTGTGAACACACAAAGTTGCAAGTTTTGTATGGGTGGGACTTGGGCCCGAGTGGATTTACAATGCCTTTGCTACATAAACGATTTTGAAAGTCTTTACATTTCAGCGATTTACAATGCCTTTGCTGCATAAAGCGATTTCGAGCGGCTTTTCAATTTAAACCAAACTCTATGAACTCACTCAACCTTTGTGTTGACACTCTTGCATGTTTTATCTCGGGTATCTAAGGCGTTCACTTCATGGCATGCATTTGGACACATCATGGAGTCGTGGTGACGACGCATCTCACTTGGGTTTTACGTGACGAGAAACATCGTTTGTATTGTAACAAACTTATTTCCGCACAAATTGATTTTCATTTGGGACCTACTTTGTAAACTCTGATTATTTCATTAAATCAAAGCGATGTATTTTCCAAATGACACTTTAGGTCGTTCAATATAATTGTGATTGTGATGCTATGACGAAATCCCAGAATTCCATTCGGCGCAAAGCAGTAATTTGGGGTGTGACAATATTTGTTATGGATTTTGGCTGACGACACACACACAAAGTTATTGCTCACACACACAGGAGTTTGATTTTTGTTCTTAAAAGATTTTAAAAAGCTCGAAGTTGATTTAATTGAAGAATTGATTACGAAGAGGATTATTTATCACTTATTTGAAGGTGAAGTGGAGTTACTTGGATACGTGTTTTATCATACCTTTTAGCGGGGAGGTAACTTGTTCGTGCTTCAATGATTATGACAAAGAATTGACATAACATTAAAGGAGAATTGGCGTTATTGTGCTCGATTGATTATCGTCAAGAGATTGAGGTCTCCCACATGCAATTATCACGTTCAATGTCATCTATAGTGCAAGATATAAGATACAAGTTTGGGTTATTTTACTTCTTCATCAAGTTCGTTATATTTGATTTTCTTCACAAGTGATCATTACAAAGAGCTTACAGATTTGAAGAATCATTTGATGTTCATGCACCACTCAAGGGAAGTGTTTGATTTTTACCACTGTTGATCATTATTACTACTGCTAGTTGGATTTTCTCTTTTGTTTTGGATTCATTTTAGTAAGCATTTTGGTATTCTTCATGGAGGGCAATTCGAAACATTGGACGGCTTAGATTGGAAGTATGATATTGGTTCGTGGTGGTCAAGATCATTATTTGCATTCGTTCCCTATTTGGATAATAACAAAAAGGGGAAGAGATGTTTGAGTGGCATGGCATGGATTACGGGGAAGACAAAGGAAGACATACTTGTTTCATTCATGGTGAGATCCTTGATCTCAATTTATCTACTGCTAGGGAAGTTCGTTTCAAGAATGATTTGTCATTATCAACTAGGGAAGATTGTTGGGAATTATACGTTGAGTTGATAAGACAAAAAGAATGAAACAAGAGGGACTTAATATGACAAGAAGGAAACCTACAAAAAGATGGAAGGCCTTTCTTGCAAAAGAAGTATTATTTATTAGTCCTTTGTAGTATTTTGTAAACCCTAATCCTCTAGTATATAAAGAGGACATGGGGTGTAGGTTTAATACAGGTCTTCCAAGATGTGGTCGACTTAAAGGTGTGTGTGTCCTAGGCGTATAGTCTTGTAAACGCCTAGGTTATTAGTTTAGTTAGTAGTTTTGTTATCTAGACGTGTTCCTATAAACGTCTAAGATTAGTTAGTGTTAGTGATTGAAAACCTTGTGTCAATAACAATTATGTTTTGATTTATCCGCTGCGTATTGTCATTGTTATTGTTAAACCCTAAGGCTTAAAACGATCTAAAGGAGTTCTAACAAACTTCTTCCTTTTTAATGATTGGTATTCTTAGTGAGGTGATGGATGGGGGTGGAACAGCTTCAGTCGACATCTTTAGGTTTTGTTGTTAACTAGGTTTTAAGGGTTTCTTCTTAGTCAGAGTTTCCACACAAGCTCTGATACCACTTATTGGATCAGCATGAGAGTTTCCACACACCTATTCCTGTTTTGTCATTATTAGCTAAACATTGGAAGTCTTAGATTGGAAGTATGATATTGGTTCGTGGTGGTCAAGATCATTATTTGCTTACGTTCCCTATTTGGATATAATAACAAAGGGGAAGAGATGTTTGAGTGGCATGGAATGGATTAAGGGAAGACAAAGAAGACAAGAATGTTTCATTCATGGTGAGATTTAATTATCTCAACTTCTGCTACTTCGTCTAGGGAAGTTTGTACAAGAACCGTATTTGTTTTGTCATCATTAAATAGGGGAAGATTGTTGGGTTTATTGATTTGATGATACAAAACAATAAAGAATGAAACATCAAGGACTTAAAGGTGTGTGTGTCCTAGGCGTGTAGTTTATTGTAAATGCCTAGGTTATTAGTTTAGTTAGTAGACGTGTTTCTATAAACGTCTATAGTTAGTTAGTTAGTTTATGGTGAATGAAACCTTGTGTCAATAACAATTATGTTTTGATTTATCCGCTGCGTATTGTCATTGTTATTGTTAAACCCTAAGGCTCAAAACGATCTAAAGGAGTCTAACAAACTCCTCAATTTGTATTAACAAGGTTCAATAACATAGAACCTAAAAGCCTTGGAATGCTCAGCATATCCAACAAAGATGCAGTCAATGCCTCTTTCAACCAAAGTTTTCAGCTTTGATAGTGAGTCTTACAAATGCCCTATAACCCTAAAACCCCGAGATAGTTCAGTTAGTTTCCTTTTTAGTCCAGAGTTAATAAGGGTAACCTTGTTCCTTTGTTGGGAACCCTATTTAATAAATAACAAGATGTTAACATAGCTTCACCCCGGAACCCTTGACTCATCTTGAATAGGACAACATGGAATTAACCATCTCCTTCAAGACCATGTTTTTCCTTTCAAAATACCATTTTGTTGAGGAGATAGGAGCAGCTTGTTTCATGGATTATACCAGATCAAAAAATACAGAGTATCCATGTACTCACCTCCCTATCAGTCCTTAATCTTTTGATCAGGGACCCAAGTTGCAATTCAACTTTAGTTTTAAATACTTTGAATTTATCTAATGCTTCATCCTTAGTATGTAATAGATAGACATAACAAACCCTAGAAGCATCATCATTAAATGTCACAGTACCTTTCATTCCCATATAGAGGAGTGGCATGCAAATCACACAAAGTCATCGTATTAGCTCCAAGAGCTTAGATTCACGATTAACACCTGAAAGGTTTCTTGGTTATCTTGGTCAACATGCAAGTTTTACACTTTTTAGTGTCCATGTCAAATGCTGGGATTAACCCATCCTTAAACATATCTTGCATCCTTTTATAGTGTACATGGCCAAGTCTAGCATGCTAGATGGTAGAGTCAGTCAGGTCATTGGTGGTCATAAAGGCTGAATTATCACGGTCATTAATAATATTAAGCCTAAACATTTGATTACACAAATAGCCAAAACCAATAAACACATGATTTTTAGACAAGACAAATTTGTCAGATTCAATAACTTCTTTATATCCATGATTATTCAAAAAAAAACTACTTGAAACCAAGTTTTTCCTTATATCAGGAACATGAATAACATTAAACAAAGTTACAATCTTTACAGAACTAAACTTATGATCTATACAACCACGACCATGCACCAAGGCTGTTGACTCATTTCCCATGTGAAGAATAGAACCATCATTCAGTGACTCATAAGTCTTGAACCAACTTCTATATTTACACACATGAACCGCTTGTAACAGAGTCAACCCACCACGCAACATCATCATCCTACACATAATAAGATTCAAATACATATGTAACATAATAAATCAAAAACTTATTAAACATATTACGACCTTACAAAGGAGTTAGTAGAACCACCACTCCCTGAACCATTAGTACCTGATCCATTGGCTTTACCACTAACCTTAACACTGTGTTATCATGATGTTTACATTTTCCTTTGTTGTCATTGTACCTGGTGGAGTTGTTATGCTCCACCATATTGACAACAGATGCACCAGTAGCATTACTACTCTTTGGCTTGTCATTATCCTCGACTCGAGAGATTCCTCATGCGCGATGACTCGCCTAACTCAACCAGAGTTAATTCCTCCTTTTTATGTGTCATGGTATGCTTGAAATCTTTCTAAGTAGGAGGAAGTTTATCAATGACACAAGAGACTGAAATAGCCTCTTCCATGTGCATATTGTGTTGTGTAAACATTCCAAGTATACCAAGAAGTTCATTGTATTTTTCCATAACTGGTCTTGCATTAGTCATTTTGTAATTTGTGAAATTACTTACAAGGAACTTCTTACTTGATGCATCCTCACCATTTATTTGGCATCCAAGGAATCCCATGTTCTTTGAAGATCTCAAAATTCTGATAAATGTCAAATAGAGAATCAGACATACCATTTAGAATTAAGCCTCTGCAAATGTAGTCATCATTCTCCTATTTGCTCCTCCTTCTGATTTGTTCCACGGTGGCATCATCCCCATCATCAGGAATAGGTGTAGTCAGAACATAGACCACACTAATGCTTGACAGCAAGAAGTGCATCTTCTTCTACCATCTCCTAAACTCCACCCCTTCAAGCTTATCTAGCTTGTCAAAGTTTGAAGCCATGTGTTTCATTGTAGCAAAGAAATTTATTTGATTATCATTAATAGTTTACTGATTGTTGTTGGTTATTCCCACAGCCAGGTAAAGATAATCAAGAGTTGAACAATACCACTAGAGGTTAATGATATCACTTGGAATCGTGTTATCACTTTCCAAAGTAAACTATTCGACCCTATGCCTAGGTTACACGAATATCTACTTGGGATAAGACCAAATATTTGTTATTGAATTAGGCACAAATCAATAACCCTTGCCTAGGTTACACGAATAACCCTTGCGCATATTGAATTAGGCACAAAACATGGTCATAAAGTGTTAGGAATTAGAAAATCCAGTCGTTAAAGAGTCGGTCACCTCAAGTATATGTATTCATTAGAAAGCTCGTAGTCATAGTCAAGTTATGTTAATAAGTAGTTAGTTAAGTAACACCGTGGAGGACGGACGGGTCTTTACCCACTGTATGCCCGATCCACAACCAGAGGGGCGGCGTTTATTGTAAGACACTATAAATACCCCTCTACCTCCCAAGGTAGAGGGTTGGAGCTTCAATACCATTTTTCTTTGTTTCACATAGTTTCCAACTCTCTTCCCTTTCTCTCTCTAGAACTTTCTCTCTCTAAAACTTGTAAACGCCCCATATGTTATTGGTTTGATGTGTTTGTGAAATCCTATATCTTACAATTGGTATCAATAGCGATGGTTTGATCACTCATCTTTCATGCTCTTTGTTTTGGTGGATTTCATAAGGTTTTTGAGGTTATAAGTATTTAGAAGAGTTTGAATCATTTGGTCAATTACTTGTGTTAAAGCTTGAATTTTGATAGTACTTTTGTGTTTAGGATCATCATATGTGCTTAGGTTTCGAATTGGAAGGCTTGAATCATCGTGGTTGGGCTGTTTTTTATTGTTAAAGTGGATGTTTTTGAATATTGTACTAAGCGAGTTGAGCCATGGTAAAACGTCAGTTTGAGTTGCTTTGTTATTGGAAGCGAGTTGGTTTATGCGACTTGGCTATTAAGCGAGTTGATTCTTTAAGCGAATTGAGTTCTAAAGTTTACTTAGCTATTAAGCGAGTTGTATTGGTCATGCAGTTGGTTTATGCACTCGTTGGGTTTAGCCGCTCTCGTATTTACTCGCTATTTAGCTTAGTTGACTTTTATGCTTACTTGGGTTTTAAGTGAGTTGTTTCTTGCTTTAATTTGTCTCTAAGCGAGTTGATTGTTTAGCGAGTTGATACCAAAGCGAGTTGGATGCTTAGCTACTTGTCTATTGAGACTTGTTACTTCTCGGCTACATTTTACGGTTGTTCTTTTATTTAGTAAAATCCTGAAAGAATCTATTTCTGTTTAATCAAAGAATAGTAAACTCGTAGAATCGAATCATGTCTAACAACATACCTACTATCGCTCGATCAGAAGTCGAGGATGTTCGGCATGGATCGATACTGGCCCACCTATGCTTGACAGAACCATTATGACTCATGGGCTCAACGAATTAGGTTGTATTGCTTGGGAAAGGAAAATGGATTTAACATTCTCAAGTCAATTGATGAAGGACCTTATCAAATCGAGACTACAAGAGATGTTCTTGAAACTACCTGCAGATGGAACAATGATCTTAGGATTGGACGCACCAAAGACGTATGATGAGCTCAGTGATAAGGAGAAAAAGAGATATGATGTTGATATTAGGGCTTCAAACATAACTTCATGGTCTTCCAAAAGATATCTACAAGCTTATCAATCACAACACGGCGCAAAGCTTTGGGATAATGTCAAGATGCTTCTCTCAGTTCGAATTAACTAAGGAAGACAGAGAATCACAACTGTATGATGAATTTGAGCACTTTAAGATGAAACCATAAGAAAGTGTCTATGAATATTACGTGAGATTCCACAAGCTTGTGAATGACATGAGGAATATCAAAATGATTATGCCAAATATTCAAATTAACTCAAAGTTTGTGAACAACATGAATCCCGAATGGCACAAATTTGTCACCCCTGTGAAGCTAACCAAAGGATTAAAGAACACCAACTATGAGCAACTGTATGCCTTCCTTCTTCAGAATGAGAGGCATGCTATGTTTGAACGAATGATTCTTGAACAGTTCAAATCTAAATAGGGAGAAACAAGTTCGCAAATGATTCAACAAATTTTTACACCAATGTTGGAATTACCACCAAAGCTTCTCAAGTCATACCCACGGGTAATGGTAATTACAAGCTCATTCCCGATCCAACATATAAGCCTCCAGACTCAAACACACTCATGGAAAACTTTATCAATCAATGCTCTCTCATGGTTAGTCAAAATATGAATTCCACTCCACACACCAACAATAACCTTAGAACAGCATCCAATCCACACAATCAAGCTACTATCGAGATGGTGGTAGTGGTGCGTAATGTTCAGCGAGCACGGTATGAACAAGGATGATTGGAGCAGTTATGGTAATTTGGAGGTGGTGGAGGAAATGTGGCTAATCGTAATCGAGGAAGAATGCCAATCAAGGGCAAGCAAAGCCAATTAAATGCTACAACTATGGTGGTGAGGGACATATTGCAAGGAATCGCACATCTCCAAAACGCCCATAGAATGCAGTACTTCAGGACAAGATGTTGCCGTGCAAGCTCAGACAATGGAGCGATTTTGGATGAAGAAGAGTTGTTGTTTCGGGGATGGAAATGCCAAAACATATGTTGCGATGGATGAGCAACCAATCAGATATAGGTCACAATCATCAAAATGCCAAGTTGCCGATCGTGATGCATTTGACTCGATGTCGATGATGAACCTACGCTCGCAAACAATTTTCATGGCTAGCATCTCACCTATGGTCTCTCCAAAGGTCTCATCACCACAACAGGCTGGTCCATCCAAAGATTCAATCATCTCTGAGGTATTAAAACTATACGATGAAGTTGATGAGCAAAAGATGCATAACAAAGTACAATCACATGAAACTAATGAATCGATATGATAATGTGGGTAATAGTAATATTGTCCCATATGATCAATATGTGATTCAAAGTGAAAGTGAGATTGTAACAAGTGATGCATCTTCGCAGCAATGATGACTATGTTTTGATGAATACACTCCATGTCCTCGATGATTCTCGTATCTCTGAATCAATGCCTATAAAGAACAAGTTGCTATTTATGAACAACGGGCTAAGTTTGAGTTAACTACCGTGAGCAGAAATGGATGACCAAATGCGCATAATTATCAAAAAAGTAATTTTAGAGAAGAAGTGTTAAAATAAGAGTTAAACTCCTTACAATAAAAGCTTTCTAAAACTCGTAAGCAAAACAAGAACTTCAAAATAATGTTAAAGTGCTTAACAAGAATTTAATGCTAAGGAATCAAAACTTTTGAATGACTTTTCCAATCTAAAAACTTTGAAAAACAAGCTTGAAAATAAGTTGTACGTTCAAGGGAATACCATTGCATCGCCACATGATCACTAAGCATAGAGTTCTAAGTGATAAGCATAGCATTCTTGTGAGGAACCCAACTCGAGTATGGTAAAGTGGCTAGAGGCTCGAAGGTAAATATATGATGGTAATGAAATCCTTAAGCCTAGGCGTAAAACCTAGTTGCGCTGAGTGCACTGAGGAAGATAAGCAATTAGATGAAGTCACTAGGGAGAAAATGAATAAGAAGCTAAAAGATCCTGAGTGTAAAAAGCAAAACATAACGTTCAAACCCCATGATTACACTAAAGAAAATTGGATTTCCCTGAACAAGTTTAAGCCTCAAACTCTATTAACCCCAGAACAAGTTTTTGGAAAAGGACATAGATATGCAAAGGCTAATGCACTTGTTAAACAAACACTTTAGAAAATGCCTCCAAAGAATCGTGTATCCTCCAAATACACCAATGCATTTAGTTCCCAGGACTATTTCCACTAAGAGCAAGACCTTAATCACCAGATGTTGTTTATCAACTATTTGTTGATTTTGAGAAGATATGTAAGAAAAGGATCACACCTACTAGGGGTTTTGAGCAAACTAAAGAATGCTATTTAGCTGAGGTCGTGCCTTTCTTTAAACAATTAAAAGGTCAATTTAAGAGTCTTCAAAAAGGGATAGACTCAGATATTAAAGAAATGGAAAAGGAATTTGATGCAATGATAGTTGAGGTTAATGATTATGAACGGGAACTCAAATATAATGAAATTGAAAGGAAGAATTTGCATATTTTAAATGAGAACTTAGTATTAAGTTGTGTGGCTCAAGATGTGTTTTATACTGTTACTAAGCATTCTATTAATGCTTCTCAATTTCATGAATTATCTATTGCTTTGAAAGTTTCCCATGATCGTGTCATTGACCTTGAAAACAAAAACTCATAACTAAATGATAAAATTGATCGGGATGATCACGATAATTTGGTAAAACATCTTTCTAAGCTAGAAGTTGAACATTTTGATTTGCAACTAAAATATCAACATCTCAAAGAAAATGTCAAAACCTCTAACATCAAGACATCCTCAAATGTTCCAGAGTTTGATGCACTTTTTGAAATAAAGAACGGATGAATGTAGCTCACTATAACACGATCGAAGTTGAAAGCCCAAATTTCACAATTAAAGGGTGAAAAGAACAATGTGATTGGCTCCCAAATGCCTCCTCCTTTAGATTCTCAGTGTTCTCAAACTTTTCATCTTCAAAACTTGGTTAATGCTTTACAAAAAGAAAATGAGAGTTTTCTAGAAGAAAATGAAAAGGTTAAACGACACTTTAAAGAGTTATATTATTCAATGAAAGTCACCGTGACAAAACAACTAAAAAATAACGCCTTTACAAAAGGAAATTGAGAATCTAAGGAGTCAAGTAAAAGGAAAAATTTCAATGAGAATGTTGCATCAAAGTCATCCACTGATCAAATATATCGTGGATCTTAAATACATTCCTCCTCATCTTAGAAATAATGAACTTGTGTTTCATAACTATTTCGCTCACCTTAAGGATAGTCTAGAATGTCTCCGTGAGATTGTTGAAGAGGATTTCATAAATAAGCCACTTGATAGTGAAATTAGGTTTGCTTGCATACATGCCAAACGATCTCAGGAGCTGTTAGAATGTTTAAGAGCAACATGTCCTAAATCCTTGTGTAAGAAAGAAAGCCGTGATGCCTTGTTCTATGCCTAGTGCTAAGTATGCTAACCATTCTATGCCTAGTGTTAAGAAAGTGAACTTTAAAGTGCCCTCAAGTAGTTCAGATCCCAGCACTTAGATCTCAGAATGCAAAAGGTAGCCCAACCAACTAATGTTCCCATAATTCCTCTACAGAGTAATCAAGGACACAAAAGCAAGCGGGTCAAAGCCTCCAGGAAATACAAAGCAAGATAGGACCTCGCAAGCTAAGAATGTGCAATGGAAGAAAGTAGAAGATCACCCTAGGAACATTAAGTTTGAGTTGAATAAAATGAATCGTGTTGATTCTAGTATTAGCTATAAGCATACTATAATTAATTCGAATTCTGCTACTTTTGTCAAAACATGTGTATTGATGCCAAGCTAATCATGAATGTGGTGTGAATGAGTTGATTAATGCCGTTAAATGCCCCTTAAGATTGTTAATGCCAAAAATCAAGCTAAGAAGGGTAGAAAGCAATGGCTGAACAAGGTTAGAAAACAGTGGAAACCAACAGGAAGGAAATTTAGTAACATAGGTTATCGATGGATACCTACTGGCCGGAAATTCAATCTTAATGAGATGTGCCCTAAATTATCTAGATCAATGCCCATTAGAAAATGGATGCCTACTGGTAGAACTATTCCCTTAAGAAGTGAACATACTTTGAATAGGTCGAATGCATACACTAGCACTGCATCAATCCCTGATGATTCCATTGTTTCTACTTCCGATGTGGGTGTTCCAATTATTGTTACTAACCAAATGGAACCCATTCTTGCATGGGGATCCCAATTATCCAGTTATCCATTCTTGTCTGTGTTCAACTGTTGATCGTTCAAATCGCTTCGTGGTACTGGACTCAGCCGTTCCAAGCATATGATCGAGACCGGTCGTTGCTCATGAACTTCGTGAGTAAATTCATCGGATATTAGATTCGGGAACGATCATTTTGCTATTATAGGTTATGGAGACTATGTTTTGGTGATAGTGTAATCTCCGGGTATATTATGTGAAGGTCTTGGTCATAATCTGTTTTTGTGGTCAATTCGTGATTCCGATCTAGAGGTGGCTTTTAGAAAATATACTTGTTTCGTTAGAGAACTTAATGGTGTGGAACTTTTAAGAGGAACACGGGGTTCAAATCTATACACCATCTCTATCGAAGACATGATGAAGTCTTCTCCAATCTGCTTGTTGTCAAAGGCTTCGAAAACAAAATCATGGTTATGGCATCATCGTCTCAATCACTTAAACTTCGGCACCATAAATGATCTTTCCAGAAAGGACTTAGTAGTAGGCTTACCTAGACTAAAGTATGAAAAGGATCATCTTTGTTCAGCATGCTAATTGGGAAAAAGCAAGAAGTATGCCCACAAACCCAAACCTACAAAATCAGTTATGGAATTTCTTCATACCATTCACATGGATTTATGTGAACCCATAAGAGTGCAGAATATTTTTTGGGAAGAAATATGTGTTAGTTGTGGTTGACGATTACTCTCGATTTACTTGGGTTAAGTTCTTAAGGACAAAGGACGAAACTCCAGATATCATCATTAAACTTATCAAAGCAAATGCGGTTCGACTTAACAAAACTGTGGAATCATCCGAACGACAATGGAACTGAGTTTGCAATAAAGAACTTAGTCGTTTTATGAAAGTGTTGGAATCAGTCATCAAAGAAGTGTTCCACTAACTCCTCAACAGAACGGTGTAGTTGAAAGACTAAATCGAACTCTTATGGAAGCCGCAAGAACAATGCTGATTTACTCAAAGGTTCCAATGTTTCTCCTCGCTGAAGCCATTGCCACCTAATGCTACACTCAAAATCGATCCCTAATTCACACTTCTCATGGAAAAACTCCATATGAACTTGTCCACAATCGAAAACCTAATCTTTCATTCCTTCGCGTGTTTGGTGCATTGTGTTATCCAACTAATGAGGGTCAAGACTTAGGCAAACTTAAAGCTAATGCGGACATTGGAGTTTTTGTAGGATATGCACCAAGCAGAAAAGGATACCGAACTACAACAAAAGACCCCGAAATATCATGGAAACAATTCACGTTACATTCGATGAGTTGACCGGTCAAATGGCTCCAGGACAACCCTTCCTGACCCGCATCTCAACCCTCATCAAGTAGTCCCATCAGTTCTACTCTTGTACACAATTCCTCGCCAAAGAACTCCATATGTACCACCTTCAGAAGATGATTTGAAGAAATTATTTGATCCAATGTTTGATGAACACTATGAGCCAATTGCTAGTGATCTGTCAAATCCATCAATAGAGGCTGCTCATATCCCTATCAACGAAGTTAACACTTCAGTATCTATGTCATTGAGTCAAGAAGCTCCTGCTGCAGATTACTCACTCTCATCATCAGATCATCAATCATCGTGTGTACATCATGAAAATGTTTCTGGCACCTATGATGGAGATAACCCTTTGCTACTCCCGAAGATGCTCCCTTTGAGAACATATTTGCTCCTGAACCTTCATCATCGAACCATCTTCATCGAGAAATAGACTCGCTACTTCGGTTCCTCAACAACAACCCACACGAACACCTGAGAAAATGGACACATGATCATCCATTGGACAACATCATTGGAAATCCTCTCGCCCAAGATCCACTCGTAAATAACTTGCAATTGATGCCTTATGGTGCTTCTTCAACTCCATACTATCCAAGGTCGAACCAAAAGACGTTAAAACCGCCATGAATGAAGACAGTTGGTTCAATGCCATGCAAGAAGAAATTCATGAGTTTGATCGACTAGAATTATGGGAATTAGTACCGCTCCTGACACATGCTATGATCATTGCTCTAAAGTGGATCTTCAAAGTAAAACTTGATGAGCATGACGATGTATTAAAGAACAAGGCTAGATTGGTTGCAAAAGCATACCGTCAAGAGGAAGGTATTGACTTTGAAGAATCATTTGCTCAGCTTGCACGCGATCGAGGCAATCGAGTTCTTCGCTAATCTGCAAGTAAGAATATGATAGTCTATCGATGGATGTAAAGACGACTTTCTTAATGGAGATCTTAAATAAGTCGTATATCGTACCAACCGGAAGGTTTTGTGAATCCGAGCATCCTACTCATGTCTATCGCTTAGAAGAAGGCTCTTTACGCAGAAGCAAGCTCTAAGGGCATGGTATGATACGCTATCAAAGTTTCTTCTATCCACTGGATTCAAGAAAGGCGAGTTGATCCGACATTGTTCACCGTAAAGTCGGGCAAACATTTAATTCACGTTCAAATCTATGTTGATGATATTATCTTTGCCTCGAAATGAATGTGGCCGTTTTCTAAGGAAATGGGCTCCAAATTTTAAATGTCAATGATGGGACAAATGTCATTTTTCTTGGGATTACAAATTTCACAAAGTCCCGGAGGCATTTTATCAATCAATCTAAATATGCAAATGAAATTTTAAAGAAATTTGGATTTGAGACTTGTGACACCGTTAACACTCCCATGGTGGAGCATTGCCAAACGGATGAGGACCACTCAGGGATCATGGTAGACCAAACGAAATATCGTAGTATGATCGGATCCCCGATGTACCTCCACGGCCGTGGACTGATATGACTGTTTGTATGCATGTGTGCTAGATACCGTGCTAAGCCTACCAAAAGCACCTTGAAGCGGTTAAACAGGTCTTTCGGTATCTCCAAGGAACCATCAACATGGGACTTTGGTACCTGAGGACACCGGTATGTCACTAATGACCTATGCGAATGCCGGTGACCATGCGGGGATGTCAAGATACACGCCGGTAAGTCCAGGCGCCGGTTTTTGGGTGATAAGCTTGTGAGGTGGTCTTCAAAGAAACAAATGAGTACTTCTATATCCTCTACAGAGGCTGAATACATATCCATGTCATCTTGTTGTGCTCAAATCCTATGGATGAGATCCCAATTATCTGACTATGGCTTTGAATTCAACAAAATCCCTCTGTATGGTATCAGAGCCAGGTTTTTAGATGTTCTTCATTCAATAGCAAAAATCCCTCTATGTGATAACAAAAGTGTCATTGCTCTCTCTTGCAACAATGTTCAACATATCGACATTCGACATCATTTCATTCGGGAACAAGTGGAAAAAGGTGTGGTAGAACTCTATTTTGTGAGGACTGAATACCAGTTAGCAGACATCTTCACCAAAGCTCTTCCTAGAGAACGTTTTGAGTTTATCTTTCCACGACTTGGAAACACTCAAACGTCTTCAAGAGGAAGACGAGGAGTAAATGGTTTTTCTTCATCTATCGCTTGTATATAATTATTCAAAAAGCAAAATACAAAATTTTAAAACCCACAAAAAGAAAATAGAAAAATATAAAATTTTCAAAATCCCAAAAATATTGTTATTTTGTCATGTTTTTATTATTCGATATCATCTACGGACTTTGTGTTGACATTCAAAGAATGTCACGGGTTTTTAGATATTCTTCGAATTTACATAATTTGTATAAAAAAAATAAGACGGAGAAAAATGGTGGTTTATTGTCATTTCAAAGCAAGAACCCGTTTTAAAAAGAAAGAACAGAGCCATGCTTAATCTTATTTTCAAATCTCATGCTCTGATTCTTAAAACAAATGTTTGTCACCAAAAAGACAAATGTTTTTCTTTCCAAATATTTTTCCGTCTAATGATTCTTCTGAAAAATATTTGTCAACTAATGAAAACAAAATTGCTTTGAGAATACCTCTGACTCTACTTTTGAAAATCATCCGGGCTTATCTTTGTCAAACTGTCTACCACTCAATCAACAACTCATGTCATTGATTGAGGGGGAGAATGATTTCAATTTAAAAGGTTATTTTTCAAACAATTAGCACGTAAAAGAGCAAGGTCTACCTTTGGAAAATCAAAAAGCTTATCAGTTAAAATGTCTTTCAAAAGCAAGTCACTATTCTCCTCAAAAGCTCTCAAAATTTAATTTAAATCAATAGAGATCACAACTCTCAAAGGATTTGAAAATTGTGATCGGGGGAGAATTTGTGATTTAAATTGGATTTAAACTGATAATTCGATAAATGGTGTTATACGTGATTAACAAGCTCTCCTCCCTGCATGTGCCAAACGATTTCAAATTTTCCATGCATATGTTAAGGGGGATCATTTATATCAAACCAAAATGGATTAAAACGTGACTGATTTGTCTCTAAATCGTGGTTTTCCCTAATATGTGCTAAACAATTTCAAAATCAGATGCACATATTGAGGGGAGCAAATTTTTGAAAACCACATTCTTTCCCGAAAATATCTTTAACTGTATGTGAAACACCATTTTGATCGGAAAGTAATGTCGAGATTTTTAGAAAATATTTATCAAAGAAGTGAATTCTTTCTCTTGCGTCCATGTGCCAAAATGATTTCAAACATATGATGCACATGTTGAGGGGGAGCCGTTTTCTAAAATATCAAAAACGATTAAGGTACAAAATGCTTTGATAATATATCACAAGTACCTGAATTGTTTTTCAAATGGTTTTCAATTGGTTCCAACAGATGATGAACAATACCAAAAAGACCGACGAAATTTACTTTATGTATGGTGACATAAGGATGGTTAGGTTAGGTATTTGTTCCCACGATCCCACCAGAGAGTCGGAGGGATCTACCCAGGGATAATCCACTAGATAGTGTAGAGTCCTTAGGTATGATGATAAAAGGAGAAAAGTGAGAAATGGGAAGAGTCGGGATCGAGACAGAGCTAGAATCTTGGGAATAAACCTAACAAGGTTCTAGTTATGAAGTCTTGGTAAGCACTGAAGGGGTTGAAGAATGGAAAAGAAATGAATGTGAAAAGGGTGAAAAGAAATAGCCCTCCAATAATTCAACCTTAGGCCAGAAACCTGGTTCAATACATATGCTACCTTGGGTGTTTACTAAGGTAACCGGTATTGAAGACAAGACGGCGTCATGGACCCAAAGGGACGACTGCACGACAACTTCCCAAACTACTCAAGTTTCTCTTAAAAGGGACTTGTTTCATTCTCACGGGGAACCTACATAATCTATCGACTTTCTCTTAGAGATTGTTGATACTGAAGAAGGAGACCCTCTCCCTAGTCTCCGGCATAGGAACCAAATGTTCACAATTGAGTCTAGAGCCACGAGATCATCAAAAAATCTCATTAAGGACACAATCAATAAAGACTCTCTGTTTCACACAATGTGGAAAGAGAGAATATATTTTTAAAGTCCTACGCATTATCCTTGTAGTATTGCCAGAACATCTGAGTGATGCCAACATATTCACAATGAAGATGGAAAGCGTTCTAGAGCCAACATCATACAAGCTCTTGGTAGGTGGCATGTGAGATCTATCCAATAGATCAACCATGTGATAACTGAACAGAAACAATGGAGCGATTCAAATTTATGAATCAGTCCTGGTTCAGGTCATGGATTGACGGATACCTTTGAAAAACCGGTCGTTGTGCTTAAAACTCCTTTCTCTAGCACATCGGCTGTGTATTAATATTTCAAAATAAAAAGGTGTTTATGATTGATAACTGATTTTCATTAAAACCTTCATTGTATTGCAAAAAAAATTTATATTGAGCGGTACACGATTGTTTTTCAAATTTCTTTTTCATCAATCAGTGAATCTCAATTCATTCGTTCACTCACCGTGTTGTCTTCTTTGAGATGTTCGGTTTGAGAACGCTAGCGTACCGCATTCTGAAACCCTGCCAAGGAGATTCTTTGAATTATACCGATCACGAAGGCGTACTTGTACCGATTAACGAGAACCGTGGGCGTGTACTCAATTCAACGAAAGTGGTCAAAGACACTTTCGCGTGCACTTATTATGCTAATTGTTGTATGCGGTACACCACGCTTCGGCAAATGATCGAATGAAGAGGTCAATCCATAGCCGCATGCTCATACAACACATTCATTTCAAAAGAAATCATGAGTAGTGCATCAATGACTCTGATATTATCACTCCATGCTTCTGCTACGCAGCTGCAAATATCATGAATCAACTAAAGCTTCCGCTACTCTGAAGAGAAGAAATCATGATCCAAAATATGAGCATGTCGGTCCACTGTCACAATGTCACATAATGTCAACACCAAAATGGAAGAGTCAGAGATTTATGCAATCTGATGATCTCAAAGCTGGCTCAAAACTCATCATCACGTGGATTTGTTAAAGACCTCCACTCAAATTATCCAAACATGCAAAATATGAAGAATCAAAGACTACGAGCTACAGAGCAATGAACTTAAACAAGAATCTAAGAACAATCTTAATGTAATATCTGTTTGTATTATGTGTAATTTGAGGTGACCTCCCTTAGGAGGAGATTGTTAGGAATTAGAAAATCCAAACGTTAAAGAGTCGGTCACCTCAAGTATATGTATTCGTTAGAAAGCTCGTAGTCGTAGTCAAGTTATGTTAATAAGTAGTTAGTTAAGTAACACCGTGGAGGACGGACGGGTCTTTACCTAATGTATACCTGATCCACGTACCGTAGGTGGCGTTTATTGTAAGACACTATAAATACCCTCTACCTCCCAAGGTAGATGGTTGGAGCTTCAATACCATTTTTCTTTGTTTCACATAGTTCCCAACTCTCTTCCCTTTCTCTCTCTAGAACTTTCTCTCTCTAAAACTTGTAAACGCCCCATATGTTATTGGTTTGATGTGTTTGTGAAATCCTATATCTTACATAAAGCAGTCATAACAGCCACATGAATGAGTCAAAGCTATTACAAATTAAACACTGCAACATTACAAGTAGGAACCAATACACTAGCAGTAGGAACTACACTAGAAGTAGTAACCAACACTACAAGCAGGAACCAATACACTAGCAGTAGGAACCATCAGTCACTACACTAGCAGTAGTAACCAATACACTAGTAGTATTAACCACTATTGAGTCAGGGTGTTCAGGGACCTCATGGGTGTACACTCCGTACCTCCTAACCCAAAACTAGGTGTGAACTAATCCCACAAGTGCACTAAATTTTCCAACAGGATCAACATGTATATTATCATAATTCATTCCAAATTTCTCGCTGCTCATTCTCCCCCCGAATGAATTATCAATTTCAACATCCCAAATTTGTGTGCATTGTGGTGGATTTACAATACAGGTTCCGCACATTTACAGAGAACTTTGTATGGAAAACATATGGTTCGAAACCGAAAACCATGTTAATAGGGAGTATTTATTATAGCTTGTTGACATGATGCGAATTTATATTATATCTTTTAAAATCAAATGCCCCATAAAGCTTACAGTTTTGTTCTCATAATATTAGTTTTGCAATCAACTGAAGACGTTTAATAAACGTTTCAACAAAAATAGCTCATGTATGAACGTGGGCTACACAAAGTTCAATACTTATTCATATAACCGCCCAATACTTGTAAGTATTCACCACCATTTACAAAGATATAATCGGTTAAACTATGATCGCAATTTATTAGCCGAGCCACATACCACACTAACTTTAAGTTGTGCCTATGATAATCATTTTGACGATGCATCAATTTAAAACTCAAAATGATCGAATCGACGGATGTATAAGCCTACATATACACCCCCTTTATATCCTTTCAAAAAATTAATGGACAAAGTCCTTACTTTAATTTGGTGGTGATAAGTGAACAATGCACTTCTATGGAGAACAATAAATAAAATGAAATTACCTTTGAGCCCATGATTCTTGTATATGGTTCGCATCATCATTAACCGGGATGGTCCAACAGGTCATGCCAATAATTTATCTTGGCTCATAAACTATGGTTAATACATCATCACATTCTTCAATCAAATAAGTTCTTTTATGACTTTCACACAGTCGAATATAATATATTACATTAGCCTATAACATTATTAAAGAGGAAAACATGTTCTATACTAGTGAAATTGCTTTATTTCCGAAACACTATATGCTCTTAATCAGTTAATCATGTCCCATATAATCCAATAATGTTCACATGATAAATAAGTCACATATATGAGGCATACTCAGTAGCAGAATCGGAGAATTAACACATCTTATTTACTCACAATCTTAATAATAATATTGCAAATCTTTTCCTTATTCCACGAGGGATGATGAATAGACTTCGACATTTAGAGAAAAAATGATTATCATATTTACAACTAGCTTAGAGACCTGTTGACACCGGGTTAGTTTTTAAAGAAATAGATAAATGAGATGATAATAAAAGTAATAACGTAAATTTGTTAAATTTAAAATATGTTTGAGTGACAATCGATTTACAACCATCGCGTTGCCAAAATAAAAATAGATTGATTCGAACATAAAATGATATCTGATTTCAATGAAAATTTAAGTTGCTAACAAACCTTGTAACATTAAAAATAATAAGTAATAAGTAACTTATTCGATATTTGAAATGTTCCATCAATATTTGAAACGAATAATAAGTAATAAGTAAATTATTCGATAAACAATTGAGTTTTTAATAATTTAAATAATAAACGTCCATGCATTTGCGTCTCCAAATTCGATGGTCATGAAGAGCAAATATATTCAATGAGCGCTCATCAAGTTAATAGCCAATGCCCGTTCCATGAACACCTAATGATTTTATAAAAACAAATTCAGTTTGTAACTATTAAAGCAAAAATAAATATAAGCTCTTAAAGCAAATAAATATAAATTTATTATTCTAATAATAGGAATAAACAAAGTAATGGGCCCTTTATAAGCTTTTAGCCTCATACAAAAACTGAATAAGCTGATAGAAGATTCATGTCGCTCAATCTTTTTCGAACCTATACCTTTATCATTTGTGGTTCCTCTTCGAGCATTCCTATTAGTAATAAGACAATGAAGAACATGTTAGCTTAAAACTTTAAACCATAAATTGAACATACTTACTCTTGATGTATCTTTTAGACTAAAGGTCAAATATTCTTCGATGCACAACCTATAAAAAAATTATTGTTCGTGCAGAAATTCCATCTACTTTTTTTTGTAGTTTCTTAATTAAAATTAAAAATACTAAAAACATCTCTTAATCTACTTTTAGTTAGTTTGTCATAGTGGTATTAGCATTTAAGTCTTCAGAATTAGAATGTGATTAATATTTGAGCGAGGTGATGAAAATTACCCGTAGATATTGCCTATAACTTTTGAAGAGAAATTTTAAAAGTGATAGTTTAAAATGTTCATAAATGAACATAATAACACTTCTATATTATTTGTATTGAAATAATCACCCAAGAGGGCCAATTAAGAGTGGATGGATAACGATAAACAAATCATAGAAATTTCCGATAAGAATAGGAAGTGTGATTAGAATGATGTATCCGTGAGTAAGAATTCTGCAAAAATTGTCTTGGGATCAGGGGATTTCAAAATAGTATAAACGTATAAGTGGTTAAAGTATGGTTTGTTCATTCATTAATTTAGAGACATTGATAACATTTCCTTTCAATTTGCAAAGTTTGATTAACTATCATAATTAAGTTCACCCCTAATGTATCTTATAGTTACGTTTCATAGCCTTCAAAAGTGAAGTTCTTAATCAAACACAACAATGGTCCAGTTAAACATAATTGTGAATACCAATGACCAACCACATTCTCATCCCATAACACTCACTGGTTGTTGACATTAATCGTATCTTCAAAAATTCACGAATATCAGTAGAACATAAATGTTTAATTGTAGTTATCTTACAACACTACATTAATCCACTCAACTAATCATAATCCATTGTGTGGCTAAAACCCTGCTGAAACCTATATCGAGGGCTAAAAATCACAAAAGAATGGCTACAATCCACTATGAAGACCTTTAAAATATCTTAACTCATCCATTCGTAAACGTATCATAACATGTCTTCAATGTATGAAAGAGAACATTTAAGAATTCAAACACATATATATCCAAATTTCACAAAATAATATTTTAGGAACATATTTGAAAAATTATACAAAAATTATGTCATCTCACCATAGCCCGCCTACAATTTGACCTCTACCAAAAGCTACCCATTTTAACATGTGACCCTTTCCCAACCTGGACCTACATTAAGCTATCTCTAATTCTCTAAACATGTACCATGGTGATCTAAAAGATACGCGATGCCACAAACTTTCTAACTACAGTAGCAATCAAATATAAAACAAAAAGGTTATTTAACCCCACAGTTGGCGTAATTACAGTCAACGTGACCATAAAATACTTACCCTTAACCCAACCAACCTGAGATCTAACCTATGCTTTTAGAAACTCAAAACTTTGATATAGTGAAAAAGTTAACATAGATTTAAGATTGAAATATAAATCACAAATACTTAATACCATTTTAAGAAAAGCAAAAAAGAGCAGGATATAAAAAACGATGGTTTAACACTATTTTGGGATATCTATACTTACTGGTTCAAAACAGTTTAAAACTGAATCATTCTTTAAAGACGGTTTAAAACATAACCAAACCAATAAAAAACCGTGGTTTACCACTATTATTAGAGATACTTACATGTAATATTCAAATAAGCAATCCCATATAACCCATATACGAAGTTTATAAGAATTCCACCATTGCCAAAATGTATTTAACCTGATACGACAATCCCAAACAACCCCTATATTCCTATATAAAATAAGTTTCGATAATGATAAGCTTAATGGAGAAGAAATCATACCTGGTACAAAAGAATATCATAAGCTATCAATTTATATTGCTCCACATCCCCATCCCCATCGCCATCCCTATCCTTCTTATTAGACTTAGGCCGCATGGTAACATACTATTGCTCAAACCTGTACGATAACATGCTGCTGCTTGCTGCTGAAACCTATATCAATGGCTAAAAGTCACAAAACAGTTATTTAACTCCACTGTTGGCATAATTACAGTCAACCCGACCATAAAATAGTTACCCTTAACCCGACCAATCTGAGATCTAACCTATGCTTTTAGAAACTCAAAAATTTGATATAGTGAAAAAGTTAATACAGATTTAAGATTGAAATATAAATCACAAATACTTAATACCATTTTAAGAAAAGCTAAAAAGAGCAGGATATGTTTCATCTCCAACGAAAGCAATCCTTGCCTATGGCATCTTTTCCATGACACTACTCAAATAGCACATCAATGAACCTATTAGAAATATGTATTGTTTCCTTAAGCAAATATAAAATGTTGTCATTATGACTTTGACTTCAGTAAAGGTATCACATAGCTCATCAAATGTCGTCACTTAGGAATAAACTAATGTATTCGGTTAAAAAGGTATGCATTATTCTTTCAACAAATACACTTTTTCTGTACTATAATTCATTTGAAATTACAATGGTGACCGTAACGTGTTTGATTAGCATTACATAATCCACTCGACTAATTATAATCCATTGGACTGATGATAGTGTATTAAAAAATTATCTATTAAAAAATGATAATATTGTATTAATATTGTTATGTATATTTAGCACTAATTTATAAAACTAAGAAATGGTCGGATTTGTGTTTGTGGTCAGCCATCCCAAAAAGTTTGACCTGTAGAGAAAATTTTTGATTTACCCGAACTTGTTCAGACATGCCCATTTTGCCAACATAGTGTTAATAGGCCAAAAGACTTTAAACTATACAGAAAGATAATTAGTTGTTGCTTAGACTCAAATCTTGTTATTGGTATGGCTTCGTGGTAAGGTTGGATATTTTTGAAAGAGGGAACACAAAACATGCTCTCCCAACCATAATCGGTCCAAGTTGTACAACACTTGCGATAAAAGATTTTTTTGGATTGCAGAAACTGAATCCCATAAAAAAAAAGACACCAGAATATGATAAAAATGTTACGGAGAGAGGTTCACCGTGGTGGTATTTATAAAAAAGGTTACATGCCGTTGAAAAAAGTGTATTTTCCACGTCCAGTGCATCCATACCGACATACATGAAGATGATCATTTCGGCTATAAATGAGATTGTTGCAAAAGCATGTCTGCCATCTAAGAAGCTAATTTAGTAATTATACGAAATTTAAATATAATATTTTTTTGGGTATAGGATGGGTAGTGGGTCATAAAAACATCTCTTTTAGTTATAATAGAATGAATTTATTTTGTTTAAAAAAACAAAATCACAATAATGAACTAACCTTTTTAGATAGTAATTTTGGAGTACCACTTTAAATAAATTTCAACCCATTTGACCCGTATCATTTTCAGTAAATCTTATGGTATACCCCGTTTGACCCGTTCCCAACATGGACTAACAATCTAAAAGACCCTTTCCCAACCTGGACCTACATTAAGCTATCTATAAACATGTACCATGGTGATCTAAAAGATACGCGATGCAACAAACATTCTAACTACACTAATAATCAAATATAAAAAAAAGGTTATTTAACCCCCACTGTTGGCATAATTACAGTCAACCCGACCATAAAATACTTGCCCTTAACCCGACCAACCTGAGATGTAGCCTGTGCTTTTAGAAAATCAAAACTTTGATATGGTGAAAAAGTTAATACAGATTTAAGATTAAAATAATTATCACAAATACTTAATACCATTTTAAGAAAAACTAAAAAGAGCAGGATATAAAAAACCATGGTTTACCACCATTTTAATCCACCATTGTCAAAACGTATTTAACATGATACGACAATCCAAAACAACCCCTATATTCCTATAAAAAAATAAGTTTGAATAATGATAAGCTTAATGGAGAAGAAATCATACCTGGTACAAAATAATATCAGAAGCCCTCAATTTATATTGCTCCACATCCCCATCCCCATCCTTCTTATTAGACTTAGGCCTCATGGTAACATACTATTGCTCAAACCTGTACGATAACATATCACGCTTGTCATTGAAACCATATGTGTGGCTAAAAACCTGCTGAAACCTATATCGATGGCTAAAAAACACAAAAGAATGGCTACAATCCAACGATGTTTCTTAACAGTTCATGTGATTACCTGTATGGACCATCTCCAACGAAAGCAATCCTTGCCTATGACAACTTTTCCATGACATTGCTCAAATAGCACATCAATGAACCTATTAGAAATATGTATTGTTTCTTTAAGCAAATATTAAATGTCAAAACTAAAACCAAGCTGCAACATGTACACCTTAACAAACAAAATCAAAATAGATGAATCATCATTCAAACCGCACGTCCTTACAACAACATTATGCAAGAATTTATTTCAATCACCAAACTTTTCTTTGGTTTCTGAAAAATTAATTGAATTGAACTTAATGAAAGAAACGTATACTATAAATTGAATTGAAACACAATTAGATTAATTCTCGAAAAAAACAGCACATCAAAACATTTATATGATGGGATTTAAATCAAAACCCTAAAAAAAACTTAAATAGATGTGAATACTTACCAATTGGATGATGTATCAGACGATTTGGATGTGTGTTTTTGAATCGGTTATTTGAACATCTTGAATGTGATTTGTATGTGATTTGAACATCTTGAATGAGTCGTCTCGTGGAAGAGATGGGTGAATTGAAACTTCCGTTATAAATTCTGCAAAATCAAAATAACAGTAAATCTTATAAACATTAACAATTAAACATACAATCAAATTTCTAAAAGCACGACTTGAAACATATTCACATAAAAAGAACTTCCAAATATATTACCTTGATGCACAGATTTCTATCTCCCACATTTTCATTTCTCATAAACATTCTATCGAAAGCACTTGTATGCGGCCTTCAAAAGAAATATTTCATTGACATCATAAAAGTTAATTAAAAGTATAAAAATCTACATCAACCATATTTAAAAAACTAACTAATACAAAAATGATTGAACAAAATTCGATTGTAATCATAAGAACAAAGTGGCAAATTATATCTGATGTTTACTAAGCATTTCATCAACCACATCATGTGCATAATAAGTTAATGACATACATGTGCTAGGTATCATAAAAACCATATACAAAAAATTAAATAGTAGTAAAAAAGCATAAAAAACAGAAAACGTACCGGTCATAGATTGAACTTAAAACACGAATAGATGATTGGCTTATAAAACCTGCCATAAATAAAAAAAAAAAAAAAAAAAAAACATATCTCATTATATGGTTAACTCGTGAGGAATAAGAAAATTATAAAACTAATTCAATAATGTGAGTTTCACCAATATTTTTTTCAAGGGTTTAGCAACACAGAATTGAATAATCAAAGCCAAAAACACATTAAATTGAATCAAAACCCAAAATAAAAATAACACAACAACATAGCTTTGTTGGTGGGTATCTCCCAGAACAGGGTTAAGACAATCAATGACAGTAGCAATACCACTAGGTGGTTACCGGATATCACTTGGAATCGTGTGATCACTTTCCAAAGTAACTATTCGACCCTAACCGGGTATATCACTGGGATAAGACCAAATGCGTTAGAGAATTAGGCACAATTCTATAACCCTTCGCTAATAAGTGTTTTTGTTTTCTGGTGTTATTCATGCATTATCGATCTCCTATTTATAGGAGGTTACTCTTGAGATATTCCAATGGAATTATGAGTATTAATCGGCCCATTAATAGCCTCATAATTATCCCCATTATAGCCGTGAGTGGTTACATGACCAATTAAACGTGGTCATAATGCAAATAATCGCCATTTAGCGTATTTCTCCATAAGCAAAGATTTCCACTAGCAAAGTACTTTCACTTGCAGTGGAAATACGACTATCGTGGAAGCTAATCGCTTATCAAGACTTTCATAGCACTAGCAGTGGATACACCACTTCAGTGGAAACACTGCCTATCAAGGAAACATTCAATCATGAAAATCACGCAAGACTTTCCACAAGCACCAATACAAACCACTATTAGAGTCGTGGTGTTCATGGACCTTATGGGTGTACACTCCACTCCTAACCCATTTCAAGGTGTGAACTAATCCCACAAGTGCACTAAATTTTCCAACAATCCTCCCCAAATTTAGTTCACTTCCTTTGCATGAAAAATAAACATCAAGCAAAACATGTGCATAAACGAAAATGTCCTGAGGATTGAATTTCCATCTTAGTAATTACACGTTCAAATATTCGAGAATCAAGGTGTTCTAAGAATTGAACCCTTAAACCCATTTGAATACCAAGATAAATAATACACACAAGTTTTCAAACACTTAACGACCTCGACACTATACAAGCCATGTGTCCATATCCAAATTCATAAATGTTGTAAAAGCTAAAAGTCCAAAGCTTCGGCAAAACTTCAACATTTACATAGGTGGTTCCTCTTAGTCATGCTCCTCGCTAAGCACTTTTTCAAAGAAAATTAACCATTAAGAAGTAAAGACTTCATCCTCCTTTCAACAAGTTCTGAGCACAACCTTGGGATGTAAATAAGACATGTGCTCCAGTCCACCAATGTTCAACTTTTCACATTGAACTCAGCTCCTAAGTTTCCTCAAGAGGGAGTTGGGTGTCCTAGCATTCAATGACTAAGTTGGACTTAAACCCATCCCTTTAGCATACTTTATAACCAAGTCTCTAGCCGACACTTTCGTCAAGTGATCTAAGTTCTCTTGAGATCTAACAAACTCTATAGATACCACCCCATTCATGATAAGCTCACGAATCATGCTATGTCTGACACCTAAGTGTCTAGACTTACCATTGTACATTTGGCTATAAGCCTTAGCCAATGTAGCTGCACTATCACCACGGATAGAAATAGGTGCTATAGGTTTAGGCCACAATGGAATCTCAAGAAGCAAGTTTCTCAACCATTCAGCCTTTTTACAGCCACTGCTAAAGCCACAAATTCAGATTCCATTGTTGAACTGGTGATGCAAGTTTGCTTCTTGGATGCCCAAGAAATTGCACCTTCAGCAAGTAGGAATACCAGCCATGGTAGACAATTGTCTTCAGTGTTACTGATCCAACTTGCATCAGTGTAACCTTCCAAAACTTATGGGTAACCAGTATATGAGAGACTATAATCCATAGTTCTCTTCAAATACTTCAAGACTTTGAACCGCCTTGCTGATGAGCACTAGGATTACTAGTATACCTGCCAATTTTCCCACTGCAAAACCAATATCGTGTCTTGTACAAGTCATGGCATACATCAAAATACCATTACCTAGAGTACTCAAGTTGAGATACGACCTTGCCATGATTAGGCATCGCTTCTCACAAGTATCCATAGGTGTACTCATGGAGTACAATCAAAGTAATTGAATTTCAAGACCTTCTCAATATAATGAGAATGAGAGATAGAAATTCTTTTACTTTCATGTTTAATCCTTATACCAAGGATAACATCAGCCTCCCCATGTCCTTCATGGAGAACCTTGATGACAAAAATTCCTTTGTCAGTCAACTGATTTTGGTGTACAAAGATCAACATGTCATCAACATATAGACAAATGATGACTCCTTTACCAGATTCATCAAATTTGCTATATACACATTTGTGAGCTTGGTTAAGAACATAACCACTAGACAAAACCACTTCATCAAATTTTGATGCATTGTTTTGTGCCCGCTTAAGTCCATAAAGAGACTTAATTAGTTTACACACCTTGTTTTCATTGCCAGGCAAGATGAAGCCCTCAGGTTGGTTCATATAAACCTCCACCACCATTCAAGAAAGCTGTTTTCACATCCATCTGATGAATAATCAGATTATGAATAGATGCCATAGCAATCGCCAGCCTTATGGTAACATGACACGAGCCACAGGGCATAAGTATCAAAATAGTCTATTCCTGACTTTTGTTTAAAGCCCTCAATGACTAGTCTAGCCTTGAACTTTTCAATAGTTCCATCTACCTTCATTTTCTTTTGAAAATCCATTTGCAACCCAAAGGTTTGCAACCAGGAGGTAGATCAACCAATACCCAAGTGTTGTTGCCCATGATGGAATCCTTCTCATCATTGATTGCTTCTTTCCGAAAGCAATATCCTCGACTTCATTGCTTCTTCAAATGTTTTGGGGTCATCCTCAACAACGAAGCAATAGGAGTATTGGTCCGAGACCTCATCCTGGTACCTTCAACTAAGTATAGTTGAAACTCAGGTCCAAATGACTTTGGAGTCCCGAACCCTTTGCTTTTCCCCGAGCACGGTTCAGTTGTTGAACCACAACCTCATCAGGGACCACCGATGGTTCATCATCGTGGACCTCTGATACACAGTGTCAAGAGTTCCATTAGGAATCCTCCGACTTGGTCTTGGACTGATGAGAATCTATTCTCATCAAAGTCTGCATCCCTTGATTCAATAATGGAGTTAATTGAAACATATTCATTAGGTTCAATAACATAGAACCTAAAAGCCTTGGAATGCTCATCATATCCAACAAAGATGCAAACAATGCCTCACCCAAAGTCTTTTGCTTTGGATCGTGGAGTCTTACAACAACCCTACAACCCCAAACCTGAGATAGTTCAGTTAGGTTTCCTTTAGTCCAGAGTTCATGGGGTAACCTTGTTCCTTTTGTTAGGAACCCTATTTAATAAATAAGTCGTTAACATAGCTTCACCCCATAACCCTTGACTCAGTCCTGAATAGGACAACATGGAGTTAACCATCTCCTTCAAAGACCCTCGTTTTTCCTTTCGAAATACCATTTTGTTGAGGAGTATAAGGGCAGTCGTTTCATGGATTATTCCAACAGACTGAAAGTACTGAGTATCAATGTACTCACCTCCCTATCGGCCCTAATCTTTTGATCAAAGACCCAAGTTGTAATTCAACTTCAGTTTTAAACACTTTGAATTTATCTAATGCTTCATCCTTGGTATGTAATAAATAGACATAACAAAATCTAGAAGCATCATCAATAAATGTCACAAAGTACTTCTTATTTCCCAAAGAAGGAGTGACATGCAAATCACACAGTGTCACTTGTACAAGCTCCAGAGCTTAGTCTCACGAATAACACCCTGAAATGGTTTCTTGGTAATCTTGGTCAACATGCAAGTTTTACACTTTTCAGTGTCCATGTCAAAGGCTGGGATCAACCCATCCTTAGACATATCTTACAACCTTTTATAATGTACATGACCAAGTCTTGCATGCCAGGATAGAATCACTGATTATATGTAGTCACAAAAGCTGAAATAACACCGCCGGGTAATATTAAGCCCTGAACATTTGATTACATAAATAACCAAAACCAATAAAAACACCACATTTAGAAAGAACAAATTTATCCGATTCAATAACTTGTTTATATCCATGATTATTCAAAACACTACTTGAAACCAAGTTTTTCCTTATATCGGGAACATGAATAACATTAAACAAAGTTACAATCTTTCCCGAACTAAACTTAAGATCTACACAACCACGACCATGCACCAAGGTTGTTGACTCATTTCCCATGTGAAAAATAGAACCATCATTCAGTGACTCATAAGTCTTGAACTAGCTTCTATCTTTACACACATGAACTGTTGCACCAGAGTCAACCCACCACGCAACATCATCATCCCGCACATAAAAAGATTCAGATACATATGTAACATAATAAATCTGAAAAGACTTATTAAACATATTCTGACCTTTCAGTGAGTTGGTCGAACCACCACTCCCTGAACCATTAGTGCCCGATCCATTGGCTTTACCACCAATTTTAACACCCTTGCGCCCCTTTAATGTGACCTGTTTTGCCACATTTCCAACAAGTAGGTGTTGCCTTCTTGTTTGGATCTGCCCTTGTGTTGTCATGATATTTGCGTTGCCTTTGTTGTCATTGTACCTGGTGGAGTTGTTATGCTCCACCATATTGACAAAGATGCACCAAGTAGCATTGCCACTCTTGGCTTGTCATTGTCCTGCACCTGAGAGATTCCTCATGTGCGATGATCGCCTAACTCAACAGAGTTAACTCCTCCTTCATATGTTTCAAGGTATGCTTGAAATCTTTCCATGAAGGAGGGAGTTTGTCAATGACACACGCGACTTTGATAGCCTCATCCATGTTCATTTGGTGTTGTGTAAACCTTCCAAGTATTCCAAGAAGTTTATTGTATTGTTCCATAACCTGTCTTGAATCAGTCATTTTGTAATTTGTGAAATTACTAACAAGGAACTTCTTACTTGATGCATCCTCACCCATATATTTGGCATCCAAGGAATCCCACAGTTCTTTGGAAGATTCAAAGTTCTGATAAATATCAAACAAAGAATCGACATACCATTCGAATAAGACCTCCGCATATGTATTCATCATTCTCCCATTTGCTCCTCCTCCGACCGCTCCACAGAGCATCATCACCATCATCGAATGGGTGGTTAGCATACACCACACTCATACTTGACAAAGAAGAAGTGCATCTTCTTCTCCACACCTCCTAAAGTCCACCCCTTCAAACTTATCAAGCTTGGCAAAGTTTGAAGCCATGTGTTTCATTGCAGCAGACATTGATTATCACAAATAGTTTACTTTGATTGTTGGTGGGTATCTCCTGCAATGGTTAAGACAATCAATGACAGTAGCAATACCACTAGGTGGTTACCGGATATCACTTGGAATCGCGTGATCACTTTCCAAAGTAAACTATTCGACCCTAATGCCTGGGTATCACGAATATCTACTTTTGATAAGACCAAATGCGCTTAGAGAATTAGGCACAATTCTATAACCCTTTCGCTAATAAGTGTTTTTGTTTTCTGTGTGTTATTCATGCATTATCAGATCTCCTATTTATAGGAGGTTACTTTGAGCTATTCCAATGGAATTATGAGTATTAATCGCCCATTAATAGCCTCATAATTATCCCCATTATAGCCGTTAGTGGTTACATGACCAATTAAACATGGTCATAATGCAGTTGTAATCGCCATTTAACAGACTTTCCATAAGCAAGCATTTCCACTAGCGCGCACTTTCACTTGCGTGGAAATACAGCTTATCGTGGAAGCACTGCTTATCAAGACTTCATAGCACTAAGTGGATACACCACTTCGTGGAAACACGCCTATCGCTGGAAACATCGCTATCGCTGAAAATCAACAAGCGACTTTCCACAAGCAGTACTAATACAAACCACTATTAGAGTCTGGGTGTTCATGGACCTTATGGGTGTACACTCCGTACCTCCTAACCCATTTCAAGGTGTGAACTAATCCCACAAGTGCACTAAATTTTCCAACAAGCTTTACTATGGATTTCAATCGAAACCCTAAGAGTTTGCATAGAAAAAATTAAATTTAACATAATCAATCGAATTTTATATAATATTTGAATCGAAATAAAACTAAATCGAAGAACAATCGAAACATACCAATGTTAAGATGTTGATAGATGAATCACTAGCAAAGTGATGAAACCCAAAAAGAATATTGATTGTGTTTGAATTCGGTGTGGGAGATCTGCTATTGTGGTTTGGTGTATAGAAGAAGTTTTAATCTTTTATTGATTGAAAATTATGAATTTTATTTACTATACAAAAATATATACTGTATAGAAGAAGTTTTAATCGGCGAATTAACACATCTTATTTACTCACAATCTTAATAATAATATTGCAAATCTTTTCCTTATTCCACGAGGGATGATGAATAGACTTCGACATTTAGAGAAAAAATGATTATCATATTTACAATAAGATGTATATTTTGAATGCAAACTTTATCGTGTGCACTATCATTTTTATCTTTTGGCTTATCATGCCACTTCGATCTATTGGCACATTGTGTTCTTATCATGAGTTTTTTGATTTACTACAATTTTTACATTGACCCTCATCATACTATCATATTCACTTTAAAGAGTTGAGCATATTCAAGAAAGTAGGTTTAATAGTATTCTATTAGTTTGAAGCAATTAAACACCAATTGTTTACGGTACTTATTAAAATCATACACAATAGGTACATATATTCATGATGAGACCCAGGAAGCGCCATAACATATGTTTCATATGGTTTCACATATTAATCTGCTTTAACTTATCCAAATTCGATAACTTTCTTTTTATTGTGGAATCTTGATATTATCAGACTAATTAACATGCAAAAAATGTAAATCAATCACATAGCCATTTTAACTTCCATGCATGAATTTCATAAAACTCATGGTCTCAGAATTTTTGCAAGTCTAGACGTACATAGCATTACTTTATCGTAGTGATTGAGATAACAATTAACTTGTCAAAAATTATTCAATGAAGAAATGTAAATTGACAAACAAGATCTAGTTAAGAGTAGACACATGGTGTTATAAGTGTAAGAGATCACACTTCTTTTTCTATATCATACAAAATGTAAATGTTAAAAAACTACACATTGCTCACCGCTCCTTTGCATTTTAGTTGATTTATTGCATTTTAGTTGATTTATATTTATTTATGTTTTCGCAAAGAAACCACACAATAAGACTTATTAGAACCAAATTAAGATTAGCACAAAACAATATATAAGTTCTTGAAAGTATAATCATCATAACGTATGAGAACATGTACTCAGTCTTAACTTTAGGTTACGAGATTTAGATCGTGTAACAAGTTTACATAAACAGTGATTTACATGTTTTATAGATATCATGAAACCTTTTATCATTATAAATCATCAAAAAATCTAGATAGAGAGTTATCAAAACCTCACCGGCTTCCTCAAGTATGTAAAATTAAAATAAGTCATGTTTAATTGTTTTAGCCTCTTTAGATCCAAGAATTTAATTATTTAATTTGGATGGTAACTAAATATCAAGCGAGATTAACAAACATGACTACACGAGTAGTAAGTTTTCTATTATTTTCAAACATCTATATCTCAGACGATTAAAATACCTTACACAATCAACAAGATAAATCAAACATGGTATTATTATAATTAAAAACCAACATGAAAGAGACAAAACTTACCTCATTAACAATTGTTTAAAATAATCAAATATGTAAGGCACCTTTTGTAACTACGCCGTGAGCTATTAACATTGCATCGTCGTTATCTTTTCATAAAAATTCCGTGCTGATAACGTAGCCTAATAGCAATAACATATAACTATATAACCGATGTATGAAAGAAGAAAGTAGAGACAATCGAGACCAATGTATATCATTGAGATTGATATGATAAACTACAAATGAACCTCAATTTATAGGGCTCTTACAATTAAAGTAATTAGTACAATCATAATTAGAGAAATACAAAAGATGAAAGGTTTGAGAGATTAAGATATATAGATAGCTACATTCATAATTCTTTAGTCCATTGGTAAGAGCTTTGGGCTTGGGTCAATAGACCCGGGTTCAAACCTCTTCCATGGCACTAAAGATCATTTGGTACCATCCCCCCCACCGTAAATGCTCGAGATTGATCGGTCGTGGGGGCCTCATTGGAGAAAATGGCCAGGGTTCAAAGCCCACCTCCGATAAGATAAGTCACGACAGTGGCTCATCGGGGCCGGAGTCCTGGGGAGGGTCCGGTTGACGCATCATGGGACAGGGTGATCCCACCGATCTTCACCTTTTGGAGATCCATAACAGAATGACACCTTTCATGGTCACTACTTTAGATTGACATGTAACTTATACAAGAATCTGAATAGTGTCTAAAACTGAGGGACTGAAAGTGAAATTAAATTGACTTAGAGTCAACCATGTTGCCTTTACAATTTTCTAAATTTCATTTGATCATTCATTTTCATTGCATTAATTCACAAACTTGCATCAATCCGTAAACTGTAAGTGAATTCCAGTCACCAGTTACTTGTATGGTAAAATTATAGTGATCTTCATATTTGTAAAATATTTGTAATTCCAAATTTGTGTGGCCAGAATTGTTGTTGTTTCACTGTAATCTTTAGGGTCATTTGGTTGAAGTTATCATTGTATATTTCAAATTTATAGTATTAGTATTTCGAATGGTTATTTTCGAGCTTCATTATAGCTTGAATTTTGATGGGTTATGAGCTTATATAAGCTACTAGTATATCCTCAAGTTAATAAGCTCATAAGTCATTAAAAAGTTCAATAAGCTCATCAAATAAGTTCAATTGACATGATTGAGTGATTTGAGTCTGTGATTTGAATGGAATGAATAATTAGATTTTGGTAAAGAAGGTAAATACGAATCGGAAAAGGCCACTGTAGGAGCAATAGTTTTCGTGTAAATGACATGAAGTGTGGAAAACTTTCAAAAGTTGTAGTGTTGTGTGGATCAGTGACTCTAAGGAACTTTACGTCAACCTTTTTGTTTTTTGATGCTTGTGCATGTATTCTCTGAAAGCTTTAACTGTTACTAAAACATGGTAAGTTTGGCGTCACTTATAATTAACATTCATAGTCGTCAATTTAATCTATATTCATATTCTTAGGAAACATAGAAGACAAAACACCTCTCTTAAGCTAAATGCAACGGTAATATTACGTGCCACAATTGTTTGTCACTCTACTTAAGATGTGTATAATATATAGTTTGTTTTCAAGAGGATGGCTGTCTATTTATGTGATTCTATTTCCACTATCTATGTTTTGTTTTTGTTTTTGTTCTTGTTTTTTTTTAACAGTTAACTTATATATAAACAACTTGCATATTTGTTCTGTCTACATGTTACGTGGTATAACACAAATGCGGTCACATTTTTTATTGTTTTATGCTACTCACTCATGGACTCTTGTTGCTAATTAATTGTTTCAACTTTATTTTCACTTTTTCTGAAAATGTTTACTGTACTTGTAAACGCAGCACAATCTTATTATTGACAATGGCTACTACAGTCATTCCTCATCGGTGGAAATATGATGTTTTTGTAAGTTTTAGAGGTGAAGATATCCGCAAAAGCTTCATAGACCATCTGTTCAACGATTTCAAGCAAAAAGGAATTTATGCTTTTAGAGATGATACCAAATTGCCTAAAGGAGAAGAGATATCTCCTCATCTCTACAAAGCCATTGAAGAATCGAGGTTTTTGATTGTTATCTTCTCCAAAAATTACGCTTCTTCATCATGGTGTTTGAGGGAACTTGTCAAAATACTCCAATGCAAGCAAATGGGAAAGCCTAAACAAGAGGTTCAAATAATATTTTATAATGTTAAACCTGACGTGATTAGGAAACAAACGGGAAGCAACGCCGAAGCGTTTGCCAAACATCAAGTTTCGAATAGACCAGAGGTCGACAACTGGAAGAAAGCTTTATCCATGGCGGCTAACTTATCTGGATGGGATCTCGAGGACATGACAAATGGGTAAATTTCTTGTTTTTGTGTAATTACTCTTGTAGCTCTACTAAAGCTTAACACTATGTAGTTTCCCTTACTTATTGTGTCTTTTTGGTTAACAGGTATGAGTACAAGTTCATCGATTCCATTTCCAGAGAAATCCTAAAAAAATTATGTGACGGACCCTTAGATGTTGGTGAGAAACTTGTTGGCATAGATATCCATCTCGACAAATTAGACTTGTCACGCTTCATTGGGTCAGATAAGGTTAACATGATTGGAATATGCGGAATAAGCGGGATAGGAAAGACGACCCTTGCCAAAGCTATATACAACTTGATGTACGTCCACTTTGAAGGAAGTTGCTTTTGTGGCGATGTCAGAAAACAGCAAGACCTAACTCAAGTCCAAATGCAAATGATTGGAAAGATCATGAAAACAAAAAATCTGAAAATATCAAGTGTTGATGAAGGAGCTATGGTAATAAAGCAAAGGATGTCATGTAAGCCGGTCCTGCTTGTTTTGGATGATGTGGATGATCATGAGCAGTTAGAAGCACTAACGGGTTCACCTACATGGTTTTGCCCAGGAAGTTTGATTATTTTCACTGGTAAAGATAAACAGCTGCTAAGATCTCATAGAGTGGATGAAATCCATGACATGAAATTTTTAGATGAGGATAAATCTCTTGAGCTCTTCTATTCCTTCGCCTTTGAGGAAAAAAGTCCTTCTACAGGCTTCAAAGACGTTTCTGAGAAAGTTGTGAAATATGTGCAAGGTCACCCTCTAGCCCTCAAAGTTTTGGGACGTTTTTTATATGGCAAAACTGTGGGTCAGTGGGAAAGTGAACTAGAAAGACTCAAAGTACAACCAAATGAAAAGATACAAAGTGTGCTTCGTTTAAGTTACGATGGGCTAAACCTCCAGCAGCAAAATATCTTACTTGATATTGCATGTTTATTCATTAGAGAAAACAGTGATTTTGTAGCAAGCATACTAGATGGCTGTAACTTTTTTGCAGATACAAACATGCAAGTTCTAGTTGATAAGTCATTAATTACGATCTCCAATGAGATGTTACTTCAAATGCATGACTTGATTCAAGCAATGACAAGGGAAATCATTCATGAAGAATCTATCATGACTGGGAAACAGAGGAGATTGTGGAATTCAACTGAAGTTTACAATGTATTGAGTGAAAAGAAGGTAAGTAGTGGTATATGATTCTTTTTTCTCTACATTAATACATTAAGGTATTAGCAAAATATCCTAATGAAGCTACATGTTTTTGTTTTTCGAGGTGGCAAGAACTGAAACAGTTGAAGTTCTAGTCCTTTCTTTAGAGAAATTTAGTCAAAAGATTCACATAGATGCTAATGATTTTGCAAATATGAAAAAATTGCGGATCCTGAAAATCTATCAAGTGGAAAAAATATATGAGCAGAAACTTGAATTGAACGGCCACAATGTGATCTTCTCAGGAAATTTGTATTATTTGTCCAATGAGCTAAGCTTGTTTTGTTGGCATAGATGCCCTTTCAAGTACTTACCTTCAAATTTCTATCCAGAAAACATTGTGGCCATTGACCTGTCTTACAGCAACATAAAAGATTTTTGGACAACACCTAAGGTATTTACTTTTACACACATGTTTTCCTGTTTTTGGTACCTAATGATCCGAGAACTTATCTTCTTCTTTTATTTTTTTTTATCGATGTCAGTGCTTTAGAAGGTTGAAAGTAATGAAGCTAAGGTACTGTTGTAACCTAACAACCACCCCTGACTTCTCAGAGATTACAAATCTCGAAGAGCTAAGTCTCGAAGGTTGTTTGAATTTGGTTAGCATTCATCCCTCAATTGGAATGCTCAAGAGGCTTGTTGTGTTAAATCTAAGAGACTGCAAACGGCTTCAGAATTTTCCAAGTAGAGTGGAAATGGATGCTCTTCAAGTTTTGAATCTAACGGGGTGCCTAAAAGTCGACCAACTCCCTGAAGCATTAGGTCGGATCAAAAGCTTAACGGAGCTTCATCTTGACAAAACTGCCATTACAGAACTTCCTTCTTTTGTATCATCTCTAATAAACCTTGAATCGTTTTCATTCGGTGGCCAAGGAAGGATTCAACCTACATGGTGGACTTCAATCACTAATCCTTTTGGTTTACTAAGTAAACAACAACATCCCCAAAGATCAGTATGGTCATCATTGACTGGCTTACATATGTTAAAGTCTCTCAATTTAAGCTACTGCAATTTAGTACAAGTGCCTGAGAGCATTGGAGGCTTATCATGTCTAAAGGAACTAGACTTGGAAGGGAACAATTTATTAGAAGTGCCTGAGAGCATTCGAGGCTTATTATGTCTAATGAGTCTACACTTAGAAGGGAACGATTTTACTAGCTTGCCTCGAAGTTTGAGTCAACTTTCTAGTCTTAGATGGCTCTATGTTGATGGTTGCAAGAAGCTGGAACTGTTGCCCGAACCTCCACCTAGCCTACAGTTTATATTTGCATCTGATTGCACCTCCTTAAGAGAAGTGTCGCGATCATCTAAAGAAAAATATAGGTTTAGGAGAAATGGTTTCAGAAATTTTCCAAAGCCGGTTAAGAATGTTACCACTGACAGCGAGGGATCTATATCGAAGACTGAGTGTCTTGACTCATCTATAAATTCCCAAGGCTTTATTCACCACCTTTTGGCTTTCCTTGGGTATGCAAGTTTCCAGACTAACAGATGTGAATTCTTCATGGAAGACACTTTATCTTTAAATATAGTATATCATGGGAATAGCATTCCAGAGTGGTTTACAAATAGAAGTATGGGAAATCATGTCAAGGTTGAATTACCATCAGATTGGTGCTTCAATAAGCTTAGGGGATTTGGAACTTGTGTTGTTTTCAAGTCCAAAAACCCCTGGAAATTTAAAGGAATCTCTATAAAGAACTTTGATGGTGCTTCTCTAAATACAGAAGATTACTTTCCGGTTTTAATTGATGATTATTTACAGAATGAGGTGATAGGAATCCAAGATTCATATATGATATGGTTGCGTTATAGGAGGGATACACGGGGATGGAAGGAAGCAAAGAATTTTGTAACATTTTGTTTCCAAGAGAATAATGAAGATTTTGAGGTGAAGGGGTGTGGTGCAAGACTAATTTGTGATGAAGATATACAACAAGAAGCAGATTTTAGTATGCTCCAACTAATTTGTGGGGAGGATGCCTTTTTATACTGGACGTGGTAGTCCAATTGAAAACCTTTATTGTGTTTCTTTAATTCATCCATATGACTTTTGTTTATTGAAATGTGAAGAAATCATTGACTGTTATATTGGCAAATTATTGGTAGCTAATATATATTGTTGGCTTGATTGTTAAGAACGTATTGCAAACATTGGTTTCGTTTCCATAGCCACTTGTATCTTCAATCTCCTCATTGCTTCGGGAATAACATCTTTTGAGAAATGAAAAGTACTTTTTTTCACCAATCAAATATCATCTCTACTCGCTAGAATCTCTCTTGGTTGGTTAAATATGAAAGTGGACAATTATTTTAAGACAATTCAAAGTAGAAATATGGACTTATAAATTGGGACGAATGTAGTAGTTATTACTCATCTTGTTTGTTAAGAATATCTTAAAGTTTCCTCTCAATAGTAAATTGTATCATTTCTTTCTTACATTCTTCATTCACTTGCAAATATTGATATTTCATGGAAAATAATTGGAGAACAAATGAACAATGTCAACTGATATTTTGATGTAAACGTGGAGGAGGTCGCTGAACTTGCCCTTATAGTCAATAATCATTTACATCCTGAACAGCATAGTTACAAGACATACATCAAAGTTTCTGACAACCAAAATTCACTACAAGAAAAAAGCCCTATAGTGACAAAAATTATTTCGTCACTAACAGTGTAAAACGTGGTCACAAAACTGTTTAGTGACCAAATTCAGGTCGTCACCAGTCGTCACTAAAGCTCCGTCACAAATTCAGTTAGAGACGAAACTTTACGTGGTCACTAATCTGTGACCAGATAAGTGGTCACCAGTTACCCCTGTTAGTGACGAAATATTCCGTCACAGATTAATAGTGACGAATAAATCGTCACTGTTTTTACTATTGGTGACCAAAAAGTCGTCACAGATTGCTGAGTTTAGAGACCAAATAGGTTGTCACTGAAATGAGCATATAACCAAAAAAAATTTGTACCAATTTTCAATATACAAATGAACTAAACAAGCATGGAACCCGCCGCGTTGCGGCGGGGGTGCTTTTCATCTATTTGGTTAGTTCTATTTGTTCCATGTTTGAAACTAACTGCATCGGCTATACTGAAAATATATACATCAGTTCAACACACATTTATTTCATTATACTTCATAGTGTCAATCTGGTAATGATTCATACCGGAACAAATAGAATAAAAAGAGATTGATCCATTCACGTTTACATGATGCTGGTGGTGTGGCCGCTGCGACATAATCATTTCTGGAATTCCAGGCTTGTAAATCTTGTATGCCTGCAATCATTGGAACATACATTGATCAATAACATGTGAACTGAAAACAACAAATAATTTTCTCAGGCATGACGGTATTATAAACCACCTGTCCGCATTTCTTCGATCCCCCTTTTTCGAGCTGCATATGTAGGTCTAGTGCTCATTGAGTTGTCATGAGCATGTTGCATAAGGTTCTGACTCCATGCATAACTCCAGCCCCAAAATCCAATAAGACTGGCCCATGACCTGTGCGTATATATGACAGTCTGTACATAACTTTTTATCTAATAATATGCATCGAAAACATGTAGGAGTAATCATAGATTGTGTTCACACATGAGCCAACGTAAGGATATAAAGGTTAGGTAGTTAGTATAAGAAAAGGATATCTGTCAAATTCAAGTTACCTTGGCCTGCTGCTTGTCTACCGCTGCTGGGCACATTGTTCTCGAGCCTGTGCATTTCGCTTCCAGATGCTACAACAAAAAACAAAAAGAGGGACACACTATGGGAAATAGGTAGGTATGACGTAGAGTAAGCACATAAAAAATAGAATACAAATACGCGTAAATTACCTGGCTGTCTTGAGCACACGCCATTGTTTACTGTATTACGATGATGTCATTTATTGTTTGTGGACGCAGCCGATCCGCGTGCCCGCCTTCTTGTGTCTGTATGAAAACACAAACATAATCACATATTCATCCCTAGAATATAGTTCCACATAATTTTTTCATTACGTATTGATACGTAAAGATTTTAAATAAACTTGTATACCGTACCTGTATGTGATGTCCTAAACAACCTAGGAATGCTTCGTCCCGGACAATCCGGATGTGGCTTCCTTTGTGTTTGCCCGGATGCCGTTACTGATGGCAGATCACATTGTTCCGACACACTTATAGTAGCAGTTGCTGGAAAGATTTAATAAAAATTTGTTCAATACTATATTTATACTTTCCAATCCATACTGACCCCTGACTATTTTACAATAGAATGTAGATGGAAAATCATAAAGTTGTGGGATAAAATCATAAAAAGTGAACAAAATTCGAACAAACCTGTGTCAGTAGATGTTGTGACAGAGGCTCTAGCCGTGCCTATTTGTGTATGCAATACTTGCAGCATAGCTGTTTCATGTAACCCACTTGTTATTGAGAGTTGCATATGTGAGCCTGATATACCTGCAGCAACAAACAAATAAGAACTTTAGTAGGAACTCATTTTATAATGTACGAAGATTCTATAATGCAAGTTTGGTCAGGACCAATTTAAAGCTGGACAAAGTAATATGAAATCGCTATCCCTACCTACCTGAATAACTACTTTGGTAACTAAAGCAAGCATCAGTAAAGTACTTGTAGAGAAACCACAAAACTCAAAGGAGTGTTACTATGTTCTGAAGGCGGCTGTATAGTGAGCGAGCGATCGTATGGTGTTAGGGTACAGGCTGGTGAACCGTCTGTAATTGTAACGATAGACATAAAGTGATTAGGAGTTTGATAACTGAATCTGATATAAAAAATTTGAATTCCAATGCATTAATATTATAACCAACCTTCATACATGTGGTTGAATTTCCTTTTGCGCTCCCCTTGTGCCGCATGGTGGGTGGCTGCAAGTTTGCGATGACCAAATTCCACACTTCACATCATTGTACGTGCGAGCATGTTAAAGACGAATGTGTCTAAAGATGAAGCAAGTGATGATAGACAGAAACTGGTCAACCACATTATTTCTGTACACCATGTCTAATACGCCAGGTGGGGTTTTCACAACAGCCTAATAACATAATCACATTTCAAAGCAAACTGATCTCACGTAGCTGAACTTGAACAATCTTATTACTCCTGTAGTCCTGTTTAAAATAGCTACTTAAGCTACCAGCTTCTTTGGATGCACAAAATTAGCTTTCGGTTATTGTACATATTGGTATGTAATAAAGGTTACCTCGATGAAAATTGAAATTGCCGGAATTCTAGGCGTTTCTTTTATGTGTATTTTTTGCTATGTTGAATTCAATCCCAACTGCATCTATGTGATCATGATGTCATCAATGCGCGATGTCAGCATGTTAATACACCTTCATACCCCTATACAGATATACAAACACCAATTATTCAGTTTAAAAATATCTCATACTTGATATCAAGTAGGTACAGATTTCAGTTTTGCATAATTACAAACCAAACTGTCTGGGATTGCTTATATAAGTATTAACCTGCACAAACTGTCTGGCAAGTTTTGCATTCCCGCTAGTTTGAGCTGCACGCTCACTGCCAGCAAGATCCACAAGACTCTGCAGGAGTTTTATGGAGATAAGAAACAACTAAGAAGGAACAATCATGTAGAAAATATAATTTAATAAAGCAGGCATACCAAACTCGCTAAGAGAGATCTTACAGGTCCTGATGCATCATCAAGACTGCTCTCAATAGTTTCAAAAGTAGAGCCATTAAACAATCTCATAAGGTGAGATCTTTGCATAAGTTTGCACAAACAGTAACGCAACTATGCAAGTCCAGCAAACATAGTTACACAAACAGCTGCACAAAACAGATTCAAAACATTATCATAGTTGAGAATATACGTCTTAATGTATGGTACCTAATAACATCCTTAGTTGGATCAACAATACTTAACCCAAATAATTCTGCAACAACATAAACAAGCCAATGTTTGCATTATTGTAAATAGTGAGATCTAAAAGGCGCTTGGCTTTACACTAGACTAACAAAGGAATATAAGACTCACGTGGCCTCCATTAACGACAATATATGGCTACAAGCTGACCTCTTTCAGTTGATTAGTTAATGGGTCATCTTTAACAACCTTTAATGGAGTTGACCTTAGACCTTGCATAGTAACTGCGTAGCTCCCAGGAGTGTTGCTGGGACTGAGTCTATTGACACACCACCACTGGTCTTTTGAGTGGCTGGAAGAATGATATTCATAAAAAGTTAAATATATTTTACTCTTAAAACTTATAAAATCACATAGTTGAGAGGATACATACTAGTGATGGAATGGGAAGATGTCATAAGACCGTCAACAATGCAAAACCTATCACTACTGACCTACATGTTTATAAATTTAAATGCATTAGATGAAACTGAATAAATTCCTTGCTGTGTTGATTGTTGAAAAAATTCATTGCTATATTATGGCCTAAACCAAGAAAGGGCAGGGAGAATAAGTAAAACTGAATAAATACCTTGCCGTGTTGATTGTTGGTAACTCGTAATTTCTGTGTTATTGACCCATTGCCATTTCCAGGAAGAGTATTACTGCTAGCAGGCTCTCAATGCAACTGCAGGAACTGTGGATTGAAATTTACACAATATCAGCAAATGCAAGTCAAGATGCAAAATAATTATTCATCCAGCACAAAATTCATGGCATCTGAGTCGACTCAAGATATTTCCCTAAAAAAATCAGTTATACCAAATTCTAGGATGGGCAGTGTACAGATTGTGACTGTAGTGATCCAACCTTTTTATTAATAGAGAATGATCAAAGGCAAGGTGCAAGGAACAAAACGAAAATGTTGCATTATATGATTCACCTTAACAGCTTTAGCCCCTTTTATGTGAAAATTTGTCAAGTTAGAGAACATTTAACTCTTTGGGTCAGATAAATACAATTAAAATATAAGCTATAGGTATTGTATGTTACCTTTGGCACTGCTGCCTGGAAGATGAAATCCGTATAGACAACCGAAGACTTGTTCGTAAAACTTGCCTCAATGTTGGTTGTTTGCGGACTTCAGGATTGCTTAGAGAAGTTGAAAGTTAGGCTCAACGAATTGCTCTCAAATGCAACTACTGGTGGATAAGCAGGACCATTGTCTTCTGTGCACGAAATTAATGGTTAAAAGATCTCAAGGATATGAAAGTAATCTACAAACACCCAACTTGAGTAAACAATATCTAATACTTACTAGGCACTTACGGGTTAGGGCCGAATCCATCTAACAGATCCATAATAGGGGAACCTCCGGCTGTAGGCGCTGTATGCACTGACTGCACCATAGGTGATGAGAGACTATCTAAAGCACTAACTGAAGATTTGTTATCTTGATTTAAGGATAATATGTCAGCTGCAGATGAGCTGCTTTGAACCGGAGGTGACCCAGTTGACAATAGATCCAGCAGAACATCTGTCCCACTTTTCTGTGGCTGAGTTGTACCTGAAATGATATAATTAAAGATGTCAAATGGCCACATGGGAGCATTCAGTTAGGAAAAGATCGTGAGATGAATAAACAAAAGGTAAAATAATAAATATTTGATAAAATTAACAAGTTACAAATTTATCCAACTTCAGTAGCAAATAGTCAAAACATATTTTGTCATTAATATTCGTGCAAAGAAAAAGTTGCTCTAAAACATGAACTAGGTGGCAATTTAGCTCCTTTATATGTGTTAATCCGGGTTGCAGTTGTTAGAAAACCGGTAAAACATAGAAAAAAGTAACAAAGAAATGGGTCAAATAGGTCGAAAGTCATCTTATGTCAATTCAAATGCTTGCAACATCCTAAATAGTTTTATATACAAGAAACTATGCTACTAACTTTATCTTATTACATACGCAATTTATTTACGAAAGTAAAAATAGAAAGTGGACAAGCAAATAATGATAATAACCTGTGTAGGATGAAGATGACAAGATATCACCGCCATGCAAAAGCGTATATCATCCTGATGGTTCGGTTAAGTACTTAAGTTAAATCCCCTAGATAATATGGGAACGCGATAACATTGTTACCCACTCTCCACGTGTTCGGTTTGCCCATTTCTTGCTTCTTCTTGCCCAGAAGTTTCCCCTAGTCTCTCCTACAAATTATAGTCAGAATTACCAAATTAGCTCTGGACAGAGTTCAGTCGGTTGTGCACCTACATCAAACCAAACTGAAAAGACTTTGAAGCATCACATTAGTGTGTTATAGTTTTGCACAATTTTCACATTCATATCAATAGGCTTTTTTGCGACTCTCGCCATCTAACTAGTCATGCTTGTTGTATGGCCATCTTAACATGGAAGACCCAAATAAAAGCTTAACATTCAAAGAAGTTTTGAAGAATTGAATAACTGAGAGTTGGATGTTACCTTAAGAGATGCATTTTCAGCAAGAAGTTGCTCATATTTGCTCCTAATATAATCTAGAGTTCCATGATCTGATATTGTGGTGCTTTGACTTTTATCGTATTCAATTATCGTTTAGTTAATGTTAGAAGCCCCATCCGTATCCACAAGGGAACTTAGTTTGGTCGGATTTTTCTACAGACATGGTCCTATCAACTTTCATGGTTTCATGGTTATACAAACACGGGTGACATTTTCTAACAGGACAACTTCTTTAACAAGTATTGATTTTCTATCTCAAAAGCATGCTCAATTTTACGCACCATCAAGAGACTAAACAAGAAGAGACTAAACAACAGAAAGATAAAAAAACATTTATGATCAATCCGTAACATTATAGCCCTAATATTTTTCTCATAACTTCTGATCAGTATAATTGCTTAAATTTTACTCAATAATTTGATGTTATAGAAAAAAGATATCTTGCCTTATCAATCCCAGGTGTGACTTTTTCCCTTTCTGTTGATTAGCTCACTTCCATTGCATCCAAGAGAGAGCTAATTCGGCAAAATGACCTTTTGGTTATCACAGGGCAG
>OU343216.1:123437435-123474146 GCA_910596185.1 Chrysanthemum makinoi | reverse complement strand
TGTCACCCGTGTTTGTATAACGCTGAAGCATGTCTGGGTTAAAGTTTGTTTAGAGGGACCTGGTTATTTTTTTCGAAGTGGTTCATACTTGCAAGATTCAGCCCAGGAGTTATAAAAAATGAAAAAACTAAATCAATCTACACGGGTCATTTAAAGCATGATAGGTATAACTGTTATTAGCACATTTCTAAAAATCATTTTACCCGTCACATATTATATTTTACTGATATGTAAGTAGTAAAAAAAAAAAGAAAAAGAAAAAAAAAACAAAACTTGAATAAATATCAAGGTCCGTCACTCAGTTGTTATATATAAGAAAATATTTACTTTAACCCGTAATTCATAATTATTATTTATGAAAAATATCTCAAATAAAATTGAAGCATGTGTGTAGTTGCTGGAAGTTGATTCTCTTCAAGTGTTACCAAAAAAGTTGAAGCATGTCTAAAGTTGCTGGAAGTTGATTCTCTTCAAGTGTTGCCTAGTAAAGCGAAGGGCGATCGATGCAAATATGCATTGTTTGATGGTTGCAGGCTCGCGTTAACTTTGAAAAAGATGGAACAAGATTATGTGGAAAGCTTGATAACTTATCTTTACTCTTTCTTCTGAGAGGATTTCACCACGAGCAACACTTAGGAAAGGGGAGTTTTGACTCATGTTTGGCTCTTGATGGCACATTTGTGCATCACCGAGTAGTTCCAGGTGTCTCAAGGTCATGCTAGAGCTAAAATCGATCGGTGTCTTGTAATGCACATAACTGTGATATAGGCTCCCACATTCTTTTGTTACTGTTGTTCTGTAGACATGATTTTATATTCATATATTTGTACATTTCTTCATGGATGAATCAAACGTACACGGATATGGATATAAATATGAATGATAAAAAATTAAATGGATATTGATATGCATTCGGCTTCACCCAAACCATATCCGATCCGCCGCCATCACTAACAGGTACTAGTTTCTACCTATGTAAGAAATGCAACAAAAAAAAAAGAGAAAGATGCCACTTTAGTACAGTTGTAACTAAATGCAACCAGGGGCGGAGCCAGAAAATTTTGGTTGAGGGGGCACACTTTAATAAAGTTTAGAAACTACACTATAAATTGGTACTCGGGGGCAAACTACGAAAAAAGTCAAATATTTTCGAAAATTTACACTAAATTTTTTTTCACTATCGGGGCACTGCCCTTTGCCCCTCCCTCATCTCCGCATACGTAATCCGACCGTGTAATTTTAAACTCTTATTAATTTGGTGCAGCAACATCATACAACCTAGTTTATAATGCGGATCTCTTAAGTTGCTGCAAACAACCTTGACTGCAACTCGATTTCACATTTATATATTCAATAGAAGCGATAACTAAACATCTCAGATGAAATAACATCCAAGTCTCTGAACACAAGGTATACTTCTGAAGATTGATATCCCAACAGGCGAACATGAAGTTACCTAATCACAACTCATTCAAAGATTACACTTTTATCTCCCTTCCTGCCAAAAGGTTATCACTTATAAATGTGCAATCGCATACTAATTAAACCGAAAGAATCTTTCTACAATATAAAAACACCATGCAGAGAATCATAAGATCATGAACTCAAAATCTTTACTTGAGAGGTCCAAATGACAACTCTAGAAATCTTAAATTCTGCATCAAACTTTGGTCACTGCTGCCAAGTCAAACCTGAAAGGAGAACAATTTTGCAGTCAACAAAACGTCCAAAGCAAAAGGTCACGAGAAAAGCACACATTAAGTTGTGTTTCATGAACAATGTACAAAAACTGTTTAATATGGAGATACCTTTCTTTGAGAACTCTTGTTATCAAAGTTGTGAATCCAACATCCGCTGCAAATAAACCAAACTTGCAAGGTTGGAAAATTTTCTAGCAGACCAATCCGCAAGGAATCTTGCAGGATTCTTTGCTATTTTGTCATAAACTGAATTGTTTTGGCCATTTTTAATCTAGTGTTAATAGAAGTGAAAGAATGGTCTTGTCGTGCAACTGGTCAAAACAGTCTCTTTTTTAGGTAAGGCCGTAAGAATTAAAATAATCAAGTTGGCAAAGACTGTTTTGCCAAACTTCTAATAGAATAATAGTGTTTAGCGAGATTATAATAATTAGATTACTCAGACACTTAAACCTACTAGAGATAAACATGACCCAGAATAGAAAATTCATAAGTAACGCCGTAAAGGGTTAAAATTGCCACCTCTAAATTCTGATGTTACTTGTATTGAACAATAAACAAGGAGGAAAGAGGGCGAAAACAACAAGCTTAGAAAGATTCATACCTCATGCAATATGCTGAGCAAGACTGAGTATCTTGACATGCTTTTTCTTCCTTAGCTCATGTGGAACCGGGCCGAAAACCCTGGTCCCAATTGGTTCACCTTGCTTGTTGAAAATTACAACTGCATTATGTTGGTGTGTATTCGCCCAGAGCAGGGTAAGATAATCAATTCAGCAGAAACAAGCAACAAGTCAGCAGAAACAATTACCACTAGGTGGTTACCGGATATCACTTGGAATCGTGTGATCACTTTCCAAAGTAAACTATTAACCCTTATGCTGGGTATCACGAATATCTACTTGGGATAAGACCAAATGCAGGTCGAGAATTAGTCACAATTCTATAACCCTTTCGCTTATAAGTGTTTACGTTTTACTGTGTCCATCATGCATAATCAGATCTCCTATTTATAGGAGGTTACTCTTAGCTAGTCAAATGGAATTATGAGTATTAATCGCCCATTAATAGCCTCATAATTATCCCCATTATAGCCGTTAGTGGTTACATGACCAATTAAGCGTGGTCATTAGCGGTTGTAATAGCTGCCATTTAGCGAGCTTTAACACTAGCGATACTTTCATACCATTAGCGGTACTTTCACACTAGCGGTACTTTCGCAGTGCTATCGGTGGATACACTGCTTCTGTGGAAAACACAAGCTTCACAAGCCGGTGGAAACACTGCTTATCGATGGAAACATTGCTTATCGATTGAAACCACAAGCGTTACTTTCCACTAGCGGTACTTTTCCACAAACATGGTACTTTCTACTAACACTACCAATACAAACCACTACAAGAGTCAGGGTGTTCATGGACCTTATGGGTGTACACTCCGTACCTCCTAACCTATTACAAGGTGTGAACTAATCCCACAAGTGCACTAAATTTTCCAACAATCCTCCCCAAATTTAGTTCACTTCCTTTGCATGAAAAATAAACATCAAACAAAACATGTGCATAAATGAAAATGTCTGAGATTGAATTTTCATCTTAGTAAATTACCGTTTCAAATATTCGAGAATCAGGGGTGTTCTAAGAATTGAACCCTTCAACCCATTTGAATACCTGAAGATAAAATACACACAAGTTTTCAAACACTTATCAGCTCCCGACACTATACAAGCCATGTGTCCATATCCAAATTCATAAATGTTGTAAAAGCTAAAAAGTCCAAAGCTTTCGAAGCGGCAAAACTTCAACATTTACATAGGTGGTTCCTCTTTATTCATGCTCTGCCAAGCACTTTTTCAAAGAAATTAACCATTAAGAAATAAAGACTTCATCCTCCTTTCGGTAGGTCACGAGCACAACCTTGGGATGTAAATAAAACATGTGCTCCAGTCCACTGAATGTTCAGTTTTCCACATTGAACTCTCGGCTCCCAAGTTTCCTTAGGAGGGAGTTGGGTGTCCTAGCATTCAATGACTAAGTTGGACTTAAACCCATCCCTTTAGCAGACTTTATAACCATGTCTCTAGCGGACCATCGTCAAGTGATTAGCTAAGTTCTTTAGAGATCTCACAAACTCTATAGATACCACCCCATTCATGATAAGCTCACGAATCATGCTATTTCGACACCTAAGTGTCTAGACTTACCATTGTACATCTGGCTATAAGCCTTAGCCAATGTAGCTACACTATCACACCGGATAGAAATAGGTGCTATAGGTTTAGGCCATAATGGAATCTCAAGAAGCACGTTTTTCAACCATTCGAGCTTCTTTACCGTAGGCTGCTTAAAGCCACAAATTGATTCCATTGTTGAAGTGGTGATGCAAGTTTGTTTCTTGGATGCCCAAGAAATTGCACCTCCACCAAGTAAGAATACCCGACCACTTGTAGGCGAATTGTCTTGATGTTCTTGATCAACTTGCATCGTGTAACCTTCCAACACCGATGGGTAACCAGTATATGAGAGACTATAATCCATAGTTCTCTTCAAATACTTCAGTACCCTTTGAACTGCTTGCCAGTGATGAGCACTAGGATTACTAGTATACTGCTTAATTTTCCCCTTTGCAAAACAAATATCGGTCTTGTACAAGTCATGGCATACATCAGGGCAGCCAATTACCTAGAATACTCAAGTTGAGATACAACCTTGCCATGATTAGGCATCGGCTTCTCACAAGTATCCATAGGTGTACTCACTGGAGTACAATCAAAGTAATTAAATTTCCTCGGCACCTTCTCATATAATGAGACTGAGAGATAGAAATTCTATTACTTTCATGTTTAATCCTTATACCAAGGATAACATCAACCTCCCCCATGTACTTCATGGAGAACCTTGACGACAAAATTCCTTTTCAAGTCAACTGATTTTGGTCAGTGCCAAAGATCAACATGTCATCAACATATAGACAAATGATGACTCCTTTACCAGATTCATCAAATTTGCTATATACACATTTGTCGGCTTGGTTAAGAACATAACCATTAGACAAAACCACTTCATCAAATTTTTGATGCCATTGCTTAGGTGCCTGCTTAAGTCCATAAAGAGACTTAATCGGTTTACACACCTTGTTTTCATTGCCGGCATGATGAAGCCACGAGGTTGGTTCATATAAACCTCCTCTTCCAATTCACCATTCAAGAAAGCTTTCTTCACATCCATCGATGAATAATCGGATTGTGAATAGATGCCATAGCAATCGGCAGTCTTATGAGTACGATCACGAGCCACAGGGGCATAAGTATCAAAATAGTCTATCCACGACTTTTGTTTAAAGCCCCGAATAACTAGTCTAGCCTTGAACTTTTCAATAGTTCCATCTACCTTCATTTTATTCTTGAAAATCCATTTGCAACCCAAGGTTTGCAACGGTGGTAGATCAACCAACACCCAAGTGTTGTTTCCCATGATGGAATCCATCTCATCGTTGATTGCTTCTTTCCGAAAGCAATATCACGGACTTCATTGCTTCTTCAAATGTCTTGGGATCATCCTCAACAATGAAGCAATAGGAGTATTGGTGAGAGACCTCATCCCTTGTTCCTTCAACTAAGTATAGTTGAAACGTAGGTCCAAATGACTTTGGAGTCCTGACCCTTTTGCTCTTCACGAGCACAGGTTCAGTTGTGGAACCACAACCTCATCGAGGGACCATGATGGTTCATCATCGAGGACCTTTGATACACCAGTGTCATGAGTTCCATTAGAAATCCTCATACTTGGTCTAGGGACTGATGAGAATCTATTCTCATCAAAATTTGCATCCCTTGATTCAATTATTGAGTTAACTGAAACATATTCATTAGGTTCAATAACATAGAACCTAAAAGCCTTAGAATGCTCAGCATATCCAACAAAGATGCAATCAATGCCTCTTTCTCCCAAAGTTTTCAACTTTGGATCGGGAGTCTTACTTGACCTACAACCCCATACCTTGAGATAGTTCAGTTGGGTTTCTTTTAGTCCAGAGTTCATAAGGGGTAACTTTGTTCCTTTTGTTAGGAACCCTATTTAATAAATAGCAAACTGTTAACATAGCTTCACCCCAGAACCCTTGACTCGGTCCTGAATAGGACAACATGGAATTAACCATCTCCTTCACACCACTATTTTTCCTTTCGAAATACCATTTGCTAAGGAGTATAAAGGCGTCGTTTCATAGATTATACCACAGACCTGAAAATCTGAGTATCCATGTACTCACCTCCCTATCAGTCCTTAATCTTTTGATCAAAGACCCAAGTTGTAATTCAACTTTAGTTTTAAACACTTTGAATTTATCTAATGCTTCATCCTTGGTATGTAACAAATAGACATAACAAAATCTAGAAGCATCATCAATAAACGTCACAAAGTACTTCTTATTCCCCAAAGAAGTAGTGGCATGCAAATCACACAGTCACTTTGTGAATTAGCTCCAAGACCTTAGTCTCACGACTAACACCACAAAGGGTTTCTTGGTTATCTTGGTCAACATGCAAGTTTTACACTTTTCAGTGTCCATGTCAAAAGCTGGGATCAACCCATCTTTAGACATATCTTGCATTCTTTTATAGTGTACATGGCCAAGTCTTGCATGCCATAGGGTAGATTCGGTCAAGGTGGTCATAAAGGCTGAAATAACACTATTAGTGACAATATTAAGCCTGAACATTTGATTACATAAATAACCAAAACCAATAAATACACCATGCTTAGAAAGCACAAATTTATCAGACTCAATAACTTGTTTATATCCATGACTATTCAATACACTACTTGAAACCAAGTTCTTCCTTATATCAGGAACATGAATAACATTAAACAAAGTTGCAATCTTTCGGAACTAAAATTAAGATCTACACAACCACGACCATGCACCAAGGCTGTTGACTCATTTCCATGTGAAGAATAGAACCATCATTCAGTGACTCATAAGTCTTGAACCGGCTTCTATCTTTACACACATGAACTGTTGCACAGAGAGTCAACCCACCATGCAACATCATCATCACGCACATAATGAGATTCAGATACATATGTAACATAATAAATCTGAAAAGACTTATTAACCATATTCTGACCTTTTAGTGAGTTGGAAGAACCACTACTCCCTGAACCATTAGTTCTCGATCCATTGGCTTTACCACCAACTTTAACACCTTTGCAATCCCTTTTAATGTGACCGGTTTTGCCACATTTCCAACAAGTAGGTGTTGCCTTCTTGTTAGGAACTGCCCTTGTGTTATCATTAAATTTGCGTTTGCCTTTGTTGTCATTGTACCTCGTGGAGTTGTTATGCTCCACCATATTGACAACAGATGCACCAGCAGCATTTTTGCTCTTTGGCTTGTCATTATCCTGCATCTTGAGAGATTCTCAATCAAATGACTCCCACTCAGCCGGAGTTAATTCCTCTTTCTTATGTTTCAAGGTATGCTTGAAATCTTTCCAAGAAGGAGGAGTTTGTCAATGACACAAGAGACTTTAATGGCCTCATCCATGTTCATATTGTGTTGTGTAAACCTTCCAAGTATTCCAAGAAGTTCTTTGTATTGTTCCATAATGCGGTCTTGAATCAGTCATTTTGTAATTTGTGAAATTACTAACAAGGAACTTCTTACTTGATGCATCCTCAGTCATATATTTGGCATCAAGGAATCCCCATTCTTTGGAAGATTCAAAGTTCTGATAAATATCAAACAAAGAATCGGACATACCATTGAGAATAAGACCTCTGCATATGTAGTCATCATTCTCCCATTTGCTCCTCCTCGATCGCTCCACAGTAGCATCATCACCATCATCAGGAATAGGAGTGGTTAGCACATACACCACACTCATGCTTGACAGCAAGAAGTGCATCTTCTTCTGCCACCTCCTAAAGTCCACCCCTTTAAACTTATCAAGCTTGGCAAAGTTTGAAGCCATGTGTTTCATTGTAGCAGTTGCCATTGATTATCACAAAATAGTTTACTTTGGTTGTTGGTGTGTATTCGCCCAGAGCAGGGTAAGATAATCAATTCAGCAGAAACAAGCAACAAGTCAGCAGAAACAATTACCACTAGGTGGTTACCGGATATCACTTGGAATCGTGTGATCACTTTCCAAAGTAAACTATTCGACCCTTATGCCTGGGTATCACGAATATCTACTTGGGATAAGACCAAATGCAGTTAGAGAATTAGGCACAATTCTATAACCCTTTCGCTTATAAGTGTTTACATTTTCTGTGTGTCCATCATGCATAATCAGATCTCCTATTTATAGGAGGTTACTCTTAGCTAGTCAAATGGAATTATGAGTATTAATCGGCCCATTAATAGCCTCATAATTATCCCATTATAGTCGTTAGTGGTTACATGACCAATTAAACGTGGTCATTAAGCAGTTGTAACTGCCATTTAGTAGTACTTTAACACTAGCGTACTTTAACACTAGCGATACTTTCATACCATTATGTACTTTCACACTAGCATTACTTTCACAGTGCTATCGGTGGATACCTGCTTGCTTGATGAAAACACAAGCTTCACAAGCTTCGGTGGAAACACTGCTTATTAGTGGAAACAACTGCTATCGATGGAAACCACAAGCGTACTTTCCCTAGCGGTACTTTCACAAACAATACTTTCTACTAACACTACCAATACAAACCACTACAAGAGTCAGGGTGTTCATGGACCTTATGGGTGTACACTCCGTACCTCCTAACCCATTACAAGGTGTGAACTAATCCTACAAGTGCACTAAATTTTCCAACACATTATCCTCAAACTTAACCTCATTCCCATCACACCGGCCCTTTTGCATGGCATCACGGACAACAACACCATAAACCACCTATCCTTTCATTACTTTTCCAACAGGTTGGGCCTCCTTCACTGATGCTACTATCGTGTCCCCTAATCTGGCTCCTTTCTTCCATTTCAAAGCTTGTATGCACATAACTCGTCTTGCCCTGAGTTGTCCACCACTTTCAAATTGGATCTCATTTGTATGAAAGTCCTTATTTGCTGTAAAAGACACAAAATACAGAAATGTTGTACAGTGAAGTAAACCAATTAACTTGGTTAATGCAAAGCAAATGTATAAGTGGCGATATGATTATAAAACATAAGTAATAGTAATAAAGTTATATTTTTTAAATAGAATAGTTTTGGATGTTTAATTCATAAGGTTACACATTTGGTGACTTTCTACCCATTTGTCCCGTTCATGAATAAATGGGCCATAACAATAATTGGGTCAACACTTCCTCAAATAGATTATAAAAGAGCAGACCTGAGCCTAGAAACCCTAGGTTGCATGCTAATTTTATGTGGTTAATTAATGAATAATTGTTATGTGCCATGTAATATGCGTATCTTGGGTGATAATTGTTATGCGGAATCCATGGTGGAACATGCATGTTTTGCCATGGAGTATTGTTTGTAATAAATTGTTTAGTGATACACACATGGTTTATTTATTTGATAATTATTGAATTGGGGAAGACCTCAATTATAAATATTAAAAATTAATTATGTGCTAATTGGTATATTATTAACTTTGGCTTACGTAATCGACTTGTCGATGTATGTGGCTCATCTACCTTGTAGTTGAAAGCCTAGTTAATGTATGCATTTATTTACGCCTAGAATTGTTTATTAGCGTTTATCGAAATAATTATGCATGTGGCTAATTGTTTCACATATGTTAAAATTGTTTAGTTATATGTTTATATTATTTGAGTGTGTTTAATTTTTATTAAAATGCTTTTTTGTTTATATATTGTTTGATGTGTTAGTAAGCAAAAGGGTTTTCATAAATAGAAAATTAAATGGACTAAATAATGGCGAAACTAATTTGTTTTCTAAGTATTATTCTTGAACTTTTAATCGATTGATGTACCGTACTAAATGGTTAGAACGGCTCACTCACTAGAACAAACTATAAAGGGGTTAATTAAGAAGTGCTTATGAGCACATCCCCTGAATGGATGTCTAAGGTTATGCTTTTGGGCTTACCTGGTCCTCTGCCCCCTGTGAGTTCTATGGTTAATATGAATATTGACTAAAGGGTATTTTATTTTCTTGAATGTTTACTTATCGAAAGTACTAACTTTTGAACTTTTATTTTCTGTAGAAATGGCTCAAGCTGAATCTACTGCACTAGCCTCGTCGTTCAAATCTATACTTGATCGAGAGAATTGGTAGTGCGCGAATTTCAATGATTGGTATGGTAACTTCGGAATTGTCTTGAGGGTTGCCAAAAGACTAGATTATTTGACTACGCCTTGTCCTCTGAACCGCAGCGAGGTGCTACTGCTGAAGCATGAACTAGCGTGACAATCTAAGTATGACAAGTATAATGAGGTCTTTGCATTATGCTCGGGAGTATGAACTCAAACTTGCAAAAGCAGTTTGAGAATTACTTCCCTAATCTCATGCTTGAAGAATTGCAAAGGTTGTTTGAAAATCCTGTGTCTACATAGACGTATGATCTGATAGATGCTCTTCATAGTTGCAAGCAAGGAGAAGGGAAACACATGGCGCCATTTGCCGGAAATGATGAGTTACATGGACGGATGGGCGTCTTAACTATGTCTACCCCAATGACATACAAATTGGCCTTATCAGCAGATCCCTTAACAAGGAGTTTGATGGTTTAGAGTCTTGATTATAATATGCATTGCATGGGGAAGATAGTCGTGAGGTACATGCAATGCTCATTGATTACGAGAAAGGTTTGCCCAAGAAGGCCCTACACTGCGGTTGACCATCCGAAGGGTAGGATTTCTAAGCCTAATAAGCCGCTAGCGAACAAGAAAGGGAAAGGTAAGGGTAAAGTTGATAAGGAAAACAAGTTATGACTTATCAGCAAGAACCCAAGAATTACCCTCCCAAAAAGCGTGAGAATCCGAAAAAGGATCGGGCTTGTCATCAATGCACCGAGGTAGGACATTGGAAGAGGAATTGTCCACTCTACCTTGATGAGTTGCGCAATAAGAGGTACAAAAATATCGGCGCCTGTGGGCCGATTGGTACTCTTTTGATGATAGAATTATTTTCATTTCCTCATAAAATAAATTCACGGGTATATGATATTGGATGTGTATTCACATTTGTAATACAACTGTGCAGGACTTAGAGGAGCAAGGAAGCTTGCCTATGGACACAATACACGCGTGGGTAATGGAACACATGCAGTCGTTGAAGCTATAGGCACGTTTGATTTAGTTTTACCTTCTGGTTTAGTACTGTCATTAAACGATTGTCATTACGCACCTTCCATTGTTAGGTGTCGTTTCTGTTTCCTTGTTAAAAGATATTGGTTTAGTTCATACATTTTTGATTATGGAATTTCGGTTTCTTTAAATGGTGTTTTTTACTTTAATGTTATTCCGGTAAATGGTGTGTTTGAAATTGATTTGCATGATAATATGATTGATAAAAATAATTCTGTCTTTAGCATCAATAAAAGAATCAAAGGTGATTTGGATTCCTCATTTCTTTGGCATTGTAGACTTGCTCATATAGGCAAGAAACGCATGCAACAGCTGCAACATGATGGGCTTTTGCAAGACATCAATGATGAATCATTTGATAAATGTGAATCTTGCATATTGACCAAGAAACCTTTTACAAATAGTTTAGAAAGGGCTTTTGATCTTCTTGGTGTGATACATCTTGGCGTATGGACCACTAAGACATGTGTTAAGAAAGGGTGCTAGCTACTTCTTAACCTTTACTGATGATTTTAGTCGTTATGGCTATGTTTATTTACTTAAACATAAACATGAAGTCTTTGAAACATTTAAGGTGTTTAAGAGTGAAGTAGAACTGCAACTAGGAAAGAAGATTAAAGCTCTTCGATTCGATAGAGGTGGTGAATATTTAAGCCAAGAGTTTAAAGATTATCTAGCTGTGTGTGGTATCGTCCAAAGCAACTTCACATCTCCATATACTCCACAACAAAATGGTGTATCCTGAGAGAAGGAATGCGTACATTGTTAGACATGGTGCGATCAATGTTTAATCTTACAACTCTTCCCTTATCCTTTTGGGATTATGCTTTAGAAACTGCTGTTCGCATATTGAATATGGTTCCAACTAAGAAGTAGATAAGACTCCTTATGAAGTGTGGTATGGGAAAGCTCTCAACTTGTCTTACTTAAAGGTCTGGGGTTGTGAGGCGTTTGTTAAACGTGACTCTGGCGATAAGCTACAACAAAGATCTTAAGTGTATCTTCGTAGGATACCCAAAGGAAACTATGGGTTACTACTTTTACTTTCCACCTTAAAACAAAGTAATTGTTGCTAGGTATGGAGAATTCCTTGAAAGGGATCTCATATCTCATGAATTGATGGGAGATTTTATGATCGGAATATGAGCAAGAAGATACAATACCTTCGAAAACACTAGCCAACCTCAAGTAGAACCTCCGAAAGTCTGGGCGTTCCACCAAGTTGAAGTGGTTCCCATTCAGTAGATCCGCAAGGGCTACGCTGCACCTGAAGGCGTCTATGTCTCAACGTAGAAGCGAGGAAAATATGTTAGGGATCTTGGTGAACCTACTAACTATAAAAGCTGCCATGATGAGTCCCGAAAAGGAAAAATGGCGAAGTTGCAATGAATGGGAAATGCAATCCATGAAAGATAATGAAGTTTGGATAGAGGTTGACTTACCTCCAAATGCTAAGGTAGTTGGAAGTAAGTGGTTCTATAAGATAAAAACTAACATGGATGGCAATGCACACACCTATAAAGCTCGTCTTGTAGCTCAAGGGTATACTCAAACCTTTGGGATAGACTACGAGGAGACATTTTCTCCTGTAGCACACATTAGAGCTATTAGGATTCTTATAGCCATAGTCGCGTACTATGACTATGAGATATGGCAAATGGATGTCAAAAGCTGCTTCTTAAATGGTCGCCTAGATGAGGACATCTATATGGCGCAACCTTGAAGGGTTTAATGAATCCAAAGTTTTCGAAAGCGTGTATGCAAACTTCAAAGATCCATTTATGGGTTGAAGCAAGCATCAAAGCAATGGAACAAGAAGTTTGATGAAGAAATCAAGAAATTTGGTTTCACTCAAAATCTTGATGAGCCATGTGTGTATCACAAAGCTAGTGGGAGTAATGTTATTTTCCTTATCTTATATGTTGATGACATATTGATCATGGGAAAAGACATTCCAAGTTTGCAAGATGTAAAGTCTTATCTTGGAAAGTGCTTTTCTATGAAGGATTTAGGGGAAGCAGCATTTATTCTGGGAATCAAGATCTACCGAGATAGATCAAGGCGGTTAATTGGACTAAGCCAAAGTGCTTACATTGATAAAATATTGAAGAGATTAAATATGCAAGATTCCAAGAAGGGATATTTGCCGATGCAAGTTGAACATGGCTTAAGTAATAAACTATGCGTGTCAACACCTGAAGAGGTGGCACACATGAAGAAAGTTCCTTATGCTTCGGTTGTAGGATCTATCATGTATCTTTGTAAGATGTACAAGGCCCGATGTGGCGTTATGCTTGCAGAATATCACATTCGGTATCAACGAGAACCGGTGTGAAACAGCGGCAAGCTGTTAAGAACATTCTTAAGTATCTAAGGGCTACTAAAGAAATGTTTCTAGTGTATGGAGGAAATAAAGATGCAGAACTTGATGTTCTGAGTTTTTGCGATCGTCATTCCAAACCGATAAAGATGATACGAAGTCTCAGACGGGTTATGTCTTTGTCATTAATGGAGGAGCATTTGACTGGAAGAGCAAGAAGCAAACAACGGTTGCGATGTCTATTACGAAGTGAGTACATAGCTACTTCGAGAAGCGGAAAATTTTGCTATGGAAGCCGTTTGGATTAGGAAATTCATTTTGGGACTCGGAGTAATGCCCTCAATCGAATTACCTTTAAATATGTATTGTGACAACTTTCTGGCGCAATAACATTTGCCAATGAGCACGGAGTCATGAAGGAAGCCATACATTTTCCTCGTCGATATCACTATGTTCGAGAACAAGTCGAAATAGGTGAAATCAATCTAATCAAAGTTCATACAGGATGATAATCTAGTGATCCCTTTACGAAGCCTTTGCCAAAGAAAAACTTCTTCGACCATGCGATGGGATAGGACTTCGTTTAGCTAGTAGTTTCATGCAGATCTGTGATTAGTATTTGGATAAAGGATGTTATGAACAAATATTACTTTAATGAAATAAAATAGTTGTTTATGTTTATTTTTCATTTTCTTAATATTATATCCTATATTTGCATGTTTAATCCGTGAATAACTTATGTTATTCTAAATAGTCCATTGTCGATCAATGATGTGGGAATGTCATTGAATTAAGACAAATCTGAGTTTTGGTAGAATATACTTTTAAAGTATATTGATGCGTGGGACATACCAGATTCACATGATATTCAATGAATTGAATATAGGACTCATCCCAACTTTACATGATGATACTTTATGGATCTTTGCCATTAAGTATATCATGAAGTGTTTATCCTCAACTTGAAATACCGGATAAGCTGATATGAATGTAGTGCATTTGTGTAAGATAGTCTAACGCTATCCAAATCGGTAGTTATAAGGGCTATTTTCAGAAGTGTTACAAAGTTCATGAGTTATGTTTGTAGTCAAGAGAATTTGTTCCTTTGAATTTGTTTCAAAGCATAATACTATATTTAGGCCCCTCGTAGGGTTGACAAGATGTTTGTATGGCCATACCCAAGATCTATCTAGAATACGTTAAGATGATTTGGTAATCTTGTTCAATCGAATACAACGAGAAACAGAATATTAACTTATGAAATGACTTGATCCATATTCATAGTTAATGTAGTATTAGTAACAAAAGGATAATAAAAATGATGAATCATTAAATGGTTTTTCCAGGAAACCATACTCGATTCGATCTGGGGACATTGGAGTGTTAGGCTAGACTAAACCAATGTCATTACTATATTTAGTAATATCCAAGTGGGAGCTGAAATGTTTTATGGATATTTAAATATACGAATGTCCGGATTCGAACTCGAGACTTCGGGATTGCACACATTATGTATGAGAGTTGATGTTTAATAATTAATATATAAAATGTTATTATTAATTATTAGTCACGAAATAAAACATAACGATAGTTAAATATTTAACGAGGTTTGGTTAACGGTCGTTAAATGTAAACTACGAGGACTAAGAATGAAATTAGTGGACAAGAAGGATCTAGAATCCCCTTGGGGGAGCATGGCCGGTCGTGGGCTATCAAACCCAAGGAGGTGCGATTTCTTGGTAACCAAGTTTTGAGAAACTATAAATACAAACCCTTGTATTCATTATTCTCCTAATCTTGGATCACCAATAACCTAATTTCTCTTCTCCTCTCCTCCCTCTTTTGCTTGGCCGATCGGTGTAACCCCCTCCTCAAGGGATCGATTTTCCCAAGCTAAAGAAACAAGTGTTTGGTTTTATTTGTGATTAAAGAACCTAGCTTTTCACATCAAATCGCTATTAGTACGTGTGTACAAAAACGAAGAACAAGTGCGCTTGTGCTTGTGAATTCCTTGGTGGTCGACTTCTTTGTGGTCGAATTGTATAAACCTTAAAGTTAGGGTTTTGGGTTTTGTTCTTGTTCAAACATCTTTTGGTTTACTTGAATTGCTAAAAGGTACGCACTTTCTTGTTCGGTTAATTAATTACATGTATTATTCCTATTTACTTCCGCTGCATGCTTTGATGATGTTTACTTGCTTTTATAATTTGTTATGATTAGTATATTCGAACATAAACCACCTGTCCTTTCATTACTTTTCCAACAGGTTGGGCCTCCTTCACTGATGCTACTATCGTGTCCCATAATCTGGATCCTTTCTTCCATTTCAAAGCTTGTATGCACATAACTCGTCTTGCCCTGAGTTGTCCACCACTTTCAAATTGGATCTCATTTGTATGAAAGTCCTTATTTGCTGTAAAAGACACAAAATACAGAAATGTTGTACAGTGAAGTAAACCAATTAACTTGGTTAATGCAAAGCAAATGTATAAGTGGCGATATGATTATAAAACATAAGTAATAGTAATAAAGTTATATTTTTTAAATAGAATAGTTTTGGATGTTTAATTCATAAGGTTACACATTTGGTGACTTTCTACCCATTTGTCCCGTTCATGAATAAATGGGCCATAACAATAATTGGATCAACACTTCCTCAAATAGATTATAAAAGAGCAGACCTGAGCCAAGAAACTATTGCAGGGAGTCTCCTGTTGTGATCTTAGCATTCCTGATGTCTGACAACACATTGCTGAGGCCCCGCAACAATAAACGTCCAGCTAGTTTGATTTTGTTTCATGCATATAATAGGACAAAACTCAGAACATGAAAAACTGATAACAGAAATCAAAGAATAAAAATAGATTATGCTTGCCAAATAGACACTAAGAGTACCATAATTAATCAGTGACTTGAAAGGGATGTATGATGAACATCAAGTAACATGGAAACAGTGCTTGAACTCGCAAGTGACAGAAACAACCACAAGAAGCGAGAATAATAGCAGAAGATGTAACTTTTGGGAGTGTGTATTTAATATTGGAACAATGAGATTTTCTAGATCCTTGTATGACTAAAAAACACGCGGATATCGAAATGAAGTATGCAGACTTTCGAACAATCTATATAAGGGATGATCATTGTAGAAAACTAGAAGGGGGGGTTGAATAGTTTACCAATTAAAAACTTTGTTTTGAAACTTATTGTAAAGATCAATTGATATTGATCTTAGATATGTTAATGAAATATGCAAGCAATATGTAAGAAGTAAATAAGGAAAGAAATGATCAAACCACAACAAGTTGTTTATAGTGGTTCGGTCTACAAGGACTCTTTTTCCTTGCCCTACTCCACTCCTCGAGTCTCACACTCGAGAGTTTAACTTCACTAGTCAACAAGCTCCTTTCACCGGCGGAGAAAACCTTTACACTATTTCCGACACTAAGCTAGATGTCGAGTTCTTTCCAAGTGTACAACTACTCCCACACACAATGTATTTTGAGGACTAAAATACTAACCACTCACACTCACAAGATTATGATGGTTTAATACAACAATGAAGTATGAATCAACACTAGATCATACAACACTAAACAAACAAGACTTCCAACTTCTCGTTGAAGCTTGAATGTGACTTGATCTTCTTTGCTACAAAAGAGATCACTAATATGATATGAAAACGAGTTAGAAAGGTTAGAGAGAAGATATGTATGAGAGTATGTTAGAAAGGGATGAAAAACTACTTGGCTTGGCATTGCTATTTATAGCCAAAGTGGACAGGAGCATCCACGGACCGCGGAACCCTTAAAAGGGTTCCGCCCGTGTACCATTTTGGTACCGGTCCGACATCAAGATATCAAATCTTTGCTAAAGTCAACTCTATCTAAGTGAGATTGTGCAAGATATGAAGAGTACAAATCCACACAAAATATCTAATGAAATCTTCTAATGATTTCCATGATGCATTACATGATGTCATATGTTGTATTTCTATTTTTAGAAATATGCAAGTACATAAGTAGTGTTTGGTTTTAAGAACCTAACACATTCTAAAACTACTATCATACATAATGATTAGAGTCATATCAAGATGTTACTAATCATAAATGTAAATGCTTGAATGATGAATATATTGTTTGAAAAAGCTTGTTTTAATATCTATTAAACTTGACAAGCTTTAAGCTTTTATACAAATTAAATTTACTTTTGTCGTTAACAAAACTTAGGTAAAGATCAAAAATATAAATAACGTTTAATGAAGATATTTATATTAACAATCTCCCTCTTTTTGTTGAGGACAAAATATAAATTTTATTTTTATAAAAGATACAAAGTTTGTGCAAGAGTTATAAAAATATTAGTTTTAGAACTTGAAAAGAGAATGGTAATGCAAGTGTATGATGTTTGACTATTTATGAAAGTCAAAGTATTCACTAGTTGATGCATGATGTTGACTTTTTCAGAAAGTCAAAGTATGCAGTTTGACTTTTTTAGGAAAAGTCAAGTATTATCAATGAGGGTTCCCGTTTGACTTTTAGGAAGTCAAATGTATGCAGTTTGACTTTTTCAGAAAAGTCAAATATAAATAATTTCAAAGTTCTATATTTTCTCCCCTTTTTGTCTCAACAAAAAGAAGAGGCTATGCGGAATGTAATGAGCCCGAACTATTATCTCCCCCTTGTTCAAAGCTCCCCCTTAATTGGGTGCTTTAATGGGAAGATACATGGATTGTGAAAATAAAGCTACAAAAAAATGTTAGTAATAATGATCATTCACAAGCATTTCCAAACACTATGTAATGACACCAACAATATAATAAACAACATTCATTAGTTAAAATTTTTCATGAGTAAAGATCATGAAAAGAGAACACAATGATGTGTTTTTAGTACAAGAAAAATTATCCTAAGAAAGTAAAGACTAGTCTAAAACCATCCTAAAGTGATGGTGGATGGGAAAGAGCGTTGAGACGCTCAAGGATGTGGTTGAGGATGAACCTCATTTCTTCTTGGAAGTTATGGACCATAACCCGGTCCTTTCACGGTTTGGCCCGTTTGCTCACAAGTTGAGCAACCATGCCTTGGAGGGTAGAATGTTTGGGGAGGTTATGGTGGTGGAATGGTGGATGTGTTGGTGGTGTTAGGGAAGTTTGGAGTGGTCATGATGGAAGCAAGCAAAGCACTTTGCATTTGCATTGTCTCACTTAAGTGAGAGTCCACCATGCCTTTGAATTGGTGGAGGTTGTGGAGTTCCGTTTGAATCTCCTCTCTAGTGGGATTGGCATCCCACATACACTCCTCAATGTCCTCAAGATGAGGTGACATTGATGTGGGGAGTGAATGATCCCCATACAAAGGACCATGAATGTCTTTGTGAATGGGGTGGAAGAGAAGAGGTTTAGGCCCTAATGGGGCGTTTGGGTCAAAGGATGACCGAGGTGACTCATGAGTCATCCGCTCAATTGAGCCAAATGATGGCAATGGTGGTGGATGATTTGGCCTAGGAGGCAAGTCATCCAAGTCCTCTAAGAAAGGATTTGGTGAAGTAGGTGGAGTGGAAAATAACTCCATAGGAATGAGAGTTGGAGACCTTGGTGAAGGTGGTGAGGGTGTTTTGGATGTTTGGATGGGTGCTGGTGGAGGTGAAGTTGGTGTTTTTGTTGGTGGTGGAGTGGTGATCACAATGTGTGATTGAGTAGGTGTGGCTAAGGTAAGGTTTGTATCATCTCAGATGGGAGATGAGATTGTGAGTGGAGAAGACTCGGATGAGGAGCTAAGGTGAACGAAGCAACAAGGCCTCACACTAATTCTAGCGGTCTTCTTGCAAGGTTTTGGAGATGATTTTGTCATTTTGACTTTGGTTTGTCTTTGCTAGATGATAGTAAGAATGAAGAAGGTGTGAGGATGATCATGGTAAAACCTCTCAATTTATAGAAGTGAAAAATCATGGAGAAATGTGTTTGATTTGATGTTAAGCCATTGAAGAGATGAGGTTCCTAATGATTTGGAAGTGGGTTGAATGCTAGTCATATCACCCAAGTCAAGCCATTCAAGAGAGATGGAGTGAAGAAGAAAAGATTTGCAATAAATGTGTTCTAGTGAGTGGAATTTCCTAATATTCAGATCACCCACGGATTTGAAGGTACCAAAAATTTGGTTCCTTCCTTTATGCAAAAGGGCTCCTTGGGTGGATTTTTCAAATTTTTGAATTTTGGTGGGAAATGGATTTCTTATATACCTAAGTGAATTATACTAGTTCTAATAAGAGTATAAGCAATTTAGGATTGATTTATAAGCATTGGATGGTAGTTTGGAATCACGAAATAGTTGAAATTGAAAAGTTACAAGGATCCACGGCACCAAAACCTTACACGGCGGAACCCAAAAGGGTGCCGTCGGTCCTGCAGTGCGGCGGTACCAATTTACATAACGGACGGTACCAAATTTATGGTGCCGTCCGATCCGTGAAGTGCAGAAAAATGGACAGAGTTCGTTTTTAGGTGTCGGGGACTTTTCGAAACACTGAAATTCTTCTCAAAACATGTTATACTAAACATTTCTAGTTAGGAAAAGTAGATAACATATATATAAACATAGTGGAGCATGTATTTTGAGCAAGGCTTATTGATTTTCACATTATAGTGAAAATGGGTAAAATTTGATAGCATACTTGCGCTATCCCCTGCATGAAATTGTTAGCATTCACCATTGTTTCAGGTTATATTATCATCCTACATAATAAAAACAACTAAATTGTATCAAACATTAATGATAATGTATTGTTCCAAACACTCCTTAAAAGTACCCTTATTTGTCCAACTTCTTGTAAATCTTGTTCATCATCCTACCAAGGCACTTGAACATTCCCTTAGTTTGCTTGAACTCTGCCGATTCATTCTCTATTTCGGGAAGAGACGCATAATACTCATGAGGCGGAAGACGAGAGCTTGGAAGACCATCCTCTGAGCTATTTGATGATGATGATGATGGAGTTGGAGGTTTTGCTCTCTTGCCTTTTGTCTTAGCAACTCGTGCATCACTCAAAGGTACAAAGATGTGAGGGATGAGCTCATAGTGAAGGTGCATCCCTTTTGGTGTTGGTGGAATTGGTGCAAAGTTTCTATAGAGACGGGTGAGGAGCATCCCGTATGGAAGAGCAACCGATCCTTGAGTTGGAATATCAATCATTCTCCTAGCTATGTAGTAAGCTAAATTGAATGGTTGACGGGTGGACAAGTTGTAGAGCATATGACAAAGGCAAGCGTTAATGTGATCCCTATTTCCTATTGTTCTAATGACGTTGGCTCTAAGTAGCTCCTCCCATTTCTTAAATTCGGCTTAAGTTCATTTAGCTCCATTCCATATGGATCTCGGTTTACCTCCTTTCCTTTTCGGGTAACTCGGGTTATATCACCCTTTGGGTTAAAAGGTGTTCACGGATGACATCCTTGTCGGCCAAACGGGTTTGGTAGGGTAGAGAGCGGTCATTGATAGCATCAAGAGCGGTGAGTGACCATTTATCCGAGTAGAGACAAGTTCCTCGGTTGGGAATTCCTAGCACTTGAGCAAAGTTGGCTAAGGTGATGGTGTAGTCGTTTTGATTGATTCTAAACCTAAGACAAAATTCATCATCGTCTTCATCACTAAAGCCGGTCACACTAGCATAGAATTCTAACACAAACCTAGGACAAATTGGTTCATCGATGTCAAGAAGACAATCGAATTGAATGGCGGCTAGTTCTTCACGAAGGTTGGTGTTTTCAAGGAAGGATGAGTGAATGGTTCTACCCTCATGGAAATACCTTGATTCTAGACCCCTAAATATTTCTACTTGTTCTTTGGTAAGTCCTTTGGTTTTGTGGTGTTTGGGAATGTAGTTAAGGGTATCTTTGTGATCATAGAATCTTGCGGCTACCATGGTTATTCCTAAGGACAAGAGTTAATATGTTAAAAAATGAGAATAAGTTTTAACGTTTTTGGTTCTAGTGTGTGCCTATATGAAAACAATTTGGAGTTGCGGTTATCTCGACTCATTTTATGCACAAAGATGGTTTTAGTGGGGTGTTTGGCAAATACCATGAGATAACCCAAATGCTCCTAATTCAATGTGGCTTCATTTGAATATACCCGGGAATGCATATTAGTTATGCAATACCTTTAGTATTCAAGAGCATGCAAGTGATGAAAATTTAACGTTTCTATTTGTATTAGCAATGAAAAAATTGTTTTCCTACAAGTGAGAAGCTTTTCAAAACTTTTGACATGGGGTGTTTGGTTGTTTGAATAGGGCCTTATATTCATTATCTATCAATTAGTGGGAAGCATGATTTGTTTATGCAATATGATAATGTAGTACCTAATTTCAATGACTAGTTATGCAATTTGCCAATTGAATTCATATTTGGTATAAAAGCATACATAAAACCCCATGTAATGATTTGTGATAGTTTTGTGCATAAATAAGAATCCTAGACTCCGAATTAAGAGATGAAATGTAGTTAGGATACTTACAATGATGTTATCTTCAGTGATTAGTGAGTTGGAAGATGACAATAATGAGCTTGGTTTAAGTTTTACACGTTTTGGTAAAGTGGGTTTTGAGGAAGAGGATGATTTGTATATAGCGGTTTTGCTTCTGTAGACACCACGGACTAGACGGTACCAAAAATTTGGTTCCGTCTTTGTTATCGTTTGGTGCCGTGGCTACGTAGCGTGTACAAGACAAATTTGTTTAGTTTTGACTATTCTAATGTTTTGGGCTATGTTTATCCTACATGTTTGGTTCCATTAACCCTAAACCAAGTCTAAGAAGATTAAAAGGTTCTCGTTTAAGAGGCTTAGTTAAGATGTCGGCAATGTTGTCTTCGGAGGATACTTTCTCGATTGAAATGTTTCCTTTTTGAACATTGTCGCGAAGAAAGTGATGGCGGATTTCAATATGCTTTGTACGAGCATGTTGAACGGGATTCTTGCTGAGATCGATGGCTCCTTTGTTGTCGCAAAGTATCACAATGTCGTTGAGATGAATTCCGTAATCTACGAGATCTTGCTTCATCCAAAGATCTTGTTGACATGCTTTTCCTGAGGACGTACTTCGGCTTCAGTAGTTGAGATGGCTAAGGCCGTTTGCTTCTTTGCAAACCATGAGGTGAGACAATGTCCAACAAAAGTGCAAATACCACTTGTACTTTTTCTATCGACATAGTCACCGGCATGATCCGAGTCGGCATACACTATGGTTTCTACACCCGTTCCTTTGGGATACCATAATCCTAAACACGTTGTTCCCTTAATGTATCTAAAAATCCCTTTTAGGGCTTCTAAGTGTGATGCCTTTGGGTTTTCTTGAAAGCGAGCACATAGACAAACACTAAACATAATGTCGGGTCTACTAGCCGTAAGATAGAGTAGGCTACCAATCATTCCTCTATATTTAGTGTTATCTACGGATTCACCTTCCTCATCCTTGGTTAGTTTAGTGTCCGAGGACATGGGTGTCTTAGTTGGTTTGGAATCTTCAAGACCAAATTTCCTAAGCATGTCTTTTATATATTTAGATTGGTTAAAGAATATGCCATCTTCTAGTTGTTTTATTTGAAGTCCTAGAAAGAAATTTAACTCACCCATCATACTCATTTCAAACTCGTCGTGCATGATTTTAGAGAAATCATCACATAATTCTTGACAAGTTGATCCGAATATAATGTCATCAACGTATATTTGAACAATGATAATATGTGATTCCTTTTTCTTGGTAAAAAGAGTATTATCTACTAATCCCATAGTATATTTGTTATCAATAAGAAAAGTCTTAAGTCGGTCGTACCAAGCTTTTGGTGCTTGCTTAAGACCATACAATGCTTTCTTGAGTTTGAAGACATGATGTGGTTTCTCAAAGTCGGTGAAACCGGGAGGTTGAGCAACATACACTTCTTCGTTAATAAACCCATTAAAGAAAGCACTTTTAACATCCATTTGAAATAATTTAAAATCATAGGCACATGCATAAGCAAGCAATATTCTAATAGACTCAAGCCTAGCTACCGGTGCATAAGTTTCATCATAATCAATCCCTCTTGTTGATTATAACCTTGTGCTACAAGCCTAGCTTTGTTTCTAGATACTATCCCATTTTCATCCATTTTATTTCGAAAAACCCATTTTGTTCCAATTATAGTTTGATCTTTAGGTTTTGGAACTAATTTCCAAACATCATTTCTAACGAATTGGTTTAATTCTTCTTGCATGGCAATAACCCATGATTCATCTTTTATTGCTTCATTTATGGGTTTTGGTTCAATGGTGGATACAAAACAAAAATAATTACTTTGATTTTGGGCTTGTGACCTTAAGGTTCTTTGATTGAGTTGTCCTATGACCTTTTCTAAAGGATGACTTTTAGATTCTTTGATGTTGACAATTTCTTTATTTAATGGTTCATCTTCCTTGTTATTATTAATTATTTCTTGACCTTCTATCATTTGACTTTCAACTAAGTCATCATCTACCAAAGGTGATGTCTTAGAGGGAGGTGGACTTTCGTCAAATGTTATGTTCAACGATTCCTCGACTATCATTGTTTCTTTGTTTAGGACAATGTAAGCTTTACTAGTTTGAGAGTAACCAAGAAATACACCTTCATAAGACTTTGGGTGAAACTTGGTGAGATAATCCTTAGTATTAAGAATAAAGCATTTACAACCAAAGACTCTAAAATATCCTAACGTTGGCTTTTTACCTTTATAAAGTTCATATGGTGTTTTGTTTAAGAAAGGACGTATTAAGACTCTATTCAAAATATATGTAGAAGTGTCAACGGCGTTACACCAAAACTTTTGAGGAATGTTTTGTTCATTAAGCATTGTTCTACTCATTTCTTGAATTGTTCTATTTTTACGTTCTACTACTCCATTAGATTGAGGTGTTCGTGGGGCGGAAAAGTTATGTGTTATACCATTTGTATCACAAAAGTTTCCAAATTGAGTTTCGTTGTCAAATTCACGACCATGATCCGTTCGGATCGACACGAATTTGACACCTAGAAGATTTTGAATTTTCTTGCTAAGTATTTCAAATTTATCAAAAGCTTCATTTTTGGTTTTCAAAAACAACGTCCAAGTAAACCTTGAATAATCATCTACTATGACCAAAGTGTATAAGTTGCCTCCATAGCTTCTTATAGCGGATGGTCCAAACAAGTCCATATGTAATAATTCTAGACACTTAGATGTGGACACCATATTTTTAGATTTGTGACTACTATGTGTTTGTTTACCAATTTTGCAAGCGTCGCAAAAGTGTTGGTCATATTTAAGTTTTGGTAAATTCCTAACCAATTCTTTTGAAGATAGGTTTTGTATAAGTCTCATATTAGCGTGACCTAAGCGTCTATGCCAAAGAGATGAGCTATCATCTAATGTTGTTAGGCAAAGTTTGTCATTATATGTTTTATCTATTTTCATGACATATATGTTATTTTTCCTAACTCCTTTAGCTATGGTGATACCATCTTTTAGTATTTTACTACCATTTTCATCAAATAGTACTTTATACTTTTTATCACATAGTTGGCTAATACTAAGTAGATTAAATCCTAACCTATCCACATGAGCAACATTTTCAATAGTTAGGGAGTTATGAGCGATCGTACCTTTGCCAATAATTTTGCTTTTGAGATTGCTACCAAAGGTGACATTACCTCCGTCATACTCTTGGTATGATGAGAAGAGACTTTGTTGCCCGTCATGTGTCGTGAGCAACCACTATCTTTTATCCATTCATCCGGTTCCAATCCAACTTTCAAGCATACCTAAGAAGCAAATAACTCAAGCATTTGGTCCCCAATATCTCATAGGTCCATTTGGGTTAACACATACCATTTATTTGATTCATGTATGGAAACGATGGGTAAGAGTTCCATGGCATGTAATCTGGAGTTTGATATGGTCTAGGAAAGTTTTGATTCCAACCATTGTGTTGGTAGTTGGGTTGTACGTTGTGGTTGCTCTTAGGAAAGGGCGTTTGGCAAAAGGAGTTTTATATCGTTGTTGAGTAGTTTTTGATCTAAATTCATTTTGACAAGTCCTACTCCTGAAGTAACGGCTGGTTTTAGTTTAATACTATTATTGGTTTTCTTTGTAATTTTAACAAATTCAAGATGCGGTCCGTATTTGAACATTGTTCTGTTGAAGTACCCACGGCACCATTTTGCACAATGGACGGAACCCTTATTTTGGTTCCGTGCGTCCGTCTGCATCTGCAGCAATTTTGACAGAATGTTCGTCCTTTCGGCCGTTTATTTTGACTCTTTGGAATTAATACTTCATTAAAACCTAGCCCATTCATGTCTCCCGGTGTTTTATGAATTTTAACTATTTCATCGGCAAGAGCGATGTTCTTGTTAAACCTTTTAAATTTAGAATTGTTTTCTATTAAAACATCTTGTGTGAGCTTTAGTTTTTCTATTTCAAGTTTAAGCTCTTGACATGATTTACAATCATCGTCATTTGCTTTTCCTTTTCTAGTCGTTTTGCTTTTTCTTTTAACTCATAAACTTCATTTTCCAAAAATTCCTTTTTGGTTTTTAAAATTTATTTTTAGTTATGATTTTTAGACTTAGCTCACACAATTGATTATATTGTTTTTGCAAAGTGTCATCATCAATAGAAGAATAAGAAGAGTCGGAAAGTACCTCATTTGACTCATGTGCCATTAGAGCGATCTCTTCCTTGCTTGATTCTTCATCGTCTTCACTATCACTCCAAGCACCACTTACAAAAGCTCGTTGAGTTTTGCTTTTAGGTGGCTTGGGACATTCTCCTATGAGGTGACTTGCATCACCACATCTAAAACATTTTCTTTCACCTTTACCCTTCTTTTCATCCCGATCCTTTCGAATGGCTTCTTTTCTTCTCGAGGTTGTCTTACGAACTTTCCTCTTCTTCTAAAGAACTTCTTAAAATCTCTAACGGCCATGGCATATTCCTCATCTTCACAACCGGAGCAAGATTTGTCATCATCACTTGATTCCGCTTTTGCTTTTAGAGCAACGGATTTGATCTTCTCCCTTTTCCTTTGATGATCTCCGAATCTTTCTCCATCACCATTTCGTGTACTTTGAGGTTACCGATCAACTCGTCTAGTGACATTATTGAGAGATCTTTTGATTCCTCAATGGCGGTCACTTTAGCTCTCCATTTGGGATGGAGTGCTCTAAGAAATTTCCCGACAAAGTTCTTACTACGAAAAGATTCATCAAGTGCTTTAAGTGATGTAATAATAGTGTTAAAGCGAGCAAAGCCACAATCAATGGTTTCATCTTCAGAATAACAAATTGTTCATATTGTTGAACAAGAAGATCAATTTTGTTATCCTTGACTTGTGAATTACCTTGATGTGTAACAATTAAAGATTCCCAAATATCTTTGGCGGTTTCACACATAAAAATTCTTTCATATTCTTTTCTAGGTAAAGCATTATAAAGCATCATTTTAGCTTCATTATTTTTAGCAACTAGTTTCTTTTGTTCATCAACGAAAGTATCCTTTGTTGTAGAACTAAAATCCCCTTTAACAATAATAAACCAAAGATCTATATCTTTTGATTTTACATATGTTTCAAAACGGTTTTTCCAATAGATAAATCCATTGGTTTCAAAGAGTGGTGGTCTTTGCATAGATTGCCCTTCTTTAAAGTTTTCAGAATCCATGGATCGTTTCAAGTTTATAAAATACAAGTTATTTTAGAAATTCTTGAGCAACGAGGCTCTGGTACCAATTGTAGAAAACTAGAAGGGGGGTTGAATAGTTTACCAATTAAAAACTTTGTTTTGAAACTTATTGTAAAGATCAATTGATATTGATCTTAGATATGTTAATGAAATATGCAAGCAATATGTAAGAAGTAAATAAGGAAAGAAATGATCAAACCACAACAAGTTGTTTATAGTGGTTCGGTCTACAAGGACTCTTTTTCCTTGCCCTACTCCACTCCTCGAGTCTCACACTCGAGAGTTTAACTTCACTAGTCAACAAGCTCCTTTCACCGGCGGAGAAAACCTTTACACTTCGATTACACTATTTCCGACACTAAGCTAGATGTCGAGTTCTTTCCAAGGGTACAACCACTCCCACACACAATGTATTTTGAGGACTAAAATACTAACCACTCACACTCACAAGATTATGATGGTTTAATACAACAATGAAGTATGAATCAACACAAGATCATACAACACTAAACAAACAAGACTTCCAACTTCTCGTTTGAAGCTTGAATGTGACTTGATCTTCTTTGCTACAAAAGAGATCACTAATATGATATGAAACCGAGTTAGAAAGGTTAGAGAGAAGATATGTATGAGAGTATGTTAGAAAGGGATGAAAACTACTTGGCTTGGCATTGCTATTTATAGCCAAAGTGGACAGGAGCGTCCACGGACCGCGGAACCCTTAAAAGGGTTCCGCACGTGTACCATTTTGGTACCCGGTTCGACAGTCAAGATATCAAATCTTTGCTAAAGTCAACTCTATCTAAGTGAGATTGTGCAAGATATGAAGAGTACAAATCCACACAAAATATCTAATGAAATCTTCCAATGATTTCCATGATGCATTACATGATGTCATATGTTGTATTTCTAATTTTAGAAATATGCAAGTACATAAGTAGTGTTTGGTTTTAAGAACCTAACACATTCTAAAACTACTATCATACATAATGATTAGAGTCATATCAAGATGTTACTAATCATAAATGTAAATGCTTGAATGATGAATATATTGTTTAAAAAGCTTGTTTTAATATCTATTAAACTTGACAAGCTTTAAGCTTTTATACAAATTAAATTTACTTTTGTCGTTAACAAAACTTAGGTAAAGATCAAAAATATAAATAACGTTTAATGACGATATTTGTATTAACAATCTCCCCCTTTTTTTTTAGGACAAAATATAAATTTTATTTTTATAAAAGATACAAAGTTTGTGCAAGAGTTATAAAAATATTAGTTTTAGAACTTGAAAAGAGTTATAAAAATATTAGTTATAAAGATATTGAACAGGAAAGGGGTTATGATTGATTAAGTGATTAAACTAAGGAAATTAAATCTATAAAAGACTTTGAAGTCATTTTAATTCTATATTTAAAAACGATTAACGATTAAAACCTAAAACGTACGTTTAAATAAAATTACGTAACGTACGAAATAAAATGTAAAAATAAAGAAGTAAAATACCTACGGATATGGAAAATATATTTTTACAATCCTAATGATGCAAGAAAATTATTGGAAAAATAAAATTATTTTTATGACTATTTATTTAATTATTATTAATTAAAAACTATTTTTAACTATTTAATAATACCCTAAAATATAAGAAAATATGAAAAAAAAACAGAAAATTGAAATTATGACTTAGAAAAATCTAAAATATTATAAAACTTATTTTAAAACTGAAAATATATTTTTTTACACTTTTAAATATTTATTATTAATTAAAAACTATTTAAAACTAATTAAAATTCTAGAAAATACTATTTAATCTAATAAAATTCCGGGAAAATACTTTTTATGACTTTTTGATTTTTCTAAAATTAGGAAAATTTAAATTGTATTTTTCTAGAACATTTTCGAATTATTTGGATTAAATGCTAATTAAAAAGGCTAGAAAATGACATAAAATGCAGAAAAATAGCAAATGAACAGTGAAAAATATGAAAACTTCCAGTCAACTATAAAATAGTACTGAGAACCCAGGAAAAATAACAGAAACTATTTTGGAGAGCTGGAACTATGATTTGGCACACTACTTGTATGAATAAGCACTTGAAAAATAAGCAATAAGCCACCTATAAGCTACCACTACTGAACCAAAGGTTGAATAAGCTATAAACAAGTTATGGGAACTTAGAAGAAGCAACAACAACAAGAAAAACACACTGAATAAGCAGAAATAAGGAATAAGCAAAACGGGAGTTTTGTGAAAAAGGGCTTAAAAGAAGCTAGCAAATAAGCAGTTTACGACGCTAACTAAAAATTATAAAAAATACTATGATGAAGTCAAGCAACAGAATGACAAATATCCAAAAGCACAAGTCTTCACTCCTAATATTAAGTCCTACATGAAATTCACAAGTTTATTCAAAAACGGGTTTCTATGAAATTTTGACTTTCTAAGAAAACATGCAGTTTGACTTTTATGAGATTTGATTGCAATTTTGGTGAAATCAATGAAATAAGATGAAATAAGGCTAGATTAAGCTATTCTAACAATTTCTAAACCTATATTGAGCTTATTGCTACTAAATCCTTAATAGTTAAAGAAATAGGCTAGATTACAAGTGATTTTGACTTTTCTTTGTATTACCTAGGTATTTTTATGCTAAGACTGGCTATTTCTATCCTAAACTAAACTACTTGAGGCAAAATCAACCACTGAAATCAGTATTAAACCTTCTACCAGCTGTTAATCCAAACGACCTCTTAATAATCTAATAGGCAATTTTACTATATCTAACCTAAACCCTACTTAATGCAACACTAAATCAGCAATCTAACCTTAATCCTAAAGCTGAAATAAAGCCAATTCAAGCACTAACATGGTCTAACACAACCTAATACTAAACTAAGCTAAGCTAATCAAACCCAAATATAACCAGTTCCAGCTCTGCATCACCCAATTTCATGTTCAAACCCAAATCGGCAGTTGACTTTTGTTGACTGGAATTGATTTTAGAGTAGAACTGAGTATGTAACCAAACTAAACCCACAATAAGCTATATTGAGCTTATGTAAGCTTAATCAAACAGGAAATAAAGCTTAATGAAGCTTTGAGACTGATTTAGACATATTTTTTATTTTTCAAGTATTTTCTAGATTTTTTTTGTGATTTTTGATTATTGAATAAAACTAGTTTTTAATGGTACTGAGCTTATAAAAACTTAGTAATAAGCTAATATGAGCTTGTAAGAACTATAAAACACTACCTTTTACAATCTTTAACTAATATGAGAATTTAAAGGTAAAAATGAAAATTCGGATTTTTAACAAAGATCACTTGAAATTAAACTTAAATAAGATTCATATTACACTAAGAATACTGGTTACAACCTTTTTAAACTAAGAAATACAACTGAAAACTAAAATTACATTAAGTCGACATGTTTAAACTAAGCTACTCTACTCTTTTGCTTCTCTCAGCTTCTTTTCCTTTTTATGGACATCCAAAAAGCTTCTTGTCGACCTCTGATTAAATCCCACCATTAGATAGGCCTTGATATCATCTTAATCGTCCATTTGTCATTTTGGCGGGAAAAGTGGATTGAACAGGTTTTGTGCATTTAATGCAATTTGGGAGGATGTGGAGGTGGAAGGGAGTTGTTAACCAGCTGTGGAGTAGCTTAGGTGAGGTGGAAAGGTGGTGGTAAGGTGGTGGAACAGGTGGCGATGAAGGTGTGGACACAGGTGTGAAATGGGAGGGAAAGGTGAATAGTGACAGAGGTTTGACCTGAGTTGACCCGTTTTTAATTATTAAGGTGAGGGTTCAATTGGAGTTTTGGACGGGTTCAAAAAGGATGTGGACTGGCTCAAGGGTCTAAGTCCAAGGGTCAAGGTTCAAGTGTTTTGGGCTTGGGCTAATGACTGGGCCAGCTGTGTTGTTGGATTGGATTTGGGTTTTGGATTTGTTTTTGGGTTAATAAAGGGTCCGTTTGGTATTAATTAAGCACAAGGACCATTTGTAATTTTCTGAAAATTGAAGGACTGAAATTGCCAATATTCCAAAGTTAACACAAGGACCTATCCTGCCATTTATGAATAGTACAAGGATAATATTTGATAATTTTCCATTTTTAAATATCCGAGGACTATTTTTGACAATTTTCAAACTTTAGGGACTAAAGTTGTCATTTTGCAATTTTAAATTTCAAGGACCAATTTTGACAACTCATGAATCCCTAGGTACTTTAAATGATATTTTTCTTTATTTTGATTTACCAGGGACTAGATTTGACAACTTTTGAAACTTGGGGGACTAAAACTGTCAATTATGCAAACTTGATACGTTTTTCACCTGATTTTGGTATTTTTGTATTTAAAACACATAAAACACTTATTTGTGATATTTTTATCATTTTGATGCATTTCTGAGTGTTTTCAGATGTTTTTGCAGTTTAAATGGTACAAAAATGATGAGTATTTAGACACTCATCAATCCCCCACACTAAACTATTGCTAGTCCCTAGCAATCTTTTTAAAGCTTTAATGGATTTGAATCTCTTTACCAAAAGCCATTACTTCTGGAGTAGCCAATTGTTTCAGTTCAAGTAAGAACCTTGGTACAATGATAACCAAATGATTTTGAGTAAATCACACTTTCAACGGTTTTGATTTGTCTTTACCGAAGCCGTTGCTATCGGACTAGCCAACTCTTAGATAAATTATCAATATTATCTTTGGTGAGTCGATTACCAATTATGGTTTTTCAACTGCCTTTACCACAAGCCATAAACTTGCGGGCTAGCCAACTTTTCACTAATTAAATATATGGTGAGCTGAACACCATACAATTTTGGGCAAATTGTAAGCCATAAACGGATTTGAGATATCTTTACCAAGAGCCATTTGCTCCTGGATTAGCCAATCCTTATGTGGGTTAGACATGGTGGACTGATTACCATTTGTTGTGTTTAGTACATAGTACTTCCAAAAAAAAAAAAAAAAAAAATAATTTGGCCATGTTGGGGGAAAAAGGGACTAAAAGGGTATATTTATGATCAAATTCGCCAGAATTTCCCCCACACTTAAAAATGAATATTGTCCTCAATATTCAAAGTCCCGCTATTATGCGAATCCTTGAACGTAAAAAGAGAACATTACTAGCCAAGTGTGGATACACAACAATTATTCTCTTTTTTAATATTTATAATTTTCATTCATTTTTTAGATCTATATACAACATGTGGGGCATCTCCCCCACACTAGGGTGGTACACACGAGTGAAAACCCATGTTTAACTACTGTTTTTGATTACCGAAATTAAGCTAGCTTGACTCGACCTCGAATTCATTGGTTCATGGGGAAGTAAGTGGAAGAGACAATCTCCATCGGACTTTCATTCAAGATGTTTGGACAAACATTTGAAGCACGTGAAAGTTCCACACCGATGAGGTATACATAGACGCAGGCTCACAAATGGTACATGGAAATGTCGGGATCAAAGATAATGTCTTCATTCCCGAAGGAGTGAAGAACATGAGAAGTGACGAATATATATGAAGAAAGAAAGAAAATCATGATAAAAATCATGACTAACTCTTCATCCTCAATAGGAGAATTCATATTTTCATGAATCTCATCGAGTTAAGCTTGATCAAGACATATTATGGGTGTGTCTAGATCAAAGTAGAAATTATCATACTCCGGCGGAGATATGATATGAGTGAATTCATCTGAGAACTCCTTGAAGGTGAATGAATCATATTCATAATTGATATGAGTGGGTTCACTGGTGAACTCCTCCAATGTAAATGATTCATAATCGGGGAGAGGATTATGAGAATGAAAAGTGGTACTGCCACTAATCTTCTCTCCCATATTATCAAAATGGAACGTTTGCAAATCCGGAATAGAATCATTGAACAAAGTTCACTATCCTCAAAGGGGATAGGATATGAAGTAGGCTTTTCATTAAAAGCCTCGATTCTAGAAATGAGAAGATTAACATTCAATAATGTAAGACGGAGAGCTTCGTCTTGGATTATTTCTTCATCATTCTCTTCTCCTAAGTGACAAGCTCGAGAAGGTAATTCCCCACATAACTTATGTCTCCACAAGATAAAGAATAGTCCTCATGAATCGAGAGAACATCTCAATATGATCATTTTGGAAGACAAGAGGAGGAGGGATATCACACTCATGATCAAGAATTCCCTATGCCTCTCTTGGAATTGGGACAAGGTTCTCAACACTAGACTTTATGAATTCGTCCGATTCCTTTTCAGGAACAGTGTCAAGATGCTCGTCCCCCATGCTCAGAGAGTGAGTGTGAACCTCGGGTGTGATAACAGCAGCCTGGGGGAGTTGAGAAGGACTAGTATACATATGTTTTACAATTTTCATTTGTTCTTCCGCTAGTAATTCCATCATAGTCTTTTCTCCCTGATTTTTCATGGAAGGAATTTCAACTGATGAACTTTAAGAACCTGTACAAAAGTGACGAATATCAAGGGTAACTTCATCATCATCGTCATCAGGAATGAAACGAAATTGAGAGCTAGATCTTGCTGCTTTTTCTTTTGCAATTGATTCCTAATAGATTTTTCAAAGGCAATTTGGGAATTTATTTTTAGCAACGCTCTTCGTCTAACAATTCTTCCATGGATTTTTGATTTGGATTATCTTGGGAATGGTTACCTTCCTTCAAATCTTTCACTAAATCCAAAAGATCAAGGAGAAGATTTTGAGGAAGTGGCTCAAGCTGAGGTGGTTCCTGATTCATTTGGTACTGTAGAGGTTGGTCATGATACGAAGAGTCGTAATTGTTACAAGGAAATGGGTTCCCTGTTTGACAATCCGAGCTAGAGTGAGGACCTCCACAATACTTACAACAAGAAAAGCTGATGTGGCTGTGAGTTATATGTGTTGTAGTCATAATTGTTGTCGGGGAACCCTCATAGACAAGCGTGTTTCCGATTGACAATCGAAGCGTAGTGTGAACCACCACATTACTTTCACAAGAAAACTGGCTGAGTCTCACATGTGGTAGGCGATGGAATAAATCGGTTGTGTTATGGTAGTAATAGGGATCCTGGTTATAGACAGACCCGTTTCCTGATTCCACCATGCTACAACTGGGGCAATTGCCACCATTATAAGGACCACCACACCATTGACAACCAAGAGGGTGAGGATCAGACATAGAAAGAATCAAATGGTTCCAGAGGGTAAGAAATGAAAAATCAAAAGGGTAAGAGGGTAAAGATGGATATTTTTGGATTTTTGAAAAACATGTTGTAAAAACAAAGAATGAAAATATTTTTGGTAATCGATTAGTCAAACGAATTAACTTTACGATAATTTTGGTTTTATATGAAAATAAGGAAATATGGACGAAGATGGTAAATATACAATGGGTGTATATTCAACAATTGCTGATGCTACAAATTCGTAGTACGCAGCACACCTCCCCGGCAGCGGCGCCAAAATTTGGTTCGTCTCAAACGGTCAAGTTTATTACACAAGTCAACCACTTGTGAATGGTCAACCGTAATAAAATTCAAACAGTCTAAAACCAATGCAATAAAGTCCAGAGGAGTATAGTGTTTCCCCGGGTCGTTAAGTCCCAACGAGGTGTGTAAACTGTAATACAACGAATCTGTGATCGGGCGATATTGAACAGGAAAGGGGTTATGATTGATTAAGTGATTAAACTAAGGAAATTAAATCTATAAAAGACTTTGAAGTCATTTTAATTCTATATTTAAAAACGATTAACGATTAAAACCTAAAACGTACGTTTAAATAAAATTACGTAACGTACGAAATAAAACGTAAAAATAAAGAAGTAAAATACCTACGGATATGGAAAATATATTTTTACAATCCTAATGATGCAAGAAAATTATTGGAAAAATAAAATTATTTTTATGACTATTTATTTAATTATTATTAATTAAAAACTATTTTTAACTATTTAATAATACCCTAAAATATAAGAAAATATGAAAAAAAACTAGAAAATTGAAATTATGACTTAGAAAAATCTAAAATAATATAAAACTTATTTTAAAACTGAAAATATATTTTTTTACACTTTTAAATATTTATTATTAATTAAAAACTATTTAAAACTAATTAAAATGCTAGAAAATACTATTTAATCTAATAAAATTCCGGAAAAATACTTTTTATGACTTTTTGATTTTTCTAAAACTAGGAAAATTGAAATTGTATTTTTCTGAACATTTTCTGAATTATTTGGATTAAATGCTAATTAAAAAGGCTAGAAAATGACATAAAATGCAGAAAAATAGCAAATGAACAGTGAAAAATATGAAAACTTCTAGTCAACTATAAAATAGTACTGAGAACCCAAGAAAAATAACAGAAACTATTTTGGAGAGCTGGAACTATGATTTGGCACACTACTTGTATGAATAAGCACTTGAAAAATAAGCAATAAGCCACCTATAAGCTACCACTACTGAACCAAAGGTTGAATAAGCTATAAACAAGTTATGGGAACTTAGAATAAGCAACAAAAACAAGAAAAACACACTGAATAAGCAGAAATAAGGAATAAGCAAAACGGGAGTTTTGTGAAAAAGGGCTTAAAAGAAGCTAGCAAATAAGCAGTTTACAACGCTAACTAAAAATTATAAAAAATACTATGATGAAGTCAAGCAACAGAATGACAAATATCCAAAAGCACAAGTCTTCACTCCTAATATTAAGTCCTACATGAAATTCACAAGTTTATTCAAAAACGGGTTTCTATGAAATTTTGACTTTTTAAGAAAACATGCAGTTTGACTTTTATGAGATTTGATTGCAATTTTTGGACTGAAATCAATGAAATAAGATGAAATAAGGCTAGATTAAGCTATTCTAACAATTTCTAAACCTATATTGAGCTTATTGCTACTAAATCCTTAACAGTTAAAGAAATAGGCTAGATTACAAGTGATTTTGACTTTTGCTGTATTACCTAGGTATTTTTATGCTAAGACTGACTATTTCTATCCTAAACTAAACTACTTGAGGCAAAATCAACCACTGAAACTGTATTAAACCTTCTACCAGCTGTTAATCCAAACGACCTCTTAACAATCTAATAGGCAATTTTACTATATCTAACCTAAACCCTACTTAATGCAACACTAAATCAGCAATCTAACCTTAATCCTAAAGCTGAAATAAAGCCAATTCAAGCACTAACATGGTCTAACACAACCTAAAATCAATAAGCATATGTGACAGTTTTAAAGAAGAATGAAAATCAAACTCACATGAAGTCCAGCTTAATGGAGCTTAACACAGAACCAATACTAAACTAAGCTAAGCTAATCAAACCCAAATATAACCAGTTCCAGCTCTGCATCACCCAATTTCATGTTCAAACCCAAATCAGCTTCAGCAGTTGACTTTTGTTGACTGGAATTGATTTTAGAGTAGAACTGAGTATGTAACCAAACTAAACCCACAATAAGCTATATTGAGCTTATGTAAGCTTAATCTAACAGGAAATAAAGCTTAATGAAGCTTTGAGACTGATTTAGACATATTTTTTTATTTTTCAAGTATTTTCTAGATTTTTTTTTTGTGATTTTTGATTATTGAATAAAACTAGTTTTTAATGGTACTGAGCTTATAAAAACTTAGTAATAAGCTAATATGAGCTTGTAAGAACTATAAAACACTACC
>OU343216.1:123306216-123437335 GCA_910596185.1 Chrysanthemum makinoi | reverse complement strand
AGGTAAAAAGTACATTGCAATTTTATCACATATTTGTCCTATACTTAAGAGATTAAAGTTTAGGTTTTCAACGTGACACACATTGTTATGGTTAGGATTTGTTAGAAACCGTAACCTTACCGATGATTCTACTTTTGCTATTTCCAAACACCCACATACTCCATTAACAGGATTCATATGTGGAGAATAGATCCTATTTCCCGTTCATGTGCCTCGTGCACCCGCTATCCTTGCCCATCATCGGTATAGGTAGACCTTTTAAGACACCTAAACAATAATAAACTCAAAAGTTTGGTCCCCATTTGTTCATGGGTCCATTAGTGTTAAACATTCCATTAATGTTAGACATGTATGGATAAGATGAATATGCATTCCATGGAGCAAAGTTTTGAAAAGAGAAACCGTTTTTGCATATTATGGTTCCATCCCCATTTGATGGTTACTTTTTGGATAAACGTTATTAGGTCTCCTAGATGCATTATGAAAAATGGGGCTATTTGTTTCTGCAAAGTAGGATTAATTTTGAGTGTGTTTAGTGTTACATGAGTTGTTTTTCCTATTTACGATAACGAACTTGTTTCTAGATGACGAAGCTAGTTATTACCACTAGTTGTGGCCCAGCAATCCCGATCCCAGTGGTACCTACCGGATTCCCTTTTATGGGGATTCGTGGGATCGCCACAACAGTGGCTGTTTTTTCTAATTCTTTAACAAATTTTGTTTTTCTTTACTTTCACTATTGATGGATCAGTTGTGTTGCCTAGACCTTTTTGTTGTTGTCGGTTTTAACACCATCGAGTATTTATCTAAGGTGTTTGTACTCATTCTAGCAATTTAGAATCAAATGATCAACTAGTGTTTGAAGTGGAAACACAAAGTTCACATTCACCACTTGCTATTTTACCCTTTTCCCAAACTTTTAGTTTTGCTTTAATTCTATGACCTTGTCTCTCAAACGTGGTTTGACTCTTTAAAACTTGTTTTTGTTAATTAGTTTTAAAGCTAATATTGCAATAGTTTATCATATTCGTTATGCAATGAGTCGTCATCAAGTGATGAGCTACTATAATATTCGTGACATACCCTCTCTTGCCATGAAAATTTCTTCGTCCTCCTCGTCACTCATTCCCCCCCGTCCCACGAATTGCCTTTGATCATCCCGTTTGGGACCTTACTATAAAGTGGTTTGGGTCCCCACATTTAAAGCAAGTACGATCATCTTTTGGCTTCTCGTCCTCTTTGTTTTTCCGAAAGCCTTTCTTATCATCTAACGGGTGTTGACGTATCTACCCTTTCTTCTAAAGAACTTTTTAAAGTCCCTTACCGCCATAGCGTTCTCTTCGTCGTCACTACTCGAAGATGAGTTCTCCTCATCGCTCGAAGCCTTTTTGGCTTTAAGGGCAGAGATTTGTGTTTTCTCTTCACCTTTGAGGCTTCGGATCTTAGCAAGGGACAAGCTCGTAGACTTTTAGATTGCCTATGAGTTAATCGAGGGTGAGGATTGTCAAATCTTTTGACTCTTCGATTGCCGTCACCTTGGATCTCCACTTCGATGGAAGTGCCCTTAGATATCGCCCTAACATGGTTCCGGCTAGAAAAGATTCATCATGCTTGTAAGATTAATAATAGTATTAAATTAGCAAATGAATGATCTATAGTTTCCTCATCTGATTTGAAAATTTGTTCATATTGTTGAACAAATAGATCCATTTTATTATTTTTAACTTGTTGATTGCCTTTATGAGGTTACAACTAAAGATTCCAAATTTCTTAGAGTTTTAAGCATAGAAATTATTTTCGAAGTCTTTTTCGAAAAAGTCATTATATAAACCATTTTTGCTTCACTATTTTTAGAAAGCTTTTTCTCATTCATCATCATTTAGGGTTTATCATAGTATGTGAACTAAATTTCCTTTATCATCATTTGAGTAGCCTCAAAATCACTTCACAATAATGTACCAAAGATCAATATCTTTAGACTTCACATATTTTTCAACTATTTTTTCCAATAATAACCATTATTTCAAGTATTGTGGTCGTTGCATAGATTGCCTTCCTTAAAATTTTCATAACCCATAGTGATCGAAAAGTTTTTAAATACAATTTATTTTAAAACTTTTATAACTAGCTCTGATACCATTGTGAAAACTAAAGGGGGGGGGGGGGTTGAAGAGTTTTGTGGCCGATTTTAGTGATTTCAAAACTTTTAGATTCGATATTATGTGAAATCGTATGGATGTTGAGAACGTATAGATCTAATGATAATGTAAGTTGTTGGAATCACTCCTAAACAGTATTTCAAGTATTTATATTTCATATGTAATAGGTAGCTTAATTATGGCCTTTATGTTTGTTTAAGGTCAAGCTTATGTAGAAGGCCCATAAGCTTAGGCCCAAGCCCACATAAGAAAGGATGGGAACTAGGAGTGTTGCCCTAGCTTCCCTCCTATAAATAATCTTGTAAACCCTCACTTGAGGGTTGGTTGTTCAAGTTTTTCTTTCACATACATCTTCGCCTAAACCTTCTTTAGTATATCGCGTGTGTGTGTGGTTTTACTTGTTCAATCGCCTTCATCTCTTCTCTTATAACTTGTGTTTGTAAAACTAGTGACCTAACAGTGGTATCAATCGCCAAATAGTTGGGTGTACACTTTGTTTTTGAAGTTTTTTGGTTTTGGGTCTTACGCGTAAAGATAACGCAATATTTGGTTCTCTTAAAAACTCGTTTTTTACACTTTTTAATCCAAGATTCTTGTACTTTCAATGTTTTAAGATGTTAAAATACTGGTTTTTGGCAAAAAGTTTCAAACTTTACGCGTGGATCTACGTTTTTAAGCTTATTTTTGTTCGTGGTGTCGTTCTACTACGCTTAACCCTTTAGAGCAGTTTTGGTACATAAAAATTCACATTTTTGTGTTCTTTTGGTACTATTGAAGCTATTCCATAACAAAATCTGGTTTAGAAACACATTTGGGCAAAATCAAAGTTACGAGCAATCCTACGCGTATCAAAACCCTAATATTACGCGTAAGATTTTCCTTGGTTTGATCTTCATTTTCCTGTTTTATTCCGTGTTTTCTTACTTGGATAAGTCTGAAAATACGTCGACTTTGGATATCTTTTGCACTGTAATAGTGTAAAAGATCATTTGGGAAAAAACCCTAAAATTACGCATAAGCATAAGCTTACGCGTAGAAATCCTACGCATAAGATTCACTTTACGCGTAAACTTAGGTCTACGCATAGGGTAATCCTACGCCTAACTTTCTACGCCTAACTTTTGTCTACGCATAACTTTAGTGCTTTTATCCAACTTACGCGTAAGCTAAAACCTACGCGTAACTCCTCATTGTTACGCGTAACTTTTGTGTTTTTACGCTTATGTACTACTTGGTTTCTTGTCTTTTCTACGCCTAAGGACACTTCATCAACAAAGGTTCATTCGACTACAAAGATCCATTTTTACTACACAAGTTTATCAACATGTCACAACCACCATACTCTAACTATTTCCCTTACACTTATCCTCAACACAACAACAATTAACTCCACAACATCAACAATGGAATCAACAACAAGCTATTTATCAACAACAATTTAATCAACAACATACTCCACAACTTGGTGCAATTCCCCCACCACAAATGGTTCAAACACCACCAAGTCTTCAAGTTCAACCCTACACAAATGATTTCAATCAACATCCATCAAGGAACACTATGAAGGAACCCACTTGGTTTGCAAAGATGTGTGAAGCTTTAAGCAGCCAACAATCAATTCATGAAGCTGGATCACTTGATAGACCTCCAATGCTCACTCCAGGAAACTACGATCAATGGGTGATAAGGTTCTTTAGGTTTTGTGATCTGAAGAAGCCACATGGAAAGTTCTTAAAGAAGGTTATCTTGGAAGGTCCATTTGAGATGCCTACCGTCATTGTACCCGGAGATCCAACTGCCGTTCCACCAAGAGATGAACAAACCAACATTGCTACTGTTGCAGATCTTAATCCAACAGAACTTCTACACTATGAAGCTGATGAGCTTGCAATGGAATATATCCTTTTAGGATTACCAAACCCAATTCTTCGTAGTGTTGATGCTCAAAGACTGCAAAGAAGATGTGGGACCATATTCGTCTTCTTATGGAAGGATCTGTACTCAATCAGAAGGATTTGGAATCCAAAATTTACTTGGCTTATGAACACTTCATGATTGAACTTGGAGAGACACTAGAGTCTTATCATCATCGTTTTCAGACATCATCAATGATTTGGATAAACACAACATCATCATGCCAATAATTGCAGTGAATACTAAGTTCCTGAGTAGTCTTGGTCCTGAATGGGAGAAGTATGTCATTTTTCTCCGTCAAGCGAAGAATATGCATCATTCTACCTATGGATTGTTGTACGATTACTTGAAGCCTCATGAAAAGGAAGTTGATCGGAAAGGATTCTCCGTGCTCAAATTGCTCCACCCACACATCCGGAAAATCAACAACTTGCCTTATATGCTCAACAACGTTATCTCCTCAACCAGCAACTCAACCAAACTGCTTCAAACACAAACGACATCACAACAACCTCAACAAAATCAATTGTTCCATACAACAACAATGCTCAAGCACTTCATAAACTATGAGGAATCGATCCGTTCGAAGCATTGCAACAAGGATTTGTATGATTGCTAATGCTTTTAGGCCGTTTACAAACAAATCCAAGAACCGTATTCGTTCCTCATCTAATACAAGGAATCAAGCTGTTGTGAACATGGACGGTTGAAGTTCAGAATCGTGGTTATGGTCGTCAAATGGGCGGTGGTCAAGGGTTTAATGCTATGGGTAGGAATAACAACAGAGCTCAAGTGGTGGAACAGGGAAATGCTCAGAATGGGTTGAATGGTCTTCGATGCTACAACTGCAATGAGAAGGGACACCTGGCTAATGCATGCCCAAAGCCAAGGACTAGGGGCAGTGCTTATTTCAAAGAGCCTCTTCTTTTGGCTCTTAAGGATGAAGCTGGTGGAACTCTCACAGACAAAGAACAGAGCTTTATGGCAGGGCAGACTCAGATGATATGGCGGACTTGCAGGCCAATGCAGCTGTTATGTTGATGGCTAATATGCAGGAGCTACACATGAGTGACACAGGCCCAGTGTATGACACTGATGGCTTGTCTCAGGTACCCGAACATCCATATCTGAACTATATCACCGCCAACATCTGAATCCGGCAAGGCTCAGAATGTTCAAAATGAGTCTTCTACATCTCTTCTGATGATTTTCAAGTTAACCCCGTAGTTACATTTGACGATCAAGATGACCTTATGGTTTCCTTTGATAATCAAATTGACTCCGTGGTCGTACTTGAGGATCTAAAGAATGATCATGTTGAGACCACGTTGAACAGATGATCTGTTGCCTTATCCGGATTTTGCTCGGTTAATTCAAGACCATAAAATCAAAATGGAGGAATGTTTGCATTAAACAGGACTTGAAATAAAAAAATGCACTGTTAACCAAAGATTTTGAATGTTTACAAATGCAACTCAACTTTTTCAAAACTCAAGAAAACCGTGAAAAGGTTTTGAAGCCGCTTTTGCCAAATCTCATCAAAACGAAAAATATTTAGAGAGACAGATGCGTGATCTAGCCGCCTCGAAGAATGCTTTGTTGTCTGAATTAGAACAACTGAAACATGAACATAAAAAGCAAATTAACGCTCTCACCTTGGAAAATCAAAAAGCTAAGGCTGAGTTGTTAAATTGTCAAAAACAGTTCTCTGCATACAAAAAGCATTCAACGAATCGGGTAGATGACCTTCTTGAAGAAATCATCGGCTTGCAAAACAAACTTAAAGAGTTTAAAACTGTTGTTTACAAACATGGTGAAACAGTAACAACTATTGAAAAGTTTACCTTAAAACCCAATCCAAATGGATATGGAAAAATCTTGCCGACATAAACCAAAGCTTTCAACTAAAAAACATTCAAACCAACCTCAAGTTTCCAAAGTGTAATATAAAATTGATAATATCATATGAATGTTGTTGAATATCATCGCCAAGAGGAATTAGATGCGTAAGACGAGAGTCGATCAAAATTAAAAAACGTTGTTTACAACAAACCTTTTAATTATAAAAACCCGGTCACTTTCGTCACACCAACGGATTCTTCTAACACACCAAAGGTTATCATCAAAACACCTGAGTCTTCTAATGTTAATCCCAAAACAGACTTTGCACAAACTTATGGTCCTTTACCTTCCATTAGTGAAGTAAACTCAAAACTGAAAATCGAAAAATTTTTCGATATTTTGACATTTTCATGGCCGACCTCAAAATTTTACAACATGAGATAGAATATCGATCTGAAATCAAAGTTGAACATTTTCAATCTCTGGCGCCGAGAACAAAGAGACTTTTTTCAGAAAAATCTTTTACCTAATGTTAAAAACTTGAAAAGTTGTGCAATTGCCGGGGAAAAGGATTTTCATAAGGAACTTGGGGTCATGAAAACGCTGAGAAAAACAAACATCTATTTCTAACACTAAACGCGAAAAAGAAATGTTGAGAAAAGATGTTGATCGACTCTGGAAGATGTTATCCGCGGCCGATGTTCAAAATGTTGTGTTATTGAATTCTTTGTCATATGCATTTGATATATCTCTCACGATATCGTTGAAAATGTGGTAAATGTTGAGAACACCGATAATGTGCTTCAGATCGAGTCCTTAAAAGTTGAAAACAAACGATTGTCAAATGAACTTTCAAATGCAAAACGTCGTCTTAATTGGTGTCAAAAAGATATTCACGATCAACAACTTGTTTTCAAAACAAAATCGCCGCTTGAGTGCAAAACCTTCCGATCCTAAAATTGAGCAACTGGATGATCAAAACGTGTCTTTAAGTGTCAAATCTCAAAATATGAACAAGAACTTGTAAAAGTTAAAAAGGAATATGGTGTCATATTTGATTTACTCAAAAGACTCGTGATGAAGCATCAAATGAACTTGATCATTATCTTGCACACACTAAAGAAGTTATGCATTTTGCCGAAATGTTCGCTCGAAAATCAAGATCTGAATCACACTATCATCAAGTTAAGAGAAATGTTAGGAAAGTATGAACAACTTCCGCCAACAATCATTAAGAGATTAGCCCCAAAACACTTAGTAATCATGCACCTAGAATTCTACCGCCAAATCACAAGTAGCTAACGTGTTCCTTCTACTGAAACAGAATAGTTGAGCCTTTCCAAACGTCCGCGACTTCACGTTCTAGAGCACTCAATCGAAGAATAGGAAGTTGCTAACTAAGAAAAGATCAATCAAGAATGCTAAAGTAGAAGAACACCCTAGGACTATGAATAAGACTCACGTTGCTTCCACTATAGATATTGGCCCTGCAAATGTAATAGAAATAGTGATGTAACTAATGCTAAACCGCTAAGTACTTTTGATATTCACCGATGCACCTTGTGTTATTTGTCTAAAAGTATGAATTCTCGATTGTCATGATAAATGTGTTGCTAAAGCTATAATCTCGCTTAAGGAATCCTAAGAACCTAATACCTCTAGGCCCACTAATCTTTCTAAGTCTGTGCTTGGTAGACCGCCATCTTTAGATTCTAAGAAACCTGCTGTCCCTCGTAGCTCCGCCACCTCCTAGGAATGTTGTACCACCTAGTGAATTCACTAAGACTAAAGCAAAGAGTAGTTATAGATGGCGGAAATGGATATATAACACACTAGGATTTAAGTGGATACCTAAAGCTATTGATGTGTGTATATCTACATATATCGCTATGGAACCCTCTAACATTTCGGTTCCACATCTACTTCTATTCCATCCTGTCGCCTGTGGTGTACGTGTGATACGCATCATTCTCTGATTGTTGATAGCGATGTTCACATGACGATCTTAAACCGTTATCAAACTTTATTGCAAAGTTCATTGGCACCGCCGTTCGGGAATGATCACTTCACAACTATCATAGGCTACGGAGACTATATCAATGGGAACATCGAAATAGCGTGGTTTACTATGTGGAAGGCCTCGTCACAATTGCTAGGTCAATTTTGTGAAGGAGATTTGGAGGTTGCTTTCAGGGAGAAAACTTGTTTCATTCGTGATCTACATGGAAATGACCTTATGTCTGGCTCGCGTAATTCTAGTCTCTACACTATCTCTATGCAAGACATGGTTGCTTCCTCTCCCATCTGCTTACTTTCAAAGGCTACATCTACAAAATCCTGGCTATGGCAATCGTAGTCTCTCACATCTAAACTTTCAAACCATCACCAACCTTGCTCGACACAAACTAGTTTAAGGACTCCCACGATTCCGGTATTCAAAAGATCACCTTTGCTCGACCGTGAACAAGGGAAAAGCACTCGTGCTCATTTTCCTTCAAAGGTGGAACAAATCGCTCTCAGCGTATGTGCTTCATCTTCTACACATGGATTTGTGTGGCCCGATGCGTGTGCAAACGATCAATGGCAAACGCTACATCTTAGTAATTGTTGATGACTACTCACGATGGACTTGGGTCTACTTTCTTCGTAGCAAAGACCAAGCTCCACAAATGATCATCACCTTTCTCACAAAAATACAGGTTCAGCTCCGCAACACCGTCAGGCTAATTCAGACAGACAAAGGAACTGAATTTGTTAACCAAACCCTTCGTGAATTTTATGAGAAAGTGGGAATTCAGACATCAAACATCTATTGCACGTACACCTGCACAAAACGGAGTTGTTGAAAGACGAAACCGAACGTTAGTGGAAGCTGCAAGAACAATGTTAATCAATGCTAAACTTCCAGATTACTTATGGCGGAAGCTGTATCTACTACATGCTATACTCAAAACCGTTCTATGATCACAAAACGCCACAACAAAACACCCTTCGAGCTTGTCCACAACCATAAACCGAATCTCAAACACCTTCATGTATTTGGATCCCTTTGCTATCCAAATAATGATCGTGATGACTTTGGAAAGCTCAAAGCCAAAGCCGACATTGGAGTCTTTATTGGATACTTGTGATAATTCTAAAAGTTTCCGGATCACGGAATCGTCGTACAAAAGGTGATGGAAACGATTCATGCTCATTTTGATGAACTCACGAAATGGCTTCGAGTATAACAGACTTAGAACCCGTCACAACCGTTTAAACTTCCCTCAACCCCCATCATCATTTGAAGAAAGCCCTCCCTAACTCGTCAACAAATGGAAAGGTTATTTGCTCCTATGTTCGATGGCGATATTGATGAACGTGCTCGAGTGTATCCGCTTTTCAAGCTGCACAACCCGATAATATTCCTATACCTGATACACCTGCTACAACAACTACTGTTGAAGATGCACCTACACCGGTTGACTCCAACACAACAGTTGAACACACCGCTTCCAACAATGATGAACCAGCTGATGATATTATGAATGAAGTACCCCCACCTGTAGATTTTGATCCAAATGCGTTCTTCAACCCGTTTGCTAATGAGACTAGCCGCACTGATGTCGCGGAATCTTCAACAAACCATTTGAACCCTCAGAATCTGCACAATGTATATCAACATCAACCCTCTACACATAGATGGACAAAAGACCATCCTCTGGAAATATTATTGGCAACCCGAATCAACCAGTCGTTACGAGACAACGTCTTCACACAGATGGTGAACATTGCATTTATGTACTCACTTTGTCGCCAATGCTGAACCTAAAACATCAAAGACGCAATGACAAAGGACAATTGGATTGAATCCATGCAGGAAGAACTCAACCAATTCAAACGTCTTGAAGTATGGGAGCTGGTTAAAAGACCAACAGGGGTCTACGTCATTGGTCTAAAATGGAGTTGGAAAAACAAATTGGATGCTGAAGGGAATGTTATCCGAAACAAGTCACGTCTAGTTGCTAAGGGTTATCGTCCGGAAGAGGGAATAGACTTTGAAGAATCTTTTGCTCCGGTTGCTCGTCTTGAGGTTGTTCGGATATTTCTCGCGTTCGTACTCATATGAATATGACGGTCTATCGGATGGATGTCAAAACTGCGTTTCTCAATGGACAACTTAAAGAAACGGTTATGTCATAACCAACCGTGATGGATTCGTTGATCCCGAGTTTCCGAACCATGTCTACAAACTGAACAAAGCTCTGTACGGACTCAAACAAGCCCCTCGGGCATGGTACGATAAGCTATCATCTTTCCTCATTGCCAATAATTTCACCAAAGGTTCGGTTGACCCAACTCTTTATACAAAAATATCACGGGCACATATCTTAATTGTTCAAATTTACATGGATGACATCATTTTTGGGTCTACACATAAAAAGTTTTCAACCGCTTTTGCAAAACTAATGAAGAAAATTTTGAAATGTCCATGATGGGTGAACTTACATTCTTTCTAGGACTGCAAGTTCATCAATCACCCCGTGGTATTTTCTTGAGTCACCAAATATGCCTTGAATTGTTAAACAAATTTGGAATGAAACCTGTGACACCTATGCCACACCAATGGCTCATACCAAGAAGTTAGATGCTGATTTACATGGGAAATTGGTTGACCCTACCAAATACCGAAGTATTATTGGGTCCCTCATGTATCTAACAGCTAGCTGACCTGATATTGTCTTTGCCGTTTATCTATGCTCCCGATTATCGTCGCGTCCAACTGAAACCCACCTCTCTGAGACTAAAAGAATCCTCCGATACATCAAGGGAACCATTAACTTGGGGATCTGGTATCCGAAGGATTCCGGTTTTGAACTAATCGCTTTTGACGCTGACACGCAGCGGATGCCTAGACTCAAGGAAAAGTACTTCAGGAGCACTACAATTTCTTGGTGATAAACTGGTGTCTTGGCAATCAAAGAAGCAGGATTGTACATCGCCATCAACCGGCAGAATATGTAGCCATGTCGGCGTGTTGTGCTCAAGTCATCCGGATGAGAACACAACTCAAAGACTATGGTTACGTATTTGACGAATCCCGATGTACGCGACAATCGGAGTGCCATTGCAATCTCGTGCAACTCGTTCAACACTTCGAAATCAAAGCACATCGATCTTACGCTATCATTTCATCAAGGACCATGTGGAACAGTACCGTTGAATTACTTTGTGGGTGCAGAATACCATTGGCAGATCTGCTCACCAAAGCCTTGCCTTCCGCTAGGTTTAATGAGTTGGTCCACCGGGTTGGTATGCGGTGTTTGACTCAAGAGGAATTGGATGACCTCTTAAACATCTTAAAAACCTCTAACACCAAAACATCTTTTGTAAATAATTTTTTCAAAAACAAAATACAAAAATATAAAATCCGATAAAACAACAAAAATATTCTCCTAATCTATCTTTCTTTCAACATGGCAAGTATTTTATTTCTTCCGTCAACACTTTAATCTTTCAAAATTCAATACTTTTCCGATCAAGTGTTGAGGGGAGAAAATAATCTTCTGCTTGTTTCAAAACATCTCTTGTACTTGCATGTTATCATATCTCGGTTGATTCTGTTACATATGGTGGTACATTTTCTGGTTCAAAGACACTCCTTGGACTTAAATTAATAACCTTTCATTATTTTCTCAAGTCGAGGGGGAGTGTAGTCATGTTTCTTTCCTAAAAATCCTTGTTTGGTAACCAAAATGGAAGTTAAAAGGCTTTGTTTGAAAAAGGAAAAGGTGGAGGGACCAAAACTGCCAAATGACTAAAGTTATTTTAATAAAACACCTCCCCACCTAACTTCCTCTTCACATTTAATTCTAAACCTATACACATCTTACGCCTAAGATTCATTCAAGATTTTTGTGTTTTGGATCATCAATTTGCTTGCTACACTTAATATTCAGAATCAAGGTTGTTACTCTCACGATAAGGATCACCTTACGGCGTAGCTTGTTATGCGTAAGATTATCTTGCCGTAGCTCTACATAGGTTCTACATATGGGACTATTATCTATCCTGTGAAGGATATGCGTAAGCAGATGACTCTCTACGCATAAGGTCAAACTCTTACGAGTAGCCTTACGCGTAAGGTTAATATATGCCTACGCGTAACCTCTACGCATAAGGTCCCTTTTCCTACGCGTAACACTTACGCCGTAGTTAGATTCTACGCGTAAGTTTACGCCTTCACGCATATATCATTCCCGTCACGCATAACTTTATCAATCCTACGCATAAGCCGAGATCATACATTCGTTATGAATTGTTACGTGTACAAACTTGTAAATAAACTAATCATGTCATCACGAATCCTAAAATGTCACTAATAAACTTAAATCGTTTGATATGTTGTGAACAATAAGTGATAAAATAAACTTTAAAACTTAAAGTTAACTAACTCACCAAACATTTCACGACATCATTGAACTGTTGAACATACAAGTGACTTAGGACTCGTAACAATCATTATCCTTGTACATTCAATAACAAGACAATAAGACCTTCTGTTGACTAACATTATGTCTTTCGATATGTTGGTTCTTTTGGCTAATTTTATTTCGCATCACGACATGGTGAACAAATGAATGTGGATGCACCGAAGCTCTCCATTGCTGATATCTATCCTCATGGCTATCCAATGAAGATAGGAAAGAATAATCTTCGTGTTGATTTTGACACCCTCACTTGCTCTGAATCTTCGTGTTTAATTGCTATTGACATTCTGAGGACTCATCCGTATCGGAATATGCTCACTCACTCTGCAAGCTGTCAGAGATCTATATCCAACAGTTTTGGAACACTATGGAAAGGGTCAAAGGACGGACTGCTGTGACGGTGACTCTGAACCACAAACAAGTCACCATTACACCTGCAGGACTTAAGAACGTTCTCCTAATTCCGAAGTCGATCCAACCAAACTATATGCCACACTATTTGAAGAGCTCACTCTCCAATTCTTAATCAATATCGGTTATGACGAGGCTACAAGAATAATCACCAAGCATTCTCACGTAGAGCTTAAGAGTATTCCTCAACCTTGGAGAACTCTCTACATGATCATCACCAAGTCTGGTCGTGACAGTGGCTATGAGCATCCTAAGCTCATGGAACTGCAAATATTTTGGGCATTGGTCAACTTGAAACACATCGCTATCGAAGCTCTGATTTGGGATGACATGATGTCCTTTCTCAACAAACTTGGCTCAAAGATTCCCTACATCGGATATACTAAAGCTGTTGATCCAGAGAGCACTTGGACTTCATCCCGATATTCCCAAGAGGCTCAATGACCCCGACAATCACGATATGTTGACGGAACCTATTCTCTCTGTCAGAATCAAGGAAACGTCTACAAAGAAACAAGGTGCTTTGTTGCTTAAATTTCCTTCTAAGCGAAGATGTCAGAAAGCTCGAAACATACAAAAGGTATCACGGAAGCAAATAGACAAGGCAAAAAAAGTTGGTCATCTCGACGAAAAATCTTCCGAACACCTGCGAAGAACCAGAAGAGGAAGTGCAGAAGCACTAACAAGTACTTGTGAGTCAAAGGAAGTTTCCTAAAAGGAATCCTCCTTCTAAAAGGATTGTTCCTGTAAAGGAAGCGAACCTATTCCCAACCTGAACCGCAGAGAAAGCTCATTGTGAGGACTCGAAGACTCGTTGATACAGATGAAGAGGTTCATTACTCTGCAACTGCAACCGAAACACCTGCCTCAGTAACAAAACCTCCAAGTCCTCCAGCTGTCCAAGAAAAAGGGAAGACTCCAGCTATTGTACCTTATGATGAGAGCTCACGAGAAGAAGAAGAAGAGCTACTGGATCAATCATACAGGGAAGAAGCTTAACATTAGTTAGACACCTTCAAAATTGAAGAATTTGCTAAAGATCAAATGGGTGGCCCCGAGGATCAAGTGGTGCTGCCTACTCTCACCGGATCCTGATGCGGTTAATCGATAAGGGATCTGGTGCCACCACTCTTGTGCAACAACAAAAGCCTGTTGAGGACACTATTGTGTATGATTTTGAGAAACTGGAAGGTGAGAAAGAAAAGTCTAGAGATGACGAGGATGATTATACAAAGTTTCTTCTAGGCAGTCAACACACTCAAAGGAGAAACCTGAAACTCCTAAGGACATGAAGTCTCCTCATGTCTCCTCATCATCAGACTCTTCATCTCATTCATCACCACCACCATTAAAAGAGTCAACCAGATCATCATCCAAATCCGGTAAAAACCACCTAAATCTTGGATCTCTCGACTCATGAAAAAGATTGTGAAAGCCGTCCAACAAGTCGGAAAAGAAGGATATGCTTTACAAAAATGAATTGGTTTGTTGACCAATTCAGTACTTAAATGATGAGAAAGACAAGATGCAGAATGAAAGGGAATTTGTTCAGAAGTTCATGAAGAATCATCGTAAAGAGGAACTGAACGAAATGATCGAAGGTTACACTAACAAGTACCTTCGGGATATCGTTCCTAAAGTCCAAAAGGAACTGGAGAAGACAGCAAGAGATCATACACACAAGTTTCTTCTCGATAATCGCGTCAGGTGTACTAGAGAAGTATTTTCCAAACAACTCACCCCTAACATCGTAGCATTGGTTAAACATACAATGGCCAAAGAAGCTGATCTCTCTGAATGCAGGTTAATCGCTAAACTTGTGACGCAAATGTCAAAGCGATCTGGAACGTTTACTTCGGATGAAGCTAAATTTTTCGAAAGTCTACTTTATTTTCAACTCGATCATCATCATGCAAGGAGTCACCGATCAACCAAAACGGCCAAGAGATGACATGATAAGGACAAGGATTCCGCACCTAAACGTCGGAAGCAATAACTGTAAATCTTCTTCGATGCCACCTCCTCTTAAACGGACTTCTTCTCAATAAAAGTCTCCTCCACCTCGCTCTTCTACTGATAAACCTCGGGACGATTCCGAGTTACCACCCCGACTCAACAAACGGTGATTACTTTGAGTATACGGGTGGTGACGATGAAGAGGTCCTCGAGCCCCAACAACAACCCACCTCTCCCAAACAAAGCGAAGCCAGATCATCATCTAAGCCTTCCAAAAGAAGAAGAAGATGGCGCTTCATCTGACGTCATATCATGGTTAGATGACGATAAAACCGAATAATTTGAATGGTTTGCTACACTTGTTAACAAACTCCCTACCCGAAGAAGGTCAAGAATTGGTAGATGGTAGTACTTTGGAGCATGCAAAGATTTTGCAAGAAAAGTTCCGTGTGAAGAAGATGACGAATCACGAATTGAAGCGCATCAAGAATGAAGCATTCCTACTTTTGAAAGACAGCTCGGAAAGTGCAATAGAGGTTGAATATCACCTTGAAAACATTGCTCGAGCCATGTCTAATAACATGGATTGGCTCAACCCAGAAGCAAACATCGACTTCACAAAACGGGACAATCCTCCATACTACACCCGACCGGTCTCGAAACCTCTACCTACCATTGGCCAACCAGATCGACCTAGAGGATTCCTTCAGACACTTCTTCAACAAAGACCGATTTTCTTCACACGGTGGCGATGGTTCAGGAAATACGCTACATCACTTGACACTCTTCCATTCCTGTTGCAATATACTCTGATTGTGTAGCCATCGAGGAACGTGCTACCCACATGTTCTCCGACAAAGTGGTAGCATATGACCAAGATGCAATGTATGGGATTCATCATTGGCCTGAAGCGCGAAGAATCTACTACTGAAGCGCTTGGTCCGAAGTCTCAACATGCGTGTTTAGTACTAAAAGTATCGTGGCCATCAACATGTTGGTCTATCTCTCTAAATGGGACTACACTTTCTCAAGAAGATTGTGGGTCAAAAGACAAGATGAAAGGGACTATGCATTCTCTGAGCTGACTTTGAGAATTTGAACCTCAACGACATTGAAGACATGTATCTTGCCAAAGTTCAAGGTCGCATGAGACAATTTCCAACTGAAGTACAACGTGAATTCATCAAGTCATTGCTCATCTTCATCAGACGCATAGTCATCAAAGAACGTGTTGAAGATCTTCAGCTTGCCGTTGAATCATATCGGCGAGTGTCAACCTCACTCCTCCAACGCTTGATCTTCCCGACATCAATCACTAAGTCAATATCGGCTCATCGCAAACCATTCGGAGTTGTTTACCGCAGTGAACTTCAAAGAAACCGCCCAATGGCGTGTAGTGAACTTCAGAAATTCGGGGATCATACCTTGAAGCGGGTTAGGGATGGATTGGCGTACAGGTTGAAGGATATACGCCTGAAGAATTGGATCTTCTGCGCTGGAATTCTCGAGGAAAGGAGGATGTGAGAAGGATCATCACCATGATTGATGAACGGTTGTTTCGAAGGGATCAGTTCAGAACGCTGGAAAGTTTTGTTGGTGGTCGACCTAGGATCAACATCACAGGCTATCAACTCGCTCGGTACTCCCGGAACATCACCGCACTTCCAGGTACCCCTTGCATTGTTTTCTTCATATAATTTTGGATGTGTGATTATATATATCAGTGGCTTGTGCACACATAACAGTGTACAACCCGTAATTGTCAAGAAAGGACCCCGTGGTACAGCCTCCGTGCCACAATCCTTATAAAAGGAGCGAAAGCTTCTTATTTTTGAGTAAAACCTATCAAACCTTTCATTTTTCAAGGTTTTGCTCAAAAACACAAGTACTTCCCCATATGATTTTTCAAAACCTCAACCATTTATATCACTAGTTGAGGGGGAGTATTTGATTTAAAAACTTTGTTCACAAATTGTTCATAGTGGTTATCTTCTCGCAACACTCGAAATGGTCATATTTAATCTCAACCGTTCAAAAATAACATTTTATATGCCATTTTTTAGGGGGAGAAAATTGTGTGATAAGAAATATGTTGTACAAAATGCAAATGAATATGTGTACCTCAGACTTAACCAACGAATTGACGGTACTAAACTGTTAGTAACTCGAAAAGACTTGTCCTGGACGGGTAATAATTTCAAGCTAGTTCGCTAGTATGTAAACGCGTGTCTCAAAGGACTTGTCCAAGTAGAAAGTACCATTCGAGAAACTCTTGATAGACATGAACTCGACGGTATGACAACCTTTCGAGGTCTGTCCACACCTTCAAGGTAGTTATTAGAACTAGTTGTCACCTAAAAGCCGACAATGTAATTCTTTAACTATGCAACGTAACCGTGTCTCATGGGATTGTCTATCTTCATGGATCAATTCAAAAAGTGCGCGCTCTTTCCTCAATGTTTTTCATTAACAAACCCTTTGAGAGATATTTTCACATACAGTGGTTTTAATGGCAAACATAGGTTAGTCATGGAGTTATAAGGTGACTAAGGTTAGGAATAACCGTCCTATGATCCGCCAGAGTCAGAGGGATCTACCCAAGGACACTACTTAGTTGTGATTAGAAGTCCTAGGATGATTGTAAAAAGGAGAAAATGAGAATCGGAGAAAGAAGAGTTGAAGAATCAAAAAGAAATGTAAAGTAAAGGGTGAAAAGAAATAGCGCCCTCCGATTATTCAACTTAGGCGGACACGGGTTCAATTCATAGGCTACTGGTTGTCACTTAGTGACACCGGTATTGAAGATTAAAAGTCGTCATGGACCCAGGGACGCATGCACTAAACCTTCTTAGCCACTCAAGTTTTTCTCAACAGAAACTTGTTTCATTCTCACAGGGAACCCTACGTAAACTATTGGCTTTCTCTTAGAGATCGCTGCTATTGAAGAAGGAGACCCTCTCCCTAGTCTCCTTCCAGAAAACCAAAACGCAAAATTGAGTCTAGAGCCACGAGATTCATCAAAAGATCTCTTAGGAACACTTGACATTTAATCACTCGATGATCAACAAATAAGATCATCAGTGGTTCATATCGAGTCCTTCACAGATCTTAGCAATGTGTCGAGAACATTTATGAGAGGTTCACACCTGTGATCCTCGTTGATTGAATGGAAACTCCTGCCGGGTCAATATCAAACGATACGGCAGCAGTGTCACTTCGGTAACTCCCCGTGGATTACGCGGAGTGTGTCTCAAATGGTCTCAGATCATCGGTGATGCTTCGCGTACCTCAGCGACTCATCTCGAACTGGTAGATGTACTTCGCATACATCGCGTTATCTCACTTTGGGACTCCATTTAGAACGGCCTTTGTAAGAATTAGAGTTGTGTTTTCACACTATGCTGTTGACACTCTCGAAGTTCAAACTTGTAAGTGTCGGAAACCGCTTATTACTAACCGTTTGAAATGTTTTCTTCTTATGGAAGCTCCGGAGCGGGATGATCGTCTTTGATTCTTCTCATGCTAACGCCAACATCATCACTAATGGAAGTTCTATTCAAAAGCAACACAACCGTCAGAATGATTCTTCGTCAAACCAAAGAATCTACAAAGTTAAAGACTTAAAGAACTTCATCAAGATTGAATTCCAACGTCAAAGAGCGTGTGAGCATGTTGAAGAATGACGGGACACCTGGAGCAGCGAAGCGGCACTGAGTGACGATCGATGCGACAACAACATACTATTACTCTCACCACAAAGAACAATGATCAAAGAACAAAGTTAAAGATGACGTGAAGCATAAGCTGTTCAAAGATAACTATCTCTCTACACCGGGAGATTGTTCGAATCAAGGCATTTCCTCTCACAAGAAAGAAGAATGTCGAAGAAGGCGTCATCTGCTACTATTACATCAACGCCTTCACTGTTTACATTCATATATACTTGAGGGGAGATTGTTGGAATCACTCCTAAACAGTATTTCAAGTATTTATATTTCATATGTAATAGGTAGCTTAATTATGGCCTTTATGTTTGTTTAAGGTCAAGCTTATGTAGAAGGCCCAAGCCCACATAAGAAAGGATGGGAACTAGGAGTGTTGCCCTAGCTTCCCTCCTATAAATAATCTTGTAAACCCTCACTTGAAGGTTGGTTGTTCAAGTTTTTCTTTCACATACATCTTCGCCTAAACCGTCTTTAGTATATCGCGTGTGTGTGTGGTTTTACTTGTTCAATCGCCTTCATCTCTTCTCTTATAACTTGTGTTTGTAAAACTAGTGACCTAACATAAGTAAATAAACGAAGATAAGGGATAGAAATGACACAACCGATTTATAGTGGTTCGGCTACAAGGACACCTTCCTTGCCCTACTCCATTCCCCGAGTCACCTACTCGAGAGTTCAAGCACTATGTCAACAAACTCCTTCACTTGGCGGAGAAGCCTTCACAACGTTGCTTACACTTTATCCGGTACAAAGCTAGATACCGAGTCCGTAGCACGGTGGACCAAACCAACACAACTATTACACAACAAATATGTGAAATATCAAATACAAGATCTTCGCTACATAAATCTTGCGGAGTGACAAATCAATCAAGGACCCCTTGCTTGGATGACTTGTAGAATGCTCGTGATCTCGCCTTAGAGAAGGACCTATATGAGATTCACAAATAGAAAGAAAAGAAGAACAACTCTCTAGATCAAGTGATCTATATGTTAGAAGAGAATGAGAGTGTATGAGAGATTTAGTAAGAAGAGGGGTGAGATCTAATGAGGAAATGGCTCTCTATTTATAGGCAAATTTCCTCACTGTTCACACGGATCCCACGGATCCCTTCCACTTGGGATCCGGCTAGCACAAAGCTAGGGATCCGTGGAACGCTCCTCTTTGCCCATGGGTTTTTTCAAGGTTGTCAGGATCGGGATCCTACCTAGGATCGTTTTTGGCTTTGCAAGATCGTGATCGTAGGATCGGATCGGGATCTTAAGATCCTATGAAAATGTGTATATTTTTGTATAGGGGCTGTAGTTCTATATATATATCTCGGCATAAGTCTACACTTAGTCAATTTGTATACTATATAACGTTAAAAAATAAAAAGAATGCCCATACTTTAAAGTTTACTTCGTGGTGAACAATAAATAAACCAGTTTTTTGTTTATCCTGTTTGAAATGTACATACGCAAGACTTAATATAAATTAATAAATCATATGTGTGTTGGTAAAAATAGCATGTAGTTGTCGTGAAAATATTGTTAGTCATTATCGTAATAATTTTGTACTTAATTTAGCCAATGCTAACACTAATTTTCTACAATGCGCATCTGTCACTTTAAACCGAATGGTCATTTGTGAAAACAATGAATTAAAGTTCAAAAAAAAAAGAAAAACAATGAATTAGTGATTGAGATTGGGCTTTTTGAATCAAACATGGGGCTTAAATGCTTCACATAGAAGAAAAAGTCCAAAAAAATGGTTCAGCAACAGGATCGGATCGTAAACGATCCTACGATCCTACGATCGATCCTCGATCTGAACGATCCTACCAGATTGACGATCCCGTTGCGATCCTGATCGTTTTTTAAGTGTAGGATCGTAGGATCGTGCGATCCTACGATCAGGATCGCGATCCTGACAACCTTGGGTTTTTTGGTTATGGGTCATGGGTTGGTCCATGGGTTATATCTAGATTCAATGTATCTAAGTATACATTGTATCAAGTCTCTTTGGGTATGGGTTAAGATCCATGGGTTGTGATTTTTACCCATCCTAATTAACTATTACAACAAATGCTTTTGTTACTACATTTTTGTATTTAAAAGATTATATGTAAATGCTTTACAAAAATAACATGTATCCTTATAATTATACTTAAGACAACATTATATATGTTATCAACAAAACACAAAGAGATCGCAAAATATTAATAAACGTTTTTACGGTTTATTTGTAGGGTTATGAAGCCAAGGGGCTTTTCAAAATTTCCAAAGGGCTTTTGTAATTAAGGATGTAAGAAGGATGTTACAAGTTGTTAATTGGTCAAATTCGTCACAAGTCTCGTCCAATTGAGCTCTTGAGTTCGGTGTCCATAGCTACTCGATCCACCTTTGGGTTCATTGTAAGAATACCATCTTGTTATTATTTTCACTTATAATTAATTTTAATTCGATTGGTTTAAACGTTTCATTTGGTATTCTTGTTGTAAAATTTTTAACGTCGAAATTATAAATGATAATGTTGTTGTTGTTAAAAAATGTGGCGAATTAATAAAGATTACAAACTAAAAGAATATTGGCTTTTGAGTTGAAGTGCTTAATTCTAGTTACCTACTACTAAGCTTAATAAATTATTTAGTTGAGAGATGTTGGATGTTGTTTTTGATTTTGGGTCGAAACCCACTGTGGTAGAACCAGAGTGGCGTGCATTTGGTTAACCATCCCTTGTCCAAATTTTTGCAATCACAAATATGAGTAGATCAAATGGTTTAGATGACAAATCATTTTAATTGTTGCAATTGATTTTCTTTCTTTGTTGCCTACTGTCAAAATACTCCAACAAAAGAAAAAGGAAGGTGGTTGCTTTGTCCTGATCGAACACCCAACAGTAAGGAGGGGGAAAGTGTTCTTGATTTGCTATCTCACCTTCAAAAGCAATTTACAAACTTAACATTTAAAATGGGTCGTCCTGAATTTGGTCACCGGGCGTGTATCTTAAAACGTCAATAACTTATGGTTTAACTCCATCTCATTTGTTCAAAGTAAATGTGGGTCTGTTTTGTTTGTAGTGTCGAGACCCTCCTCAACCCAACTTTCACTTAAAATGAAGGTATATCAATATTGGACCGAGCCCATGAGAATGTCGGATTTTGCTTATTTTTTTCCAAACGAACCAAGTGCTTATTCCGGTTAAATTATTGTTTCTTTTGTAACTTTAATAGCTTATTTTATAATAAAACACTGAGTATCACATAAGAAAGTAAATCTATTAGAAAAGTTGAGAGACTATGTTACTACGTAATACTCTATGCATACCAACATAATAAAATCATGAGTAACAAAAAGAAAAGTAAGCACGTGATCCTTTCACATTCACAAGCTTATCAAGTTGGTAAAATAAATGTGTTAAAATAAAACTAATAACGTTTTTCTTTAACGTTTTATTCGCGGGATTATGAAAGGCCAAACCAAATATAAATATAAATAGTCAAACTTATTTACAGCTTAATATGTGTTGTAGCTTATTTTGACTTATGGACCCGTCGCATGATTGATTACTCGATTGTAACATATTGTGGAAATTAAATATTCGCTTATGATATAAAACTAAAAGTTTTACATATTAAAACTAAACTAAAGTTGAAAGTATAAGTTTTACTCATTTTTAGTTAATATTGCCAAATTTGGCTTGCGTAAGCTTGATACGACTCATTTTAAAACTTACAAAAACTTATTCGAGATTACTAAACAACATAAAGTGGTTAGTACTCAACTATAAAAAAATGTAACATTTGGTTATCCCGGAAAACTAAAATGTATACATGAGTCGTGCCCAACTTTCGTCAAAATATAATTAACTTGTTATATTTTATAATAGAAAATATAACTTATTATATTTTTATATAAAAACCATCAATGAGGAAATCTATTCATAACTTGGACCATCAAATTTTTTCTAAAAAGTATTAAGTAAGGCCATTACTTAAATTTCTGAAATACTATGATGTTATCCACTAAAAGCGATACATAGAGATATTTTTACTAGTATGTACGTTAAGTATATACCCTTAAAATAATAATTACATAGTCCATTAATGTCTAAAATCATATGAAATTATTTTCGTACATCGCCATTCGGTTATCATCAAGACAAGGTCTTGTTCACTTTTAAATATTCTTTCGTGTATTATCATTTAGTCATCATTGAACAAAAGTCGGAATTCTTTCATCGAGATTCCTTCCATGTCATCCTTCCTGAGCCGAGATCCACCCAAGTCTTTGTAAATTATTTTAAGATAAACAATGCCACACAAGCAACAACAACAACAACAAAAACATTTAAAAACTATAAAGTTCTTTAAACTTTATCGAGTCTTAAACATAAAGACTAAATATGCCGTACTTAATTAGGTTGCGTGTCGGAGCCGTGCACTATCACTCCTTGATTTAATTCCTTTTAGACTTCATATTGCACAAGGCCAAGGTGAGTTTCATAGCCCCTACTTTTACTTGTTTTATAACTGTTTTGGGGGAAGATACATGCTCTTTTTACTTAAACCATTTTACTTGTGCATTCCATGCATACTATGCTTTTACATGTTTAAAGCTTTCATCATACATAGATGTTTTATAGAGCATACCAAAATGTTTGACCTAGAATATTACGCAGCTTAGCCTAAGTCTTTAGATCCCAAATTGCCCTTTTTCATGAACCGTCAATTCCTGCTAGGAAGCGCGAATGTTATAAATAGATCTATTGAGGGTGACTCCTCTGTTCGGTTGACCCCGCTTGGGTCAAGGCGAAACATATAGCATGTCGGGACCGAGTGTATTGGGATAAACACTCGCCATGGGCTCTTTATTTGTATGACTTCTTTGTGCATACAAGAACTGTCGTAGTTTCGGTTGCATGAACTTAGTGCTAGCGTAATACATTCAATATATGACATTATATTCGTTGTAATGTACATATACCATACTTATGGTCCACTAATGAAATCTCTTTTATGAAATCCTTTATGAATTGAAATCATAAACTTAATGACATTATGCAAGACATAATGATCAACAAAAATCAACTTCGAAACAGTGTACTGAATTCCTTTTTAAATAAACCTATGAACTCACCAGCGTAAGCTGACCCCTTTTAGCATGTATCTTCAGGTTTGAAGTGATAGCTTATCTTTGGAGGCGCAAGGCAAAGGCATGGCATGGTCATAGATGACTCTGATTTATGTATTGGGACCACTCGTTTATAATGGGCCATTTTCCGCACTAATCAATAATGTAAACATTGTTTTTAATAAATGAATAAAAGTTTATTTATAAAAATCCGTTGTTCTATGCTTATGTTGTGGTACCAATTTAGTAGCACCCAAATACCTGTATGCTTCCGCTGAGTCATTTTTGGGGGTGTTACAAGTTCCTAGTAGTACATTCGGTTCGATATGCCTTTTCAAACTTCTCTCCATCGGGATCATAGATCGTTATCCTAATGTGCCACTCTCCATTACCATCACTAGGCGGTCTATTCCATTCCCACTTATGTTTAGGCTTTTCAATTTTCCACCTATTCATGACAAGGTTGACGGGCAAACTTCCTAGGAACTCGGTCATCTTCCTAAATACTAAGGCGTCCTCGAACGGGTTCACTTCCATGTCCCTAGCCATCTCTTTTTCATGGAAAGTTGCTTTACTAGCAAAGGCTTCATCTAAGTAGAAAGGCCGTTGAGGACCTATGAGGTTCTTATCTATCCAAGGTCCGTATCTAGAAGGCGTCCTATCCAACCTAATCTCGTGTGGGATTTCCTCTTCTTTGTAGTACGTATGCTTTTTGACAACGTAAATTGACCTAGCACTCCCTTCTCCTACCACTATCTTGGACATCTTACAATCAATGATGGCACTAGCGGTAGCTAAGAATCCTCTTCCTACTAGTAATGGGCATGTCGGGTCCTTATTCATGTCTAGCACATGAAAGTCGGCCAAAAGAGTCAATTCTCCTACGTGTACTACCATGTCTTTTATTATCCCTACCGGGTATGCAACACTACCGTCCACTAGACCTAAGATGGTTTCTGTTGGTTCTATCTTACCTAAGTTAAGGCTTCTATGGAGGGACAATGGAACAAGATTGATGCATGATCCTAAGTCGGCTAGAGCATCGAGAGGTTTGGAAGTTCCAAGCCTACACGGAAGAGTAAATAGCCCGGGATCGTCTAACTTCTTAGGTAAATTATTTCGCACAAAAGCGGACCCATGTTTTCCAAGTTTAAGTTCTAACTCATATTTTTCTTTTAAAGCAATATAATAAGGTGCATGAGCTAAGACTTCAAGAACCGGTTTTTCTTGATGGAGTTCCTTGTACTCCTCCTCTAGATTAGGTTTGGGTTCTTGGTTGACGGGTTTCTCAAGAGTAGGTTCTACCAATGGTTCAGGGCCTTGGTACCTCATTTTGGATTGCTTGGAACCCTTGTTGATAGCATTTACCGAGTGAACCGTTGGGTGTGAGGGGTATGGATGTGCACTCTCCCATGGTGAACAAGAACATGAAGTCGACGAAATCGAATTCAATTTTGGGTTCTTTATAGTATCACTTGGGAGTGCTCCAATTTCCCGTTCATTAAAGGATTTTAAGAGGGTATCAAGCTTATTTGTCATCTCGCTTTGTCTTCGCTTAAAATCAGCTTCAAGCTTAGTCAATCGAGTCTCTTGAGATGACATGAATCTAGATGCAATTGCCTCAAGATTAGTGGGGTTCCCGGTGTTTATAGAATTGAACCTATTAGGTGGACTAGATGAGCTTTGGGGTATGCTTGAGTTTTGGTTCCACTTAAGGTTAGGGTGATTTCTCCATGAGGGGTTGTAAGAGTTTCCTAAGTTGTTTTGTTCGGGCTTGAAAGTGTACCACTTCTCTCCCGCTTCGTCGGTACGCATGGAGGCGTAGTCCGCAAAAGCTTGTTCGGGGTGTCTTGTGCAATCACGAGTGTCATGGGGACCACTACATAACTCACAAGGAAGAGTGATTTTATTCACTTGATGTGAAGACTTAGGATTTTCGTAGAACTCATTAGGAATTTAACTTGATCTTCAAGTTCGATCATCCTACGATCGGAAGATTGTGAGTCAATGGGAGGCAAGGAGATTGCCTTAACGGTTTTGGGCAACTCACGGGGGTCATTCCAACTTTCGTTGTCATAGAGATCAAGGTCCTCTATTATACCCCATGATTCTTCCGCGGTGAGATCACTAAGTTTTCCACGCTTGGTCAATGGATAAACGGTGGGAAAGTTGACATGATCATAAAAGATTTGGACTTGAAGCCAAAGATCAATGCCGTGATGAGGGACTTTATGAAGTAAGTCCTTAAATCAAGTCCATGCTTCATAGAGAGATTCACCTTGACGTTGTTGGAACATCAAGATGTCATTCCTAAGCTTAGTGGTTCTCCCTGGTGGGAAAAATTAAGCTAGGAAGAAAAAGGTGAGATCATCCCAACTTGAGATGGAGCCGGCGGGAAGTCACTCAAGCCAATTACTAGCTTGGTCCCGTAGAGAGAATTAGAAGAGACGCAGACGCGTGGTCTCCCGAGTAGTAGCATCAAGGTCGATGGAATCGACAATTTTGAGGAAATCCCTTAGATGCTGATTTGGATCTTCGGAACGAAGTCCATGGAATGCACATCCGTTTTGCACCAACCGGATGGTGTCGGATCGCAGGGCCGTAGTTTAGGCTTGGTCAGGAAGCTCAATGGTGTTCCTATAGCCTAGGTGGCTTGGTCCCGAGTATTCACCAAGAGTACAGGCTCTTGGCGGGTCATTTGGTGGTGGGTTGATGAATGGTGGGTGGTTATCACCTTTCATGATGAAAAGTGATGGGGTTACGAACAAAGGTCACGAAGAAGGGGGATAGACTATGAGAAAGCTAAAAATGAGAAAAATTTACTTGATAGGAATCAAGCAAAGAAACCTAAACGAGGTGGACTACTAACTAGCTATTCTATTCCCCGGCAGCGGCGCCAAAAACTTGATAACGCTACACGCGTCGTTCGGGGTCAAAGGAACTTCCTTTTCTTCGAGCAAGTTTTATAACACCCTAGGCAGTGAACCTAATCGTTGTAGTGTAGTATTAGGGTAAGCCACGGGTATTGACATCGTTCTCTAGGGGAATAGGAATGCTAGTGAAAAGTTACTACGCTAAGATTGGGGTTGAGGAAGATTATTTTTTATCTTTTTATATTTTTTTAGGAAAGGAAATGTACGAATCTCGGGGTTTGGATTTGGGGGTTGGTATTTCTACCGATTACTCTACTTATCTAATTATCTAATCTAAGGTGTATGTAGTCTATTTCTAATTATTGTGTGCTCGTATGATGGTTTAAAGATGTGTTTACTTAGGTCTTATTACTCCTTAATTATCTCCTATTGATGGTTGAATTGTCACGTCCTTATTCTTAATCGCGTTGTGTGTCTAAAGTCGTAGGGTATGCGTTTGTCCCTAACTCTTTGAACTTACCAAAGGGTCTCGTCTACAAAAACCTCTAGGAATTATAAACTCTAACTCTAAGGCACTCTTTGGATGGTTTAGCCTACAACTGCTCTAAGTGTTATAGTCTAAGGTTCACAAAGATCAATCAAGCATTAATTACACAACGCATGACCTATCGCATTACTAGATCATTAACAATTAAGATAAGAGACAACCAATCAATATTCAATAATTAAGTTTCATATTCCCTAAGCAAACACACAAGTAAATTAGCCGGACATGGAGAACATGCAAGCATACACACAAGTAATTGAAGACATAATTGAATTAATGAAGTAAAAAACTTATCTTGTTGTACAATAGGGTTTGGAACCCTAAAATACTGTACAAGACAGCCTTGGTCCGGTTTAGGTTTTTACTCCAAAAGATTACCCACTAAAACTGAAAAATTCGGATTCTATATATAAGATTACAATCCCGACGGCGTCACCTTATGATTTGTGACGCCGTCGGGTCGCCGTCATTAGGGTTTCATCTTGGCCACGTTAGTCTTGCGACAGCGTCACCTTGTGCTTGTGACGTTGTCCCCTTCAGTCTCTGACATCGTCTGGATCAAATCTAGGCCGTCTGAGTTGCGACGGCCTACTCTTTTAAAGCCTGACACCGTCACTTGAAAATAAGCAATTTGGCCACTGGGCCGTCACAGAAGTGCTCCGACTGCGTCGCAGTTAAGCAGTGACGCCGTCCCCTTGTATTTCAGCAGCTTGAATGTCTCGATTCTTGACTTTGGCCATTTTTTCTTCGTATATCCGCGCCTTTTCGTCCAAATAAGTGCCATTCCAGCAATTTGCCTTCAAGAGACCTAAAAAGTGAAAAGGAACGATATTAAGTAATAATGGATACAAAAGTGATCAAATAAGGGCTTAAACGACCCCTCAAAAAGGTACATTTTAAAATCTTATCACTATGGTTTTAGGATGAACCCATGTGGTTGATCAACGATTGTGGAAATGCCACGCGTTGATCATCTAATGGGAAGACAAGGATGACATGTGTGTCATTCAATCCTTAAACTCGTACAGGTTTGAATATACATCAAACGGGTTTGAATATCAATATCAACTTTCTTTTATTTTCTCACTTTTATGAATAAATTGTATTGTTTTTGAGGTGTAAATGTTATTTTTGATATATGGTTGGAAAGTTAAAGATGTGTATTTTTAAACCTAAAAAATAGTGAATCTTTTCAAAGTTTTATACAAATATTTATGCCGATTTTACAACAGCATTTTGTCCTAGAACTTAATATTAGTGCTATATCACATGTGATATATCATGCAAATTTATGTTTTGAAAAAACCAAAGAGAAAGAAAACCAAAAAATCAAAGTTTGTCGAAAGTATATGAAAATGTCTATCTATTGAAAGATAATTAAATGCTAGTCGCGACAATATAATTAATTCGCTTAACGATTAATGGTTATTGAGATACATGATTATTTTCTTAAAAAGACAGTGAAAGTGGATTTTAATTAAAAAGAAAGGTAAATTGCAAAATATGCCCATAATGTTTCCCGAAAATGCAAGGATTACACTAAGACAAAATTTGTTGCAAAACAGTCATTAATGTTTACGTTTTTTGCAAAACATCCTCCGAGAGGCGCTGTTTCACTAACTCGCGTTAGTTTTCTTGTTAAGTTGTCTCGTCCCTGAGAGTAGTCTTGTCATTTCACTATTCCTGCCTAAATCATCATCACGCCCACCAATTATCACTTAACCCAATAAACCCTTTTGTTCAAAGTTCAATTTCATTTTTCTTCTCTAAACTTATTAAAAACACTTCGAAATAAACTAAAATTTGAAAATGATGGCTCCTCGGTTTGGGAAAAACCGAGCGCGATCTTCCCCGATCTATGATCTTGATAAAGTTTACGGTAAGTTTGGCTACTGTTAATTGTACTAGTTTTTTAGTTAAATATAATGTTAACAGCATGCACAATATGATTAAGAATTAGTTTACACATTAGGATGATTATTTTTTGTTCTTAGGTTGTGTGTTGATGTTTATTCTTTCTACACAAAATCGAACCACAACTTGTTCTCGCTAAAAATCATTCACAGTAGTGATTTCACCTCACCACCAGGGAGGATATATCTTTCTCCAGTTATAGATTGGTACGATCTGGTTGATTATCGCATGTTTTCGTTTGATGAGTATGACTCATTGTTAGATGACCAAGGTGTCAAGAATGGTTGGATTTTATTGTCTCATTATAGGATACTAGGCGAGTCACTAGATGATGGGTTGTTACCTTTAATGATTGATGGCGATGTTGTTAACCTGTTGAATTTGGTTCCTACATATAGAGAAACCGATGTTTATATTGAGGCTCAAGGCCAAGAATCCAATATTATTGATGAAATATTGGATGAGACTGCTACTGCAAAAGTTGATGTTTTTCAGAATGCTACTCAGGCTTAAACAAGCAAACCTGGTGGAAGAATTGTTAGCAGGTTGTTGAATGACATAGAAAATCCTATGGGACAACCTGTTAACGATAATGCTGTTGGAGAAGAAGCTGAGAAACAATCATCAATTGCGGATGATGGCTTGTTCCAACAATACACTCCCGTAGGTTTAGATGTTGGTGTTAAAGAAGACGAAGACTATAAAAACATGGTAAATGAACTTCAACGAGGGAATGAGGATGTTGTTTTAGCACTTAACAATAGATTTGTGGATGAAGAGGTAGTTGACAGGGAAGAGCCTATTAAGTAGGAGACTCAGCAACCGCAATACTTGGATGTAAGTGATTTTGAACAAGATGATTTGGCCACCACAATTGAGCCATAGGTGGACATGACTGGTTTTCATTTTGAACTTGATGTCCACATTAACCATGTCACAAGCTTAGCTGCTAGTGTGGCAGAGGATATAGATTCGCATCTTTGGTTGTGAATTTGATGAATTTGATAGTGGTGAAGATACCCATGCTCCCAAAATTACGAACATAAGAAAGAAAGAGTTGAAACAAATAAGGAGGGAGTACCTGGCAAAGAAAATGTTAACAAGGGTGATTTTTTTTGTAACAGAGTTCGACAAGGAAGGAAATCAAACAAAAGGTAAGAATGTATGCTTTATAGTGTATAAGAGATGTTAGGGTTGATAAGTGTGATCATGAAAGGGTTAGAGCTTGCTGTTATAGGACTGTTATGGGTTATGGTAAGTGGAAACATGCAGATAGTGATGGAAGAAATTCTTCAGCAGGTTGAGACATCCAAAACCTATAATAAAATGGCCAAACCCATGTGCCCGTGGTCCTCACACGTCTCAAAAGTCGGTGAAGAACCCAATTGGAGTGTCAAAACATTAAAAGACGAACATAAATGCCTCCAAAAAAGAAATATTAAATTGGTAACTGCAAGATTCATCTCATCTGAGGTTGGTAAAATTCTTGTTACCAACCGGAAAATCCCAACCGCTGCTCTCACAGAGCAATTAAATCAAAAATTTCATATCAACACCTCTGAGAAAAAGGTATTCAGAGTGTAACACCCTCAAAACAGGTATAGCGGAAGCAACATGGGGTGCTACTTAATTGGAATACACAACACAAGATAATGAAGAACGGAACACATACTCCATTTAAATTTTTATTCATAAAATAAATGAGTGTTACAGAAATGTTAAGTGTGGAAACGTGGCCCATATGTTTAAGATGTTTCATAAAAATAAGTTATAGTTTGTGTAAAAATACTTCAATGGATAGTCTATGACGCTTGCCTTGCCATTTACTTGCTTGCAGATTTAATACCTGAGAAAAACATGCTAAAAGTCAGCAAAACGCTGGTGAGTTCATAGGTTTAAGTATTCAAATAGAGATGGACCAATATCATAATCATTTTAAAATAGTTGTGAAACATGTTACGCTAGCACTAAGTTCATGCAACCAAAGCTTAACCATAGTGTGCATGCTTTTAAAGCATGTAAAATAAAGGCCTTGCAAGTGTTTAAATCCCAAAACACTTGAGTCTCAAAATGATATACGTCCGGTTGCCTATCCGGTCAACCTAAACGAAGGAGTCACCCCCAATAGATCTATTTATAGCATTTGCGCTTCCCAGCAGGGATCAACGATTCATTATTTCGGCCAAAAGGGAATTTAAATGCTTAGGCTACTCTACGTAACAGTTTAAATAAAACATATTTGCATTTGGTCCGTAGAAGTTTTGCATGTTTCTCACCCCAAAGTTTATAAAACAATTTAACAAATAAAATGAGGGCTATAAACTCACCTCAGCAATAAGCAGTCTGAAGTGACAGTCAAATAATGATAGTGGGCGGCTCCGACACGCAACCTAAATTAGTACGGTAAGTTTAGTCTACATTTCATGTTTAAGACTCGGGAAAATTTTAAATAAACTTTATAAATGTTACAGTGTTTGTGTTGTTGTTGCTTGTGTGACATCATTTAAGTTTAAAACAATTTTTCAAACGTTTGTGTGTATTGGCTCTCGAAAGTGTATAACTATATAATAGAAATTATCAAGAAATGAAGGAGACTTCAGTTCGATGATAAGCGAATGACGTTGTACAGAAAGTAATTACATATATTATAAGACATAAACTATTCTCGTGAATATTATGGATAGAGATATATTTAAATATATATGTATATTTATTAAGTGTACATATATGTATACATCTTATGTCACTAATATTTGTTAAAATAAATGTATTTATTTTTAAAGGAATTTACGCACTAACTTAGTTTAAATACAAATTTGTACTTAGAAAATCCAATGTTAGTTACGATATAACATTTTATTTGTTATTGTGAAAATATGATATGTTACAATAGATATATTTGTCGAAAATTGGGCATGACCCGGGTGTATAACTCTATTTGTTCGTGGTGACTAATGTCAAAAGTTCATAACAAATTTTATCAAGTTTTAATAATTAAATGTGTAAAATGAAGTTTCCATTTAAGTTACGAGTAATAATAATAATCTCATTTTAAGTAACCTGTTTTCCAAATGTATCGTTTACATTTTCGTTAATTGGTTTGTGACTTGTGTTTTCAAAAATATTAACGATATAATACTAGAAGTGTCGTCATTCGTGATATGCGGACGAGTATCAATCAACGAGTCGTGTGCTTATGGTATGTCGTGTGTGACGATTCGAGGTAGGATGGAGACGAGTCGAGGGGTAATTTGAGTCGATACGAAACCAAACGTACCCATTGTGGGTGTGCGAAACATACATGTCCTGATGGGCTGTTAAAACCAAGCGGACCCTTTACATGACTGGGCTTCAGCCCTGTCTTGACCACACATATATTTTTTAAACCAACTGGGTTGGGCCTGGTGTGTAAGCAAATACGGACGCACCCTAAGTAGAACAAATGGGCTTGCAGCCCATATAACAAAACACCACACACTTCTTTCGGACAAGACTTGAGGCCCAATGTAAAACTCCTTCCAACACAAATCCAAAGTGCAGTTTGTATTTTATGTTTTGTGAGACCGTTTTTGACGCGAGAGACCTAACCAAAACGTAAGGATATCGTGACCTTTAGACTCCATTCGGTTTAGTAAAAACAACCACGCAAGACTCTCACAACCACACTTGTGGTCTTGAGTTAGACATGTGTACCAAACACCCTTCGGAGTGGTTCTCTTTGTGACTCGAAGCAAAGGAAAAACAATACCCCTTTGGGGGTTTACTCTTGCACACCAAAAACAACAACAATAATAACCGTAACCAGCTAGACTAGTAATCACCCAACGCATGCTGAGAGAAAACACAAGAATAGTGACTAACTAGGCTCGTGTCTATCGGATACAAACCGACTCAAACGAGACTCGGTACCACTTCACCCTTACGGTTTAGGGCGTGACGAGTTGATCACAAACAATCAAAACAAACACCCTTGAGTGGGGTTTCATAACAGTTGAATTAGACCAACAATAAGCCATGAATAAGCCGAAACTAATAAGCAACGAAATAAGCCGAAAACTGATAAGCAAAGAAATAAGCCGAAAAATGACAAGCCAATACAATCTATTTTAAGTGAAAAGTTTCTTTATAGAGTTTCCACACATTGAAAAACAACAACAACCAAGAATTGAATCAACAATAATCATTTTAGTTCCAAAATTCCATCCGTTCGGTTATAAAAAATGTATAATCTTTACAAATCTCAATAATTAAAATCACCAACTTTTTAGGATTAACAAAGTAACTCATATGTAAAATCAAACGAGATTCTTACAATGGTTGGTGATCAGTGGCGGACCCAGGAAAGAAACCAAGGTGGTTCCCCTTTCTAGTTGACAAGACAAAAAAAATCGAGCAGAGTCGATAAAATGGACATGCCTAGGGGCCGGGTCGGTTTTGTATGATTAACATGCAACATAAAATATTTAAAAGCTTATTTATATATAAACTATAGTTTTTATCAAGTACAACCAAATAATGTCTTATACAAGGGTTGGTACTCTTAAAATAGAAACTTCTATATTAAGTGAAAATGCCCACGTAAAGAAAAGTCGTCTGAAGTTAAGAGTAAGACATTATATCTTAAGAAATAAAGAAAACTAGTTGTGTACATAAACAATACCTACATGATCATATTTTGGGAACCGTAAAAAAGTCAAAACTAAATACCAACTTTTCTTTTTTCAAGAAAATATAATATGACTTTAATATTAACTCATCTTCCCCAACTTTCTTTCTCCCTTCTTCCACCATTTTCATTACTTTCTTCAACTTCATCTAAATTATGTAAGTTCGTACTTTATATTCTCTTCCTTGTAACTCAATTTCATCTCAAGGTGGTTCCCTATATTTTCCTAAGGTAGGTCCAAGAAAAAATCACATATAGCTCATAAAGGATCTCGGTTTCTAAGGTGGTTCCCGAGAACCACCTACCTTACACATAGGTCCACCTCTGTTGGTGATGAGGTCGACTGAAGAAGAAAGCCGGACAAGAACAACAACCCAAATACTTCTTGATTTAGAACCGATTACAACAAAAATCAAACCCAAATATATAAAAATTATAGTAAATTGGGCAAATTGCATGTTCAATCCCCATTCTTTCAAAATTTCACTCATCGTCCATGCGAGGAACTTACAAGTGCACATTTGGTTCCTCGGTAAAGTTAAATTACTTAAATACTCTCCTTATCTTCCCTTTCACTTTGGTCTCTGTGAAGGTAGTTTAGTCGTTTAATTAATTTTGGCTAACCAAAAGTGCACTTGTAAGTTCCTCACATGGACGTCGAATGCACTTTTGAGAAATACAGACTGAACTTGCAATTTGGCTATACACATAGATGGTTTTTGCAATTTACTCTTAAATTTTATACATGTGACCGAAAAGTGATATTCCATTTTCCAAAAAGCAAGTGTCAATGTGTATTTTCAAAAACCAGCTACCTTGTCAGAGATTGTAGAAAATATTATTTTTAGACGTCAGTCCCATGTCTCAGGCTGGGCGCAGTAAGGGGTATTGACCGACTGGAAGACCGAATTGATTGTCGATCGCTCTACTGCGGCAATCGATCGTCAATCGGTCGTTTGTGTTTTTTTTAAGTTAGTTCTCTGCACGTCTGAAAGGAATGCAATCAATGGACAAAAAATATCACTTTCCAATAAATATTGGACCGTTTGGTTTATTTAATAAAAAATTAACTTTTAAAATTTAAACACTTTTAACATTATAAATAACCTACTCAATTTAACAATTTCATCATTTTATATAAACTTTCATCTTATCATTTTATACATAATTTATATACACTTTCATCAACTTTTTAAATGACATTTTCACTTCCACACACCGTCGAAATCAAAGCTTTGGTTCAGAAATAAATCGGCGAGGATAAAGCTCGCCAGCTAGTCCTTATGAACTTAGCCGTAGAATTTGAAAATGCATCTGTAACTAAAGATGATTTGAGGAAAGCGTACGAGGAATGCAGTGACATTTCACAAGAGAAGCGTGCTTTTATCGACACTTATTTGAATCAGGCATCTGAATTCGATTACGAGATGCATAATGCTTTGTTTAGAAAGGTGGAAAAATTAGAACAAACGAATTATAAATTTTTTTGGATGCAAGTAAAAAATAAGTAGGAGTATTGTGTTTTTGTATTGACTTTTAAATTTCGTATTGTAATGTCTATTTTTATTTAAATGAATGAATATTTATTTTCGAGTACTAAGAACCAAATTAGAATACGAACTTTTATTTATTAAATCAACAAAGCAGAATATGAAATTGAAAAGAAAATACAAACTACGATATGGAAATAAAAACACATAAGTTCATCAGCTAGAGGAATTATTCAACTTTTAGATTAATTTAATTCCGAATCAGAATACTCCCCACATTCTAACTTGAATAACTCATCATGAGCTTGTTCAGCCCTAATGAACTCCTCCCACTCTTTTTGAGCCCTTGCTTGTTCTTCTAATGTTTCTCTTAATGCCTCTTCATCCAGAAGAACTTGCTCTTCTTGTTCCTTAGTAACGAATTCATCGGCATTTTCATAACTTTTAGTTTCATATTCATCACCTATCTCATATTCATCAACTAATTCTTTTACCGTTGGAAATGAAGAAATGGGAGACATGGATTGCTGCATATGTTGTTGTGATGATAAACTGTAGTCGGGGTTTGATATGGGAGTATTTCCTAGATTAAACGTTTCTTCAGGTGTCGGGGGATTGTTTTCGAGAGTATTTTCTTGAGATATTTTTGAATAAAATGATGAAAGAGTGTTGTGAGTTAGTGTTAAAAATTGGTGAAATTAATGGGTATTTATAAGTAAAAAAATCTGAAAGAGAAAAAAATAATAAAAAAATAAAAATAAAGGTCATCCTTTCTATGGCAAAAAATCGGCTGTAAGTCGTCGGAGAGAGAAAGCTGATGTAACATGTGACAAGTAAAATAAAAGTCGCTGGTAGTCACTACTGCGCCCAACCTCATGCTCACACCACATACCAAACACTAGCTAAAAGATACGTGAAATTCACGGGTATTTTAAAAAAAAACATAAAAAGTAGATATTATTTATATATTTCAGTAAGCTGATAGAAAAAAAAAAACAATGAGTATATGCATTTAAAAAAAATAAAATTGTGCAAATGAAAGGTATGTGTAATCAATCAAATAACTCAAAGAGAATATAAAGTTGCATTAACACACATTGTAGTTTTAATGTTGATAAACTTGTATTTGTTTCGTAAACACAAGGATGTGTTGCTTCAATTGTCGAGAACTTGCGTTGAGCTTTAATAACCATATCTACATATAAAGTTCCTTGCCACATATTTGACATATGTATATTTAATTTATAAAATTTTAATTAATTAGTTTGATCATAAAGTAATAGTCTATATGTGACAATGTCGGGTAAGTTTGCTTACCTATGATCACATATTTTCTAGTATTTCTCTGCAAACAATGTTTTTTGTGATATTCACGAGTCTACCATGTTTGTGCTAAATAATTATCTTTATTACTTTTTTTCCTCATCGCTTAGGCACAAGTCTAAAAATATGTAAGAACCAAAACATATGCAAAAAGGAAGAATAAAGGTCGGTAAATATAAATGATTGATGCATATATTTCAATGACATCTTTTTCTTTTTAAAGGACTTTTCGATCAACATCATTATAATGGTGGCAACCCACATGATCGACCGATCATTGTGGGCAGCCTAAGATGTTTGCTACTTCCGGTTAAGAGGAAATTACCAAACTAAGCCAAAAGAACACATTCGGTTCAAGATTTGGTCACTTTTTGCACGTTTTTTCTCATTTTGGTCATGTTCAAATGCTCAACTGTTCGACACAACTCATTTAGTGACACGCGTCCCTTGTAATTTTTTTAAACACCTTTGGCCCACTATAGGGGAGTCGAGTAGTTGAGCATGACACGTATCATTAAAATATGTGGAGTTGAGCAGTTTAGCAGTTGAGTATGACCAAAATGAGAAAAAAAAATGCAAAAAGAGACAAGTCTTGAATCAAGGGTGTTTTTTTTGCTTAAATTGGTAATTTCTCTAAAATCAAATGTATATAGCTTGTTGTTTTAACTTTTCAACTCTTCGGTTAGAAGGAAAGTAAATTCTTATACACCATCTCAATCTATGTTTGAATTGTTAGGTGATATTTTGTATTGGGCTCAAGCCCGGATTTTAAAATAATCTTAGTATTAACGTATATGTGCCCGATCTCTATTATGAATAATATATGAAACATTTACATGATTAAGGGAAAAAAAAGTAGAATTTCTCTTTGCTTCATCATAAGAATTTATTTATTTACTTTTTAGTTTTGTTTTCCGTTTGGTAGAGGATACTTTGGTTTATTCTCTGGCAGGATATTTTGGTTTATCCTGGTCCGAGATACTTTAGTTTATCACGTATGCAAAAGAGGATACTTTGGGTTATCCGCAAAAAAGGATACTTTGAGTTATCCCGTATGAAAAATAAAAATTGATACTTTGGGTTATCCGGAAAAAAAGGATACTTTGTGTTATCCCGTATGAAATGAAAAAAAGTATACTTTGAGGAACTTGAGAAAGATGCAGTGACCTTACTGAAACGAATCCAAAACTGTGTGGGCGATTGGGGCTTCTTCCCCATCCGATCACCTTGGTACCCTTTTGATCATCTCGATCATCTCCTTCATCGCCGGTTTATGTTTTTTTTGGTGAGCGTGTGCAGGCTATTGTAACCTTGTACGGTAGTCTTGCCTCTTTATCATGTTTTTCCCTTCTCTTCTCCACCGTATTTGTTGGGGTTCTCACCGGATTCAGACGTGTTAGTTGAGCGGGGATGGGTTCTCACCGGATTCCTCCACTCTTTCATTACTGTTGCCTTTCGTCTCTGTGATTGTCAGTTTGGAGTTTGTCCGGTGTACTTTCCTTAGTAGCAGTTTGTTTCAGTTTCAGAAAAAAAAGGACAATCATATATGGCTAGCGATTTGCTTAAGTTTTTTTTCTTTTTCTAGCGACTTGCCGAACCTGCTTTTGAGCAGTTTGGTGTTTTTGGTTTCTTGTTGTTTTGAGGTCATCCTTTCTTTTTGCTTTCTACTTGTTGGTGGGCCCCTCCCTTTTATGGTGTTTCTTGTTTTATTGATATTTGGTTGTATGTGTTTTATTGGTATCTAGTTTATTGACACGGTATGTTTTTTGGTTTAAAAAAAAAAAAAGTCTTCGCTTTCTATTTTGGCTCGTTTTCTCTATGGCTATTATACGTTTCCATTGCCCCTTTGCTGGGCTTAGTGGTTTTCATGATGGTAGTGGGAATGGGCTTACCAAAACCTCGTTGATTTCTCATCTCTGTGATCGCCATTTCAATGAAGACGCGATAGCCACCACCAAACTTTCTTTGGCCACTAATCTGGTTGTTTTTTAGGCGGCCGAGGTTACATTGAAACGTATGGGTCTTTGGTTGTGTGGAGTTTTTTTTAAGACGCATACTCTTCTCTCTAAGTGTAGGCATAGATCTGATTTTGTGCCACCCCCCGATTGTGGCGATGGTGTTGTTAGATTTGTGTTATTTGATCTCGCTAAGCCCCAAGTTCCCTCTTCTTCTCAGCTTGCTTGCGGTGAAGTTTTGGTTTTGGAAGAGCACTCTAGTTTTGATTTGCACTTACTTGACACTTTGCTCGCTAAAGGGTTGTACACTGTCAAATCCATCCCTCCAAAATGCCGGTTGGGATTCTCTCGTGTTTTGAAAGGAGCTCTTGATAAGGTGATCTACACACCTAAAGACATTTCTTGTTGGGTTAGCCCGATAACCCTGCCTCTTTGTCTCCTTAAAACCTTTTGTCCGAGGAGTAACATGGAGTGTAGGTCTACTACTAAGCGCCAGCGTCAAGAAGAATATATCGCTAATGCCATTCGGTCTTGGGGTACGTCTGGTGGTAGTTTGGAGCTTGTTAGAGAGGTTTTAGCTGAACCCCCCATGCTTGGTCTAATGTTGATGAGGATAACCTGGAGCTGGGTGAGCGTAATGTCAAGCAATGTAGGAGGAAGATTTATGATGGTCATTATACTGCTGCTGTCAGAGTTCTTTCTTCTTCAGGTGTTGCTCTTTACAATGATACTACCCTTGAGGACCAAAAAGCTAAGCATCCCTTCAAGTCTGCTCCTTCACTGCCTGATATACCTATCGATCATCATAACCTCATTGCATCTCCGGCTATGGTTCTTGACATGATTAAGAGTTTCCCCCGTGGTACATCTTGTGGTCGAGATGGTTTACGCGCCCAACACCTATTGGATTGTTTTAGTGGTGCTGATGTGGTTATATCTGATGAGTTAATCAAATCCATCACCCAGGTGGTAAATCTTTTTCTTGGTGGTAAGTGCCCTAAGGCTTTAGGCGAGTATATTGCCAGTGCTCCTCTCACACCGCTGATCAAACCAGGTGGTGGTATCCGTCCTATTGTAGTGGGGACTATCTGGAGGCGTTTAGTCTCCAAGGTAGGAGCTTCTATGATTGGCCACTCTTTAGATGGTTACTTGTATGATTTACAGTTCGGAGTGGGGGTTTCTGGTGGAGGGGAGGCCATTCTTCATGCTGTGAATCGGTTTGTTGAAGATCGTGGAGATGATGTGGGTCTTTCGATGCTGTTGGTGGATTTCAAAAACGCCCTCAATTTGGTGGACCGTGAGGTGATGTTACAGGAGGTTCGCCTCCATTGTCCTGCCATATCACGTTGGGTTGAATTTTGCTACTCCAGCCCAGCCAGATTATATTATGGGGAACACACCTTATGGTCACACCAAGGCGTGCAGCAAGGTGACCCTCTTGGACCTCTCCTTTTTGCGTTGGTGCTACATCCTTTGGCTCGCAAGATCAAAGACTCCTTTTTTCTCCCCTTTCAAGCTTGGTACCTAGATGATGGTATGATCATTGGAGATACTCTGCTTGTTGGGAAGGCCCTGGAGCTCATTATGACGGATGGACCTCGCTATGGTTTGCACCACAACGTCGATAAAACTGAGGTTTTTTGGCCAAGGGAAGACCCTAGAAGCAGGCTTGCAGGTGTTTTCCCTCCTAATATTGCCCGGCCCCTACATGGTGTTAAATTGTTGGGTGGGCCTGTTGGTGTAGACCTTGAGTTTAGCAGTAAGCTCGTTTTGAAACGGGTTGCTAAAACCATTGAACTTATGGACGCTGTTGCTAAGCTTAATGATCCCCAATGTGAGTTGCTGCTCCTCCGTGCTTGTGCCGGCATTTCCAAGTTGTATTTATCTATGCGCACATGTTCCCTCCGTGTATTTGAACGTGCTCAGATTTCATTCGATGAAGCACTTCGCTCCTTTTTGGAGCGTATTGTCACTGCCTCTGTGCCCGGGTTTGGAAATTGGCAATGGAGACTGGCTACTCTTCCTTTTAAATTTGGGGGGCTTGGTGTATACGCTGCTGGTGATGTCTTGAATTATGCCTTCCTTGCTTTTAGACTCCAATCTGCCAGCCTACAGACTGAACTTCTCCGGCAGTCTGGTGTTGTTGCTTCTGGATCTTCCTTTGATGATGCTAATAAGGTTTTAAAAGGTACCTTTTTGAGGGGTCGTTTAAGCCCTTATTTGATCACTTTTGTATCCGTTATTGCTTAATATCGTTCCTTTTCACTTTTTAGGTCTCTTGAAGGCAAAATGCTGGAATGGCACTTATTTGGACGAAAAGGCGCGATTATACGAAGAAAATGGCCAAAGTCAGAATCAAGACACTCAAAGCTGCTGAAAACATAAGGTGACGACGTCAGGTGTTAAGTGTGACGCCGTCGGAGGATCTTTGTGACGGGACAGAAGCCAAAACTCCCATTTTCAAGTGACGACGTCAAGTTATAAAAGAGTAGGCCGTCGCAACTCAGACGGCCTAGATGTAATCCAGACGACGTCAGAAGCTGAAGAGGACGACGTCACAAGCATAAGGTGACGCCGTCGCAAGTCTAACGCGGCCAAGACGAAACCCTAATGACGGCGACACGACGGCGTCACAAAACATAAAGTGATGCCGTCGCATGTGTAATATTATATATAGAATCCGAATTTTCAGTATTTTGTGTGTAGTCTTTTGGAGTAAAAACCAAAACCGAACCAAGGTTGTCTTGTACAGTATTTTAGGGTTCCAAACCCTATCTTACACCAAGATAAGTGTTTTACTTCATTAATACAATTATGTCTTTGATTATTTGTGTGTATGCTTGCATCTTTTCCATGTCCGGCTAATTTACTTGTGTGTTTGCTTAGGGAATATGAAACTTAATTATTGAATATTGATTGGTTGTTTCTTATCTTAGTTGATTAATGATCTAGTAATGCGATATGTCATTCGTTGTGTACTTAATGCTTGATTAAATCTTTGTGAACCTTAGAATATGACTCCTTGAGTAGTTGTAAGCTAAACCATCCAAAGAGTGCCTTAGAGTAAGAGTTTATTATCCCTAGTGGGTTTTGTAGACGAGACCCTTTGGTAAGTTCAAAGAGTTAGGGAGAAACGCATACCCTACAACCTTAGACACACAACGCAACTAGGAATAAGGACGTGACAATTCAACCACCAATAGGAGATAATTAAGGAGTAGTAAAACCTAAGTACACACATCTTTAAACTATCATACGAGCACACAATAATTAGACATAGACTACATACACCTTAGATTAGATAATTAGATAAGTAGAGTAATCGGTAGCAATACCAACCCCCAAATTCAAACCCCGAGATTCGTACCTTTCCTTTGATTAAAAAATATAAAAAGATAAAAAATAATCTTCCTCAACCACAACCTTAGCGTAGTAACTTCTCACTAGCATTCCTATTCCCCTAGAGAACGATATCAATACCCGTGGCTTACCCTAATACTACACTACAATGATTAGGTTCACTGCCTAGGGTGTTGAAAAACTTGCTCGACGAAAAGGAAGTTCCTTTGACCCCGAACGACACGTGTAGCGTTATCAATGCCCTGCATGTTTTTAACGAGAAAATGGAGACCGACCTTTTGGGTAGCTCTTGTGAGATTGCTTCCCCCAAACTCATGAAGAAATTGGCAGATTTATATTTCACACGTGTCACAAAAGAGGCCGAATTCACCTTTTACTTATCTGCTAGACATATGGCCTTATGGAGATCGCAAATGGAAGACCATGCTTCAGACTGGCTCAGAGTAGTCCCGATAGTTGGGCTGGGGCAGGCTATGGATGCTAAAACCTACCGATGTGTTTTATGTTATCGTCTAGGTGTTCCCCTTTTCTCCACTCAGATGTCGTGCTCTGCTTGTTCCAAGGTTTTTACGGGTGATATCTATGGGGATCATGTTGTATCATGCGCAGGTATTATTGGCATTAAACATCGACATAATGTGGTGCGTGATACTCTCGCTGATATCTGCTCCCGGGTCGGGGTTTCGGCTCGTAAAAAAGTTGATATCGGCCTCGGCGGTGAGAGGGACAAACACCTACGCCCGGCTGACTTGTTACTTTACTCGTGGGAGAGAGGTCTTGAATTGTGCGTTGATCTTACTGGGTCATCGCCCTTGACGCAAACTGGTATGACTGACTTTGTAGCAGGGCGGGCTGTGATTGAAGCTGCACAGCGCAAATGGGTCAATTACGAAGCCAAATGCGCTGATATTGGATATGAGTTCATCCCCTTCTCTTTCTCTTCTTTTGGTGAACTCAAGAAGGAGGTTGTGACCCTGTTGAAGCGAATCCGAAAGTTCTCAGTCACTCAAGAGATTGGTACCCGTGGTGCTAACTATATTTTTAGTAGGGTTTGTTTTGCTATTGCTAGAGGAGTGGGGGCCCAGTTAGTTTCTCGGCTTCCCACTAATTTCTTGTAATTTTCTATGATTTTCTAATGAAGTGATATTTTTATAAAATAATAATAATAATAATAATAATAATAATAATAATAATAATAAAATAAAAAATAATAAAAAAAATCCTTTGGTTTATGTAGGTTTATGAGTTACTTTCTGTTTTGAAGATCAATCTTCGTTGTTAGATGTCTACATCAACAATTTATTAAGAATTTAATGTTATTAGCTTTTTAATCCGATCTCTATCTTTACTATCTAAAATGGAAAAACGGTCAAAGTGGAAAAGTGAAAACTTGAATATTGAATATTGAAAGTCAAATGAGAGAGAAATGCATAGTGTAGTTAATACTCTTATTAAAACACCCCACTACTTAAAAATACAATAATTTATTCACATTGTACAACCAATTAAAAGCACATCTACCAAATTAAAAACAACAAATTAAAACACCCCTTACTAAAAAGTACAATAAAATTTTTATAATGTACAATATAAAGAAGCTACAACATAATCCAAAATATAAAATAATTAAACACACTAATTAATGATATTTTTAAAACATCCTAAAATGAAAAGTACATGTTATTATACACATTATACAAATTAATAAAAACACACAAAACTTCATACAAGCTAACAAGTTGATGCTACATATAGTTTTGAAAATCGGACCGGACCGAACCAACGTGTTCAACCGGGAACCGGTGTCGCCACCGGTTCGGCTAACCATTAAAGCCGTCCAAAAACGAACCAGAGAGGACCCTATGAAACCGATACAAATGTTGAAGACATATATTTCAAATGGAAACTATTAATACATATCGAAAACCGGGTTGACCCGGGACGCTTCAAACCCGGCGGGTTAACCCGATTTAATTTGACTTGTTTTCGACCCAACCTGTCGGGTTGACTCGGTTTAAATCGACTTCTTTTTTTGACATGAACGGTTCAACCGGTTGAACCACCCGGGTCGAACCAGGATTCAAATTTGACAAAATTATATGAGAAATGATGAATTAGTTGTGGAACCCGTGAAAGGTTGAGACATAAAAACGAAAGATAAATGTTTGTATTCGCATTTCTTTGTTTATGTACACTAACTATTTATGTACTACAGGTCTTTAGGGATACAAAAAAAATGTTGTTAATTGCTCCTTGCAACAAAAAATAGCGTTATTATTATTTAATATTACTGTAATTGATTAATGCAACATACAAAAATGCTATCAAAAAAGACAATCTCAAATACAAAACAACGCTATCAGAAAAACAATATAATCATTCAAAGTGGATTCATTAACACTTAAAATCCTGATTCATGAAACAAACTTAATCACCGCTAAAATTTTGTCGAAACTAGATACCGCTGCCGCTAGGCGCGGGTACTCGTCTAGTTATGAATAATATATGAAACATTTACACGATTACATTAGTTTACATGAATATAATAATTTTTGTGTTTTGTTTCGAAAGTTCTTGCACATTCAGACTCTTCAAGATTAAACCACACATTTTACCTTATATTAAAATATACTTACAATATATGATGATATTGTCTCATCGATAGTAAAACAAAAAAAAAATACATCTAAAATATCATGTATTGTATAACAAAGATTTTTTTCTTCCAAAATCCGTATGTGTGAAGTCGATGAGATAACCTACCTACTGATCGTCTTGGTTGTAGACATGAACATTTCAAATTTTCAACACCAAACTTACAATTGATTGCTAATACATATTACATAACATACACAAATAAACATTCAGCCAATTTGAAATCAAATGAAGAAAACATGTATCATATATAAGGCAATGACTTATGAAATATATTATATTTTAACAAACTCCCAAAATCAAAGACATAACTTATGGATTTTAATTCCAAGTAATGTCAAATTTGTTAAAAACTATCAAAATTGCAAAAAATATAGTTGTAATTGCGGTAAGAAAAAGAAGGAGAAGCATTAGTATGTTGTTGTGGCACTCTTTCGTTGTCGTAAATAACCGTGGCTTTTATTAGTGCCAATAACACGGTCCTCCCTACATGTATTCTTAGAAGAGATTTGTAGATTGTCAACAAATAAATTTTTTGATATGTGTTTTAAAAATCGATTTGAATAACAAAGCAAATACGGGAGTGACTGAGGGTACATTTTCAAACATTCTGATAACATGTAATCCTTTCCAAAGTTATTTTTGAGATGTGTTTCAAACACAAATTCTAAACGCCATAGTCAAATTATATACTTCAAAGATGGAAGACTCAAAAGGTAGGTTTGACCGGCTATTTATACGTACATTGAATTATTGAAGAAGGGTGTTTTTTCATAATTCGGATTCAAAAGTTATTTTTTGAGTATTTTTTAACATAAGAACTTAAATGCTAATTCAAAAATCTAGACCGCCATGTGTCAAAAGGAGAGTTAAAGTTATCTTTGGAAAAAATTAATCAAGAGTTACGGCAAAAACTGTGTTTTATTAAATAAAATATATACTTCAAAGATGGAAGACTCAAAAGGTAGGTTTGACCGGCTATTTATACGTACATTGAATTATTGAAGAAGGGTGTTTTTTTCATAATTCGATTCAAAAGTTATTTTTTGAGTATTTTTTAACATAAGAACTTAAATGCTAATTCAAAAATCTAGACCGCCATGTGTCAAAAGGAGAGTTAAAGTTATCTTTGGAAAAAATTAATCAAGAGTTACGGCAAAAACTGTGTTTTATTAAATAAAATATATACTTCAAAGATGGAAGACTCAAAAGGTAGGTTTGACCGGCTATTTATACGTACATTGAATTATTGAAGAAGGGTGTTTTTTCATAATTCGGATTCAAAAGGTATTTTTTGAGTATTTTTTAATATAAGAACTTAAATGCTAATTCAAAAATCTAGACCGCCATGTGTCAAAAGGAGAGTTAAAGTTATCTTTGGAAAAAATTAATCAAGAGTTACGACAAAAACTGTGTTTTATTAAATAATAAAATAGAAATACATAGATTAGTTTTCAAGTATAATCCTTAATCTAAGCCCAAAACATTCATAAATTATAAGGTCATAAGGCTTCGTTTTTTCTGCTAGTTATCATTATTAGAGTTTACAATTGACCATTTTGCTTTTGGTTGATGCATAATAATCTTTAAATGGCATAATAATGTGTTTCTTAATATTTTCCTATAATTTTGGCACCTCCATAGCATGATTACTGTCAAATTAGCTAGTTCAAAATCCTTTCCCATAATAAAATAGTTACGTTATTCAATAAGAGTCATATATATGGAGCCGATTCTTTTTTTCACGAGTTAAAAAAACTCATAAACCTCTCACTAATAACAAACCTTTACATTCAATGGAGGAAGATTTAATCGAATCCTACGAAGAGGAACACACTCGTAAGAAACTCAAAAGAACAAATACAAAAAAAGTGACTGATGCGAGGATGAAGAACACAACCCTATCATTAAGGAAGCCGTCATACACGTTAAAAGGAGGTACTATTGGTCGTAGTTTACGGTCAGAGCATCAGACTAGACTCTGGTACCTTCTCCGCCAACTAGTGCGGTCTCAGAATTGGAGTGAGGCATCTGGTGTCTTGAGTGTGTTGCTGAAAGGGACACGCAGAGACAACTCTTTGTTATCCAATCGCCGTAAATATACGGTATATACTTATTCTTTTTTACCTGTTAGTTTTTGTCTATGAACACGCCAAATGTGATACCCCTTTTCATTCGTTTCAAAAGTAAGCTACCTTGTTCTAGATCAATGGATATTACAACTACAGATTGGCCTTTATTCACAGCCTTTTCATTTCTATGCAGCTTTCCCTTACATATATTGTCTTTTTTGCTTTTGTGTTCAGCTCTAAAGTTTTAGGAATTTTTTTTATTTTAAGAGTTTACATCTTTTAATGTTGGTTTCTAGGTTATTTAAGTTCGGATTATGCACTTGCAATGCAGGCTACATTGGAGCTTTTAGAGCATATGGGAGTTGCAAAAGTGAAACCAAGAAAAATTCGGCAGGTTTATGAAATCTGGAACAAAAAGAATTTTGCGGTTACAAAGAGTAGGCAGTCATCATTGAAGGTATTGTCTAGATCGATGCATTTGGCATGATAAGTTTATTTATATGCTTTGCCTGCATAATGGACTTTAGTTTAGGTAACATGAATTATGGATTAAAAAGCCTAGGTTTTTTTTTTTTTTTTTTTTTTTTAATCCGAGATGAAAGCTGACTAAGGCATGTAAAAAAAATTTGAAAGTTGATTATGGCCAAACTTATTTATTTATTTAATTATTATTTTTTAATCTTTAAACGGTTGTCTTGGGTATGAACAAAAAGATGTTCGGTTTAATTTTAGTATATAACTAAGAAACATTGTTGGTGTCGAGGTGTGTACCTAGTACTATGATACAGATGACTATAAGCATTTTTGGTGTCGAATCTTTACTGAAGTTCATTATTTGCAGGATACGTATGACGTACTGTTAGAGTTCCTTCTTTATTCTGTTTCAAAAGGCAATAATGACTGGGCATACGTGGCTGTTCTAAGGTTTGCATATATCTGTTGTTACATTTCTTGGTTATAAATTCTATTACTGCAGGTGATATAAAGTCTGCGCTTGTGAAAGTACCCTACTTCTTTACAATATCAGTTCTTGTTTTGACGCATGCTTTAAATCATTGAGATTCTGGAAACATGAGATATGGTAGTATTGTTTTAAAAAAAAAATAACAACTACAATACCCAATCCCGCCGAAGCGAGGTATGGGGAGGTGAGTTGTAGACAGTCAAAGGGACTGCGCACTTCCAGAAAGACCTCCCGCAAGTGTGTGTGTGCAAGCGAATAGACTTTATGTGTGGTGTGAAAAGAATACCTTTTTTAATTAGATATACTACCAGCTATATAAACAAACTTTTTTAAAGATAACCACTCCTTGCTGACATTTTTATGCTGATGGAATGCTTTATATTATATATATATACACACACACACACGTGGGCAATTATTATGATAACTTGTCACATTATGCTATCTTGGTTCATAACTTTCTTTTTATGTTAATTGGTTCAGATAAGGCATAGATTCTAATGGAGCTGAATTGTCTTGTATCAGCCTTTTACAACAGAGTAACTTCTCGAGTGATCCAAAAGCAAATGTAGTCGCGGGGTTGACCTTTTCGCATCTATGGTACAATTCCATTCAGAAAGAGGTGCAATTGCATTATTCAATCAGTCAGTCAAACAGTCAAAGTGCTTATAAAGTGCAAGATTCTGGTTCTCACTCCCAACCGGATGCAAACACCTCCATAAGATTTACCAAAGTAACTGAGCCTGAAGAGGAGTATGAGCATATTTATATCAACTCTGATGAGAGTGATCAAAGTGGTAATGTATTGCAGTTTCCCTATACTGGTAACAAGCGATTTGGTTCTGTATTTTATGCTCGTGGTGAGTTTTCATCTTTATAAGGGATTTTTCTTTAGTTGATTTATTTGAGCACATGTCGTAACACCAAATGGTATACTACTGAATTCATATTTTAAATGCCTTGAATTACCTCATCTCTAATTATAGTATTCAGAATTAGAATAGTAATTAGTAGGTAACCTGGATAATTATAATACTTTTTGATTGGCAGAAATTGTTGTATTTTTTGCTACAGATCTAGAAACTTTCTTGATGCCTTTTAGATATCCAAGCACAATTACATTTGAGGATTTTGTCGCTCTTCAAAGGAGAATAAAGAATGATCACTATAAGGCTGCAGTGAAGTATTTACAGAACGCTGTTCATTCTACTCCACCAGCTTTTGAGGCTCTACTTCCTTTAATACAGGCAAGCAACATTTTATAGCTTTTGTCTAAATTATGTAGAAGAATATTCTATGAGGTTCAAGTTTTGGCAGATGCTACTTCTTGGGGATCAAGTCAAGGAAGCTATAGAAGAGGTGGAAAGTGCTGTTCAAAGTTCTGAAGCCGCACTTCCTTTCAGGTTAGGAATTGAAAAACCATAAATATTATGCCTTAAAAGTATCAAGTTGGTCGATCATGTTTTTAAAATTTTGAAATTTTTTATTTTAATACTCTTCTATTGATAAAGGTTAAAAGCTAGTCTTTTGGAGCACTTTTCCAAGGAGGACGTGAAAAAACGTTGTATCTACTTTGAGGACATATTAAAAAAGGATCCAACATGTAACCACTCAATGGCTAAGCTAATCAACTTACATCATGATGGTAGGTTATTATCTTAAATTCATCACTTCATTTGGACGGGTAACAAAAATTTCTAGCTGTTTATGCTTTCATAGTTTCATTGCTTATCATCTAGCTTAAAATGGATCAGATGTTTTGACATGTAATAGTTATCCTACTTATCCATGCATTCTACATCTGCTCTGCTCAAATGGTTCTCGTACAAGCTAATAAAAGCATTCTACATCTGTTCGAATCTCATAGTCATTAACAAAATGACCTTTATTTCCATGTGTTTGTCTAATTCATAAGTTTTGTACTCGGAAAATGTAGTCTTCTGTAAACTTTTAGCTGTTATATGTATATAACTAGTCAAGTGCTCTGCTGGTGTTCAGAATATGGTTCCTTATTTATAGTGGTGCTGACTTGTCTGCACTGGGGTAATCATCCAGGACATTATAGCGTAGAAAAGTTGATAGAGATGCTTGGTTTGCATTTAGATGCTACATACGCAGACAGTCATATTTGGAAGGAGTTTGCTTCTTGCTTTCTAAAACATCCCCAATGTGACGAGGACAAAATGTCGACTTGTGTGAACAGCTCTGGTGAAAGTTACACAAAACGTGTTAAGAATGTACCTGATCTGTTTAGAGATGATCTATCAAGAAGAAATTGGAGATTACGCTGTCGATGGTGGCTGACACGTCATTTTACAAAAACCAGACTTGCATCAGAAGTTTCCTCAGGTAGCTTTTCATTTTTGTTATCACTTTTTAGAAGGGAAAATAGCTCATATATCAGTTGGGTGATTATTTTTGAATCTCAAACTTATTTTTGGCAAAATGAGCGGGTTGGCTAATTATACAAAACAGCCAATCATTTGGTAGGAAAAGTTACATTTTTATAAATACTTATGCTATTCCATATTTTTACTTCAAGTATTTATATATTTAGTCATTGTAACATGTTAGTATGTTACAACTTTCACAGGGAGCGTGGAGCTTGTAGCTTACAAAGCAGCCTCAGCATGTCATCTTTATGGTCCGGAATCGGCGTGCATTGTGAAGGCTTGTGAATACTTAGAAAGAGATAAGAGTCAAGAATGGTTGATGTTAAAAATGCACATGGAGAACGCTATTGGCTTTTATACACTACATTATTGAGTGAAATAATAATTATCAAAGAAAAGATATGCACAAAACAGTTATTAAGGGACTGTTTGATAAAAAAAAATGATTTAGCACTGAATGAATCAAAGGTGCTGAGTGATTCTACGATGCTGATTGATAATGATTATGAGTGAAACTGATTGTTTGATGATGGTTCTGAATGAATATATAAATAACATGAATTTACCAATTTAACCTTGTGACTCAGTTAATGCGAAATGATAATATGATGTTTGATGAGTGTTATAACTAAATAAAATACATTGTTTGACACATCTTTACTCTTTATAAAGCATTTAGGACTTTTATTTTTATAAGTCTTAAAAACTTTAAGCTTACGCACTTGCTATTATTAGTAATTTTGAAATTTAAAAAAAAAAAAAAAAAAAAAAAAAAAAAACTGCTTGCACATTAAATTGGATGCATGTTACACTAAATAAAATATAACTAATACAATGAATTTAATATTTTTAGAGTTAAAATTAATAACTTTGTAGCATATTGGATTTCATAAACACATAAACATATTGATATATGGGCGTATGGTTTGTAATTCTAGAGAGAGAAAGTGAAAGAGTTTAGGGAACTTTAGTGAGACAAAGAAAAATGATATTGAAAGCTCCAACCATTTGCCTTGCTAGGAAAAGGGTATTTATAGTTTCTTACAAGACACGCCTCCTACAGGCTGTGGATCAGGCATACAATGGGTAAAAAGTCATCCGTCCTCCACGGTGTTACTTAACAAACTACTTACTAACACTAAATGGCTACAACTACGAGCTTTCTAACGATTACATATTCTTGAGGTGACCGACTCTTTAACTACCTGATTTTCTAAATCCCAACAATCTCCCCCTAAGGGAGGTCACCTCAAATTACATTGTTTACAAACAGATATTAGTTTTGGATGTTCTTGGATTTTTGATTAAGTTCTTTGCTCTGTAGCCCGTAGTCTTTGATTCTTCATGTTCCGCATGTTTTGTTATTCCAAGTGGAGGTCTTTTACTGATCCACGTGATGATGAGTTTTGAGCCAGCATTGAGATCATTAGCCACCCTAAATCTCTGACTCATCCATTGTTGTATCGCCATTATGTGATGTTGTGACTTACGGACCAACATGCTCACATTTTGGATCATGATATCTTCTCATCAGAGTTGCGGAAGCTTTTGTCGATTCATAATATTTCCTAGCAGCGTAGCAGAAGCATGGATAGAAAATATCAGGGCGAGTTGATGAAGATATGCCCTTATCACGATGTCTTTTAGAAGTGAATGTGATGTGTGAGCATGCGGCTATGAAATGACTTCTCAATTCTGATCAGCTGCAACCGTCGGGTGTTCCTGCAGACAACAATTAGCAATAAAAGCACACAAAAGAAGTCATCTGTTACGCTCGTTTTGACTGGTATTTCATCCAAAACGGAGTTACAGTTCAAAAGTTATGGTCGTTTGAAGTTTTTACGTAAAAAGTCAACTTTTGGTCAAACCACTTCAATCAAATCGCTGGAATACAAACCGCTCAACAAATAGCATACAAAACAAATCGAACCCTTGACAAACCGCATACAAGACAAATCGCACTCTTGACAAATTGCACAGATGACAAATCGCACAGATGACAAACCGCTTCCTACATAAATCACTGTTTAGACAAATCGCATAAGCGTCAAAACGCTTAAGTATCAAATTGCTTAAGAGACAAATCGCTTAAGTTGACAAATCACATAGTACACAAGTACACCCACTACTTCCACTACTTTTTCCTTTCTTGTCGTTTTGTCTCAATAGACAAATCGCATACTAGAGAAATCGCTTCACATAAAATGACAAATCGCATACAAACTGTGAAAAATCGCTTCAAAAAGCGTTCACTAAAGAGACAAGTCGCTTAGGTTTTTAGGACAAATCGCATAGAAGAAAGTCTATACGAGACACAAATCGCATGTTTGAAACTTTTAAAAAACACCATTTTTCAATCCAAAAACAACCCAACCACGATGATTCAAGCCTTCCAAACCAAAACCTAAATACTTATAATGATTCTAAACACAAAAGTACTATCAAAATTCAAACTTTAACAAAAGAAATTATCCAAATGATGCAAACTACTCTAAAATCATTCAAACCCAAAAACCTTATGAAAACTACTAGAAATCCAAGAACATGAGAGATGAGTGATCAAACCTGGCTCTGATACCATTTGTAGCATATTGGATTTCATAAACACATAAACATATTGATGTATGGGGCGTATGGTTTGTAATTCTAGAGAGAGAAAGTGAAAGAGTTTAGGGAACTTTAGTGAGACAAAGAAAAATGATATTGAAAGCTCCAACCCTTTGCCTTGCTAGGCAAAGGGTATTTATAGTTTCTTACAGAGACGCCTCCTCACGGGCGTGGATCGAGCATACATTGGGTAAAGACCCGTCCGTCCTCCACGGTGTTACTTAACAAACTACTTACTAACACTAAATGGCTACGACTACGAGCTTTCTAACGATTACATATTCTTGAGGTGACTGACTCTTTAACTACCGGATTTTCTAAATCCCAACAAACTTTTTGAATTTGCATATATAATAAAATGTCATATTAATCTTTGATCTCACAACATAAACACACAATTTTTAGAAACTATCTTTTATAGAAAATCGTTAAATAATATTCAACGAAAAAAAATAAAATTATAAAATCGTAAAACAACATTCGCCTCTGAACCGCTGCTTTGCACATGTACTATGCTAGTGCTATAAAATGAGAGAATGTATACCATAAACAAATAAACGTTAAATGAAAATAATATCGATCAAACAATCTTGTTAAAAGATCATCAATAACTTCAACGTTTAAGAAAAAATGTTATTTATTTTTTAGATATTAAAATATAAATTTCATAGTTCATGAGACACTAATAATATAATGTCGTCATGATTATTCGGTTTTTTAAATATCCATTAATTTAGAGACAAATTTCATTTGTTTATTTCTCCATTATGATAAGGGAAGTCCTCGATTAAATATAAGATTATCACTTAGGAAAAAAAATATGTAGATAAAATAAAGACACAACTAGAAATGTAGAAAAGAAAAAAAAGGAACAAAAAGTATTAACACAGGAAATATGTGACGATGGGGTAACGGGACAAAAAAGGTATTTAAGGATAATTACAAGGTTCTGAATCGGAGAGAGAGTCCATGTATAATGGCCATTCAGTACTGCTTTGGCCCATTCAGCATCATTTTTTTTCTATCAAACAAAGTTTCCTTTGACTGAATCAGTGATGGGTGCTTAGTCATTCCATTAAGTAGCAATCAAACACACCCTAATTTCACTATTTGATAGCGACATAGAATTAGCGTAGATGCTTGTTTCAGTTTTTAATAACCTTATTTCAATGTGAAATACCAAACCTGATAAACGATAGAGCACGTAACAGAAGACTTAAACAAATACGTGTAATTAATAACTTAAACATAAATAGAAAACGTACATTGTGTGAATCAAATATCAAATCAAAACAGAAACCCCAATTAGGGTTTATTTTAAAACCGATTTAGGGCTAAATCGATTAGGGCAAAACACCAAAATCCAAAGAGGGTTTTCCTATGATCTTGTACACACGTATTGCTAGAAATTCAATGTGAATGCTAGTTCCTTAATCACAATAACCAACCAAGTTACTTGAGTTTCACTCAAGTCGATCCCACTATCCCCATGGGAAGTGTAATTCAAACGAGCTAGGCAAAAGAGGAGAGAAGAAGAGAAAACTTGGCTAGTTAGGGTTTCACAAGATTACCCAAGAATGAATATAAGCCTCTGTGTTTATACTATGGGAAACTTAGTGTCCAAGTTGGTATAGGACTGATGTGCTTGTCGTGTGCAAGTTTTAAAAATTTATAAACACGAATTATCCGGCAATTACTATAAACACATACGAGCAAGTATACTCGTTCGCGATAGCAAAGGTGCGTAAGTCGAGATCGGCCCAAGGGATTTGCATTTTGACTTTTGTTATAAAAGATTGGTAACAAGAAAGCTTTGTCAAGGCTCTCTCAAAAGATTTTGGTTTTAGTGAAAATCAATATTAAGAAACATATACTTGTGTGTAGTCTATAGGCAATCATAGTAAGTATTCATGAAGGCTTGGTGTAAACTCTTGATGTGATGCACAAATCATAAGCAAATGATTTCCAACCCATAGTTTATGTTTTGTACAATCATTTTAAGAACAATAACATATAGGTAATCCTTTCGGTCCTTATCCTAATGATTATCCTTTAGAAAATCCATTTGTTTGTAAAATGTTCTTATTAAACTCGTTCCTACGAATCTTTCGACATTTCGTGATGAAAATGTTTCTAATCTTGTTTCAATAAGTAAACATGGTGGGTGTCAATCACCATATACCCATACTAGTTTGTCACTTAACTTTTTGGAATAAAACACAAGAGAAATCCTTTCGGTCCTTTTTCTTAAAACATGTTTTACCAACAAATCAAACAAGACTAGCAGTTTTCCAACAAACTCATTTAAACAAGATCACATACATGCATCACATATAAGAACACTAGTATGATTTCCTACATCCTTACACACAAGTATATTCAAGAATTACTCCATGAAAATCATAACAAAACACAAGTAGTAACAAGGTAATTCAAATAATTCAAGAGAATAGAAATTCGTAACATGTTCCATAGAATACCTAAGCTTTTGGATTACAAGGATTAGAAATTGTGGAATATAGCAACCACACGCCTCCAATCGTCTAGCTTAACCGTATAAATCCGAATGATCAAACAATGGATGAGAATTCGTCTATCCAACCTCCGGGCGTTTTCACAGTATAACAAGACTTTTGGGACGAATAATAAGAGTTGGTAATAGCTTTGGTGTAAACTATTACACTTTGGGTTGTGTCACACCTAGACTACTAAGTCTAGGTTCATTATATAACTAAAGAACCTTAACTATCTGTCTAAAAACATCCTCAACAAGTTAATAACAGGAAATGATTAGCCTCCAATGATTATGAGGAGTTAAGGCAACATTAAATAACAAAAGTTGTAACTCCAGTTCAGGCAACCGGATCGGTTGCGTATTGTTCACTCTCCCAACCGGATCGGTTGCGGGCTCCAACCGAACGGTTGGGCGCCTCTTGTTCCCCCAATCTAGACTTTTGTTGACTTTTCTTGACTTTTCTTGATTTGCGCCTTTTTCTTTGCTTTCGCTGATGATTTCTAAGACGAAACTTGATCTTTACTTGTTGTAGATACTTAGAAATCATTGCGCTTCCTAATCATTGAGTCCAAGAGCTTTCTTACTTGATTTCCTTCCTCGGGAATTCTCTAAATGTGCATGAAATCTTCATTTCTTCATCTTTTGCGATACCTGGCTACATTCACATACAAATACGCATTTTTTGCACTTTTGCAACAGTTATGAGTAAATATAGCCGATTATCATACACAAAACCAACAATAACGCTACTAAAAACATGTTCATTTTGAGCATTATCAAGGACTCACCAAGAGATCCCTAACCGGTTGTACAAGCCTTCAAGGAAGGTTCTAGATCTTTTTTGTTGGCTATTTTCTTTTTTAGTCCTTCTCTTTTACATTTAACGGTCATTAGACTAATTACCGTTAAACACTAATGACCGTTAGACGTTATTGTGAAATAATAATTAAATCATTATTAGGAAATTGTTATTATTATGAAGTGTTGGTCATTACATTTGTAATAGGTCGTTAGATAATATGGTTTATAATTGTTTATAATTAAATATTTGGCTCATGTAGTAAGCCCATGAGCTGTGATGTAAGGTTCTTTTAGAACCTAGGGCAATGCCCTTATCCTTGTAAACACTATAAATACCCCCTCCCTTGTAAAAACTATAGATACCCCCTCCCTTGAAAGGAGAGGTTGTAGTTCTTTGAGAAATTAATCTTCATTATTATTCATAAGATTCCTTCCACTCTCTCTCTATAACTTTCTCTCTCTATGTTATTATGTGATACAATGGTGACCTAACAAGTGGTATCAGAGAGCCAAGGATAGCTTAGTTGTGATTTCATAAAGTTTAAAATCAATTTTTAGTTTTGACGAAACCTGCGAGTAAGGAAAGTTATAAAATTTTTAAAATCTTGTTAAAACAGAAAAAGGTTGTTACTTTATGATAGTTTAGGTTGTAACATATTGGATTTCACAAACACATCATATCATAACATAAATGGGGTGTATGGTTTAAGAGTTTAGAGAGAGAAAGTAGAATGGGAGTCTTTCTAGAGAGAGAGAGTAAACAAAAGAAAGAAGGTTAGATTGAGTGAAAGGTCCAACCCTCTACCTTGGGAGGTAGAGGGTATTTATAGTTACATACTACACGTCCTCTTTCGGACTGTGGATCAGGAATACATTGGGTAAAGACCCATCCTTCCTCCACGGTGTTGCTCTAAACTAAATAACTAACTAACTAACTAGTAAATAACGTAATGTCTATGAGCTAACATATGCTAGACTAGGGTTGGGGTGACCGACTCTTCACTATGGATTTTCCAATTCCTAATAATCTCCCCCTAAGGGAGGTCACCCCATGATTTACATTTTGAATCCTAGCATTCTATCTTTGTCTTTATGCTCGAGCTCGTAGACTTTAATTCTTCAATGTCCGCAGTCTTTGTGTTTTAGCAGTGATTCTTCAAAGTCCAAGTGCTTCGTACTTTTAGTGGAAGTCTTTGTCTCGATCCATGTTTGGTGATTCATTAAGCCAGGTTAGAGATCATCAGCCACAGCAAATCTCTGGCTCATCCATTATAGCATCGCCATAATGTGAAGTTGTGACTTTCGGACCGACATGCTTACATTTTGGATCATGATATCTTCTCATCAGAGTTGCGGAAGCTTTTGTTGATTCATAATATTTCCGGTGTAGCGGCATGGATTGAAAATATCGAGTCAGTTGATGAAGATATGCACTTATCATGATTTCTTTAGATTACGGCGATGTGTGAGCATGCGGCTATGGATTGACTCTCAATTACGATCGGTACAACGTCAAATGTACCTACAAACAACAGTTAGCAATAAAACACAGTGTCTTTGACCACTTTCGTCGAATTGAGGTACACGGCCCACGGTTCCCCGTTGATCAGTACACGTCTTTTGTGATCGGGTATAATTCCGAAGAATTTTCTTGACAGGGTTTCGCAGTTGCTCTAGCTGTTCTCAAACCGGAACGTCTCAAAGAAGACAACACGGAGTGAGTAAACCAGCAAATTGAGATTTACTGATTGATTAGAAATAATTTGAAAATAATCGCTTATTGCTTGAAGAAAGAATTTTGCAATACGACGAAGGTTTTATAAGAAAAATCAAATTTCAATCATAAATACCCTTTTAATTTTGAAAACTTATTTCACAGTCGATGTGTAATAGAAAAGATTTTGAGCACACCAACCGGTTTTTCAAAGGTATCCGTCAATCCATTTCCTGGACCAAGGTTGATTCAAGAGTGAATTGCCCCATCGTTTCTATCAGTTGTCACAAGCTTGATCTTTAGAAAAGATCTCACATGTCACCCACCAAGAGCTTGTTTGATGTTGGCTCTAGAAGGATTTCCATCTTCATCGTGAATACTTTTACATATCACTCGGATGTTCTGGCAATACCACAAGGATAATGCGTAGGACTCTTAATATATTCTTACTTTCCACATTGTGTGAAACAACAAGTCTTCATTAATTTTGTGTCCTAATGAGATATTGTGAACGATCTTTTGGCTCTAGACTCAATAGTGCACATTTGGTTCCTATGCCGGAGACTAGGGAGAGGGTCTCCTTCTTCAATATCAAAAATCTCTAAGAGAAAGTCGATAGATAATGTCGGTTCCCCGTGAGAATGAAACAAGCCCTTTTAAGAGGAACTTGAGTAGCTTGGGAAGTTTAGTGCAGTGCATCACCGGGTCTATGACGTCTTGTCTTCAATACCAGTGTTACCTTAGTAACCACCAGTAGCATATGTATTGAACCCGGTTTCTGCCCTAAGGTTGAATTATTGGAGGGCTATTTCTTTTCACCCTTTTTATATTCAATTCTTTTTCATTCTTCAACCCCTTCAGTGCTTACCGAGACTTCATTACTAGAACCTTGTTGGGTTTATTCCAGTTCTAGCTCTATCTCAGTCCGCACTCTTCCCATATCTCACTTTTCTCCTTTTTTTTCATCATACCTAAGAACTCTACACTATCTAGTGGATTGTCCCTGGGTAGATCCCTCCGGCTCTGGCGGGATCGTGGGAACGAATACCTAACCTAACCATCCTTATAACACCATGCATAAAGTAAAATGGTCGGTCTTTTGGTACAGTTTATTCTTCCTTAAAACCAATTGAAAAATCATTTGGAAAATCAATCAAGGTACTTGTGATACGAGATCAAAGCATTTTGTACCTTAATAGTTTTGATCATTTAGAAATGCTCTCCCTCAACATGTGCATATGATCTTGAAATTGTTTAGCACATGGAGGCAAGAGTTCTTTGAAATAATTTCTTGATCATAATTTCCGTAGAAAAAGCCATTTGATTTTCTTGGTAAATTCTCCCCCTCAATATGTGCATAGGATATTTGAAATCATCTTATCACATAAAGGAAAGAGTTCTTTTGAAGCACATTCACGATCACAAAAGCCATTAAGAAACCCTTTAAAACTCAATCAAGGTACTTATGATAAAACATTGAAACCTTTGTACCTTGATAGTTTATTTTCTTTTGAAATGCTCCCCCCATATATGCTTGGAGTCGAAAGCGTTTAGCATATATAGAAGCGGCCACACACAATAGATTCAAAACGATCACCTTTTCTCAAATTTCATTATTAAATCACAAATTCTCCCCCGATATAAAATATCAAACCCTTTGAGATTTTGGATCCCAAGTGATTTAATACGGTTTAGTAAACATGGGAGAATATGTGCCTGATTTAATAAACTCATCTAGTTTTTGGAAAAATGCTCCCCCTCAACATGTGCATTAATTATATTGAGATCGTTTGGCACATGGAGGCAGGAGTGCCTTTGAAGGACTAAAACCAATTCCATTAAAATAGATTTGAGATTTAAATCACGATCTCTCCCCCGATCAAAAATTTCAAACCATTTGAGATTTGTGATCCCAATTGATTTAAATTATTTATAAACTTTTAGGGGAAAGACATGGCATGATTTACTTTTGAAAAAATGACTGAAGAGGATCAATTTAAGACGTTAAAGATTGTTAGTGTCAGGTATGATAGTTTTTAAGAGATCTTTAAGTCAAATAAAACAATTTCACAATCAAACAAGAACAGAAAAAATTTCATTTTGAAAGATCTTTGAGTTTTAAAGAAAATCATACCATGACATAACATTAAATCTTTAGATCACCACTTTGTTTCATACAAACCGGACATTTTATGAAAAAATATTGATTGAAAATATATTATAATAAATCATTCTCCCCCTCAATCGATGACCGTAGTCGTTGATTGAGTGACTTAGGTTTTAATAGAATGAAGTCCGGTGATTTTCAAAATTAAGTCCAATTAATTTTCAAAACAATATTTTCCATTTTCAAAAAAATTTAATCAAATTTTTTCAAAATTGTTTAAAAATGGTATCCTGCACAGAGATACGTTCGGTGGTTGAGAAGCTTATGTTGTTGTTGTAGGGCTTGGAAGAAAAACCGTCTGCTGATTCAGTGAGACTTCATACGTTGCATTTTAATGCCAACTGAGGTCAAATTAAGCTCTGTTTCTTCATTTGTTGATGAAGAAAACCATCTGTTGATCTGATGAGACCTCTTACGTTGCATTTTTCCATGCCAACTCTCCATAGAAGTCAAATTAAGCTCCATTTCTTCATTTGTCGACCCAAGATATAGTTACCCTTTCCTTTCGGCATCCAATCCTCTTCCTTTGTGGGATTTGGATCGGGAACATTCTTATATACCAATATACCTGCATACGTTAGTTAACACACTTACAGATATATGGTGGTCGACATCACCCAAACAACAATCAACTAATAACAGTCAATCCAACATAACAATCAGTTCATATAAGGTATGGGATTTATGTGTTTATCAAACTCTAATCATCTAATCCTAACAATCATATCCTAAATTCCTAGTCCTTGACATAGGCAAATATCATTTTTAATTAAGCATATAGGATAATTAAGAAAGCCCGTTAGATGATGTAAATTTGAAAACATTCTCCCCCTTAATCAATGACTCATTTCATAAAAGGTTTTGAAAGCGCTGAAGTCATTGATTGAGTTTTCAATTTATACGAAAACTTTGAAGCTGATTGATTTACATGCAACTCAATTTACCACCATTTTTTAAAACAACAAATATTTTTTAAGAATTTTAGTGAAAAAGTTGTGTAGGAACAATGATCCTTCGACATACTTTCCTCAAATAGTTTTAGGAAAAGTGCACGAAATATTTGAAAATTGGTTTAGCGCAGCACTTTCCTTTCTTGAAGAACGGGTTGCTATCTGAAATAATAGCAAGCCATGGTTTAAGCACGGGTTACATTCTGAAATAACTGCAAGCCATTGTTTAAGCATGGGTTATAGTCTGACGTAACTGTAAGCCATATTTTAGACATGTTTAGAAAGAAATATTTACACCTCCTGCTCGAACTTCATCTAAAGTCCCGTGCCATTATTGAATGAAATTTATAAGACCGTAGATGTTATCGATACCAGAAGACATGTCTTGAGAAAAACATATTTTCGGTATTTTTCAATTTTATGATTTTTATGGGCTTTTGTTGATTTTATATTTTTCTATTTTGTTTTTGTTGGTTTTATATTTTTGTATTTTGCTTTTTGAAAAATATTTACAAAGATAGAAAAATAGTTTAAGAAGATGATGATGAGTGAGATAAGGAAATCGATCACCACTTTGTAGAAGATAGAAGTCATCATCTCTTAAACTTTCACCACCAAAGCATTCGAGGCTCTTGAATGAGCCTTAGAGCAGGCCTTCAAAAAATGAATCTTTGGTAGCTTCCCCCCAAACCGACAAACCATGTAAAAGGACCATTTCCCCCAAGAAGAAGAAGTGAAGCAAACAGTCTAATTGTATGAAGCTCAAGAACCCGAAGAAGACGATAACACCAAAGTAACAAGTTAACACGGATCATTTATGTGGTTATCAAACCCGAAATAAATGATTAAGCCCGATCAAATGAACTTGTTGTGCGTCCTCGATGTACACATAACTCTTTCAGTTTGAGCGTTGTCAATGGAGAACAAAATATCAACACCTTCATTTCACCAAATGCACTCCAATTATCTAACATATAACCAATCAGCCCATAACGTACAAATGTACCCAACAAGAGAAGAGACAATGACATCACAATAACTGATTGAATCACTGATCTTCTTTGCGGATGTCAACTTCAGAATAACTGATTTAAGCTCGATCATGTGAATATGTTGTGCGACCTAGATGTACACATATCTCTCCCTTGATGGTTGCGATCTCATCGGAATCATCATTACATTGTGTACATGAAGCACTAACCTGAAGCACTTTATCATAAATCATATAGAAGATGTCGATAAGCAATATCATCTCACGCTCCATATATTCTTCTCATATTTCTTCCTAGAAATTTGAGATAACACATACAAAAAGTATCCGAGACCACTTCCCCAAATGGTTGGAATAATACATCCTTCCCCCAAATAGTTGGAATAACACACCAAAGGCTACGAGTTAAACAATGAGTTTCTCTGCGGTTATGACATTTGTCTTTCCCGGGATTACTTCAATAGAAGAAGTATTAATCACATGTACTCATTGTGTGTTTAGATGTATATCTCCTTCCCCTTCTTTGGTTTTGATACCTCGGAATCAGCAACACACATTATACATGCCAAATACTCTTGAAATAGAAGAACAAACAATTAGCTCAAGCTGATCCTGTGGAGAATCAACTGCTGAAACTCTCTCGACTATCTTTATCAACCCATATGTAGAAAATTTGAAGTGATCACTAATGAAGAAACCTTGATATACCAAACTTGAAACTAAAGTCGAATTCCCAACATTTGTATCTTAAGCTTGCACTTAATGATAGAAGAACGGTGTTGAGAATCTATGCTTCAAGAAAATCTCTAAGTACCCAATACTCAACCAAAGTACGATACAATAACACCTCTTGTGATTATCCACAACGACATAAGCGTGTGTCACTGAGTAAAACAACGTAACTTCTAAAAGTGATAGTTAACCAGGTCTTCAACCATCCACCCTGACTGCTGGTAACTAGATAAACCAAGTCTTCAACTCAAATTCTTAAGCCCGAGCAAGTTATCATATAAGAACACGCCTTTGTGAAATTCAACTTCAATCTCAAATGAGTGATAAATGATTAACTTCGAAGTAATCAACTTGTGTAAAATGCCCAACACGTGAATAAACATACAATCGGATGTACATTGATCCACTGAATGAACCGGAAGAAATGATTCCTCAACATCAATGCCTTCTTCCTAAAGGTATACATGTAGGGACTAATCTGGAAGACTCACCAATAATATCTTCGAGCGGATGAGGTAGTCATTTTCCTTAATGTTCATGTGGTTGATTTATAGCGTGCACAATATGAGGAACAATAATCCGTGAAGATTTGGCAAAGGAATACCAAAGAGCGGATCATTATTTATGAGTGCAACTTCAATATTATGAAAGTCATTATCAACGCCTTGAGAAATAACTGGAGATAAGGTTTCTTGAGAATTCTGAGAAGTACTTCTTAGATGGTGAACCAGTTGAGTCATGAACGGAGCATGAGCTTGGCTGGATGATCAACATTCGTTGGAGGTTGGAAGTACTCATCAAACATATCATGAAAACAATGAATCCCAAACAATGAATCCCAGTTATCCTTAGAAAGTGAAGCATTAGGCGTTGAAAGAGAGTCATATGACCATAATTCAAGCATCCATCAACATGTAGTATATGCACTCTTCTCCCCTTAAAAATTGCATCCGAAATTGCCATTTTTGATTTGAACAAGTGAATAAGAATATACACCAATGAATGTAGATCCACTGGAGGGTTGAAAGAGCGTGGAAAAATATGAAGCTTGTTGATGAAGAATGTCGATGAGAATGGTCATACATATGAAGATTTCTCTTCTTTTGATAGCGCCTTTGACGTGCGTTTCTTTTCTTTGAGGAACGGGCCGAAGTATTATCTGCACGCCATAATGTTGTGAACGAGGCCAGATGTGAGCAGGCGTCATAGCCGAATGAAGATTGAGTTACTTGGACCCGTGAGTTATGAGATATCAATCCATTTGAAATCCATACTTTAAGCCAGTCCATGTAGTGAAGGATCGAAGTATCGCAGTGAGTAAGGACTACATGCACTAATATTACACACTTGATTGCATATATTTTGGTTAGTGACATTAGTATCCAAACCCTTTGGGGTTTCACGGTCAACCTTGATAATGTCATCGGTAAACAACTTTCCAGTAGGAATCCACCTAAGTCCAACATCCTTAAACATTTTACCAGACGGAATCCACTTATGGCAAGTTCTAGGATTGGTGACATTCTTATGCACAGTGGTAGACTTATCGTTATTCCTAGACTCCAAAGATTTAGCAGTTGGGATCCATCTAGGTGAAGATTTAGGTTTGTTTTGCTTCATAACATGTTGAACCTTAGCCATGTTAGTAGCCTTAGTGGATTTTACCTTAGCATGTGAATTAGGAAAATGTTTCTTATTCGGAAGGACTCGAATTTCTAGTTTCATTTTCTACATGCTTAGCATTCTTCTTCATATAACTAGTCTTAGATGCAAGCCAACCCTAGTCTTTTGAGTTCCTAGGTAATGGTTTACTACTACTAGCTTGCCTTGAAAATCATGGAATGCATCACCCTTGGTCTTGCACCTAAAATTCCGTCTTTTCGAATCTGTGCCTTTTTCCTAGCTTCTTCTAGATAATAGTTCTTCCACAAGTCATTCATATCATATGAATTCTGGATTTTAATGCTTGGTTTTGACACATTTTTCGAACCAATCCTAGAGGTGCTGGGAGTAGAAGTAGCTGCTTGTTGCGGTTTAGAGGAACTAGAAGCATAAATCTTAGGCAACTCAGGTGAAGTGACTGATTTTGACATAACTTGTTTCTCATCAACTTGGGAGGCAAACCGTGTTTTTGAAAATGTTGGTCTTTCGGATATAAACGAGAGGCCGCCTAACAACGGACGGTTTCTAATGGGATGAGAAAATGGTTTCCCCAAGGTTGATGGTTTTGTAAACTTAGTGTTCACACTTTTACCTCTGATTTTCCTAAGCTCATGTTTTAAGGCAACAATAGCGAAACTCTTTTCCTGAAGTTGAGCTTTGAGTTCATCAATTTTTGCTATCAAATAATTTGTTTGTTCCATTGACTTAGTTCTAGCTTCTTTGACAGAGTCACTTAGTTCTATGTGATGCTTTCTCAAAGACTCATTTTCCTTTAGTAATTTGGCCACACAAACCTCTAATTCATCATTTCTCATTTGAATATCATCAATAGCATTAACATCATAATTAATTGTAACCAAATTACTTTTCACATGCATACCAGAAATATGTTTCTTCAAATTGATGATAGCTGACTCTTTGTCTTGAAGCTGAGCTTTCAAAGTGTTAATTTCAAAAATTTCACAGAATTCAGGAAGTTCTGGATTTTTACATGGTTTGTTAAGTTGAAAACTTTCTTTTTTACTCTGTGTCGCAATTTCAAGTGAAATGCAATGTTTTTCAAGATTTGAGAATTTGTTTGAAAGTTCATCAAAAGCCTTTTTATCAACCATATCTTTTGTTTTAAAACACTTAATCTCGATTCAGCCGATTCGAGAACATTTATCAAGGTCATGTTGGCATCATGATTAGTTTGTTTAAGTACTTTAGCAGATGCACTATGTTGAACAGTTAAAGTACCTCTTCACATGACACTGTTCATTTTGATTACGATATGCATCCACATCATGTGTAACAAGAGTCACTGAACTACTGGCTACATCATTCTTTGTTGTTTCTGATAGTCTGCATTCATCAACACCCGACCTTTTAAGCGATATTGACTCATAACAACTTTCATCATGCACCAGACACTCATCTATTATTTCATCTTTCTGAGTAACTTCCTCAATATACTTCTCCACATTGTCCATGAGATGGATAAGTGTCTCTATGAACACGCGAATTTCCATTCCAGTGTGTCTCTTGAAAGACATTTCAGTCATGTCTTGATCATAATCTGATGTAAATTCCCCACTGATGAATGACTGAAATTGGTTGTGGATCACTTGTAGTGCAACACTAGAACTATCCTTTTGAACCTTTTCTTTATCAAGTTGTTGTTGCAATTGTTCTAAGTTCAACAACAAGTTTCTAGTCAGTGTAGGTAAATCCTGACGGAAGATGGCACTACATGTTCGATCCATAATTGTGGACAAAAGCTGTATTAGGTGAGAGTGAAGTAACTGATAAGGTTCAATGTTACTTTCCTTTAGTATGGCATTTTGTAGCCGGTGCAATTCTCTCTCTTTAGATTCTGAACACGGAGATCTCACATCCTCATTGATTGATTCCATCGTATCCGTTCATTATAGCTAATATTCTCATGATTGTCAACAGCATCATACAGTTTGAGTATACGAAATTACGGAATCGAGTGTAAGACATGATGTTGATGTGTACACGGATTTTACAAGTCTGTGATTTAAAGCGAGAAATAGAATCTTTTGAGTTTTACTAAAATCAAGAAGAAACCGTGATACAATGACCAATAGAACGTGTTAAGATGACTGATGGATCGACACAATGATAGACAATTGTGTGTTAGGTCTTATGATTGTTTGTGGGATTAGCAGAGATATTGTTTGGTTGGGATTTGGGTTGGTTGTTGCATGATTTTACGGAGAAATTTAGGCCTAAAAACTTAAAAACCTCAATAACTTCTGTTCGGAGCGGATTTAGGCCTCGAAGGTTGACCCGAATCAACTTTAGTTTAGTTGATTCAGCGTACCATTCTCCTCGTTCTCACGATCGTTTTGATGGGTAGAACGCTGAAAACGGAGTTACGGCTCAAAAGTTATGGCCGTTTGAAGTTTTGTCGGGAAAAGTCAACAAGTCGCTAGTAAGACAAGTCGCTAGAGTGACAAGTCGCTAAGTCACCAAGTCGCTAAGTAACAACTCGCTAAAAGCACCAAATCGCTAAGCTGACAAGTCGCTAAAGAGCAACTCGCTAAGTGGACAAGTCGCTAAAGAGCAACTCGCTAAGTGGGCAAATCGCTAAGGAACAACTCGCTAAGAGATCAAGTCGCTAAAGAGCAACTCGCTAATCACAACAAAGACAAGTCGCTAGAAATAATAAAGACAAGTCGCTACGTCAACCAAGTCGTTAGCCGAGAGTGGTCTCTACTACTTGTTTGTCATCTTGTCTTAATAGACAAGTCGCTAGGACTCAAATCGCTACCACTTCAACTACAAGTCGCTACCAAATAATGAAGCAAGTCGCTACGAAGAAACTTTATCCGAGAACCAAGTCGCTAGGTAGAAAAACTTAAAAACAACCCTTTTCAATCCAAAACAAGCCTAACCACAGTGATTCAAGCTTTCCAACTCAAAACCCAAGCACTTACAATGATTCTAAACACAAAAGTACACTTAAAATACAAACTTTAACACAAGAAATGATCCAAATGATGTAAAAACCACTAAACCTTTTCAAACCCAAAAACCATATAAAACCACTAGAAATCCAAGAACATGTAAGAGAGATGATCAAACCATGGCTCTTGATACCAATTGTAACATATTGGATTTCACAAACACATCATATCATAACATAAATGGGGCGTATGGTTTAAGAGTTTAGAGAGAAAAGTAGAATGAGAGCCTTTCTAGAGAGAGAGCAAAAGAAGAAGGTTAGATTGAGTGAAGGTCAACCCTCTACCTTGGGAGGGTATTTATAGTTACTTACTACACGTCCTCCTTCGGACTGTGGATCAGGAATACAGTGGGTAAAGACCCGTCCTTCCTCCAAGGTGTTGCTCTAAACTAAATAACTACCTAACTAACTAACTAGTAAATAACGTAATGTCTATGAGCTAACATATGCTAGACTAGAGTTGGGGTGACCGACTCTTCACTATAGATTTTACAATTCCTAACATAGGTTATATTAGGTTAGATCTGGTATAAATCGTGGATTAAAAACTCGTTTTGGGCTAAATTATTAGAGATTTTAGTGTTAAGTTGCGGAGTTCTGCGAGTTAGCATTGAATTTATGCTAGTAAGCATTGAATTTCTGCGAGTTAGCCTGCGAGGAAGGAAATTTCTGTGAGCAAGGTTTGCGAGTAACTGATTCTTATAAGTTCTGAGTAATTTTACGAGTTAGAAAATCAAAACTTCTCGTATAATCCTTTCTACTAAGGGTTATATATATTTCTTGAAGTTAATTTTTGCGACTAAGGACTAGCTTGCGAGTAAGCAAGAACTTCGAGTTAGAGAATTCTGAAACATCTTTCGAGTTAGGAAAGAAGAATTTCAAGGTTAAAATTTCTTCAAATAAGAATTAGTTTTGCGAGTTATACTGTTTTGCTAGTAAGGATTTTGCGAGTAAGACTTCTGCGAGTTAGACTTGTTTTCTTGAGTAAGACTTCTATGAGTAAAGACTGTTATTTCTTCTAATTAAAAATTTTACCAAAACATCTAATCTACTTAATCCTAAACAACACCAACCTTCATTATATTTAAAGATCCAGATCATTCATCAACAACAAACATGTCTCAACCACCATATTCGTATTATCCTCATTACCCCTATTATCTTTATCAACCACAACAATTCCTTCCTCAACAACCCACACAACAAGTTCCTAAGCAACCACTAACTACACAATAATTCCCTCAACAACAACACTGTTTTCTCAAATGTGCGAAGCTGTTACAAGTCAATAATCCATTCATGAAGATGGTTCGGATACTCGTCCCCGCCTTACACCCGAAAACTATGTGCAATGCGCAAGTAGATTTCTAAGGTACATGAAACTCAAGAAACCTCATGTAAGTATTTTAAAAAGGTGATACAAGAAGGACCCTTTCAGATGTCAACTGAAACTATTCCAGAGACCCACAAATTTGTTCCACAAGGCGTGAAAGCGTAACAATTTTTCCACTCAGCCGTTTAACACCCGAACAACTACTTCACCTTGAAGCTGATGAAATTGCTATGCAACAAATACTTCTTGGAATTCCAAATCCAATCTACAAAAGTATTGATGCACAAACAACTGTTAAAGCTATGTGGGAACATGTACATCTCTTGATGGAAGGTAATGAACTTAACAAAATCTGCATGGAGTCTAAAATGTATCATAACTTTGATGTGTTTACCATTGAACCTGTGGAATCACTAGAATCATACTATCATCGCTTCAAAAATGTTGTCAATGATCTGGAAAGAAACATGATTCATCTGCCAATCATTGCAATCAACACAAACTTTCTGAATTCCTTAGGACCCGATTGGCACAAGTATGTAACTTTTTTTCGAAAAGCCAAGGATCTTCATGGTGTAAAGCATGGATTGCTTTATGATTATCTGAAACATCATCAGTATGAGGTTATCAAAGACAAAGAAGCTCGTGGTACACATGGTTTACCACCACCAACAATTACTAATTCGATTGCACTCATGGCACATTGATATCCTACCCCTTATCCCAAGTTAAACCATGCTTGTGATCAACAAAAACGTCACTTTACTTATGCTCCACCAACACCAACTCATCAAGTTCTTCCCGATTGCAATTCTGATAATATGTACTATGCATAAATAGATGATGGTCCAGATGATGCATTTGATGCTTTGAATCAAGGAATGACATTTCTTGCAAAATCCTTTTCCAAATTCTTTACTCAGTCAAACAATCGTCTTCGCTCTTCATCTAATCCCAAGAACCAAGCAGTTGTAAAAGGTGGAAGAGTTGAAGTTCAGAACAAAACTAGTGGTAGTCAGATGATAACGAGTGGTTATGCTAGAAATTTGGGGAATGGTTAGGCATTAGCAGGGGGTTCGGGTTATAATTTCAAGAGGAATGTTAAAGTTGTGGACACAGGGAATTCAACGATTTCAAGAACTACTCTTCGTTGCTATAACTGCAAGAAACAAGGACATCTTTCTAAAGCTTCTCCTGAAGCATGAATCAAAGGGGGTGATTACTGCATACAAGTCATGCTGATGGCATACAAGGATGAAGCAGGAGGATAACTCAATGAAACTCAACAAGGTTTTATGGCGGATACTTTATCAGATGATGAATATGAAGATTTGGAAGCAAATGCTGCAGTTGTTTTGATGGCCAATATGCAGGAACATCACATTAGTGAAACAAAGAATGGACTTGTCTATGATACATACGGTCTATCTCAGGTACATGACACTGACATATGCCTCATAAATGCAATTGTATCGCATGCACATGAAGAGCATCAATGCATTCAACATGATTCATTACTTATCCTAATAAGTGATCAAATTCACTATGGTTACATTTGATGAACAAAGTAACGATAAAAATAATGAGCATATTGAGCGAGTGAAGTTTTGCATAGTCCAGATTTAGAATATCTTAATTCATTACTTCTTCCTATGCAAGCCCAAACTACAAAATGTAATGAGATAAACCAAAACCTTAGAGCATAGATTACCTTATTAACTGCTGAACTTGAGAGTTGTCGAAAATGGATAAATGATTTTGAAACAAAAACCAAACGAGAAGAAAGTTTTGAGGTGGCCTTTCAAAAATCTTACGTTAACGAACAAAACATCCAACATCAAATGCACAAACTTGTTGCTTCAAATAACGAAAATATTTCAGAAATTGAACAAGAAAAATCTGAACTTTAGAAACACATTGAAAATATTCAAACTAAAATTTCAAACACTAAACAAGATTTTTCAAAGAATCGATCAAAATTTTCTGTATTCAAAAAGAAATCTAAGAAATGCATTGGTGATTAAATCGATGAAATCCTTCGATTAGAAAAGTGTTTAAAAGATTTTTGAACTATTGTTTATAAGATTGGCCACTCAATTAAACCAATTGAAATGATAACTTTACAACCGAGTCCTGATGACTCAAAACGTTTTGCTCTTGGTTACAACCACCCACGTTTTCTCAACACAACTCTCAAGGATATACTATAACAACCCGTAAAATTTCGGATTATTATAATAATATTTACACGTCAGAAAAATTCAAATCGATTATTTTCTGACAAAATGCCAATATCAAAATTTAAAAGCGAGAGATTTTAGATTTTAGAAATAAGACACACATGATGCACATGTCCACTAAGTATCCGTATAATAAATGTGAAATTTATTATTGTCCAAGTTAAAATTTAAGCATAGGTAAGCTTAAACCATTAGTTATACATACTGCGGTAGCAGTAGCATACAAAACTAAAAATAAATAATGAGATAAGAGAAAAATACACTTTTATCTATCACTAATAATTTATGGAAGAAAGCGAAGTTATCTTGAATTTAGAAAGTCATGGCGCATACCGACACCAAAATTAGTAGCGGCAAACAATTATAATCAAATTTCAAGCGTAATAAGAATGTCATATTATACGTTTATAAAATCGTTCCAAAACATAATTTCTACATTGTTAGGTGCCGGGAAGATGCGTTTACTTGAGGATTAGACAGAACTCGGGGTACAAACTAAGCGGTATATACAAATAAAACAAAATGAATCTTACTCTAATCCTACACTTACCCTGCGCCACCCTACCCTTTCTTTTTCCCTTTACTGCTTCATTCTCTCTTTCTTGCCAACCCACAAATAGGTTTCCAAAACAATGAACCTACCTCTCCTGCTTTCCAAGCCTATCCATGACCCATCACTTCCAGCTTACCGCCCCTAAAAGCTACTCCACGAAAGCTACTGGTGAAAGAGAAGATGTGATAAGTGCCAAAAATGGTTAGTCATCATCTCCAAGTCAAGAAAGGATGCTCAAGATTTTCCTTTTGGTCAAGTAGAAATAGGGGTTCAATCTTCCACATGGTTCCTTACTCATCCCACTCAAACACTCAAAAAAATTAGGGTTCTTAATAATTAGGTTCCCTCAAAACAAAGGGCTTTTGGAAATTGATTAAGGGGTTTTGTAGTTGAAGGCATAAGGAAGCCACCCCAGGAGTTAATTGTTCCAAATCACCACGAGTCCCTTCCAATTGAACCTTTGGTGTTCGGTTTTAATCCACTCGACCCTCCAAAATTTATGTAAGAACAATTGCCATTTTCTTTTTATTTATTGAGTTGTAATTTTAATTGTCTAATTCGAAATTATAAAATTTTGTTCATACCGATTGATATAAAATATTGAGAATGATTAATTTGACTTGATTCTTGTTAATGATGTTGTCTTTGTTGTTGTTGAGAATGCTGTCGTGGACCAAGAAGAAAGAAAAGCATAAGTTTCATGAAAAATGGAATGAGTCATGAATAGTGTGGTAAAACATAAGTTAAAAACTTGTTACTTGGCTTATCTTAGTCTGGCTTAATTCCCGCCTATTCATGGTATCGGCTTAATCCTTGTTGTCATATGGTTTACATGTTTGCTTGTTCATTTTCTGGCATTATATTGTCATGTCTCGGCCAATATGGAGTGACTCACAACCGGAGGGTTGTTGTAGCCACGGTCGGGGGTCAAACTCGAAGAGTACTCATAATTCTACCTTTATATTGACTCTTACAACCCCATAACCATGAGTGGGGTGAGTCTCGGTAACACCGACCCACAAATGTTGGATGGGTAAAAACTCCTAGTGAATATGATAGCTTTGTTTTCCACATACAAGTAAACTCAATAGGTACAATAGTTTATATTGGTTTTAATTCATTACATGTGCGTATATTAGTCCACTCGAGCCAAGTGGGAACACTTAAGGTATCCCGCACTAAGAGGTCTCGTTGAAAAACGTTAAGTTTGAGTCTTGAAATAATTCCCGACCTCATTTCTCCTTGCGGCAAAACGCTACCCAAAACGTAGCAAAAGATTTGTCAAACCAATAAGTACCAAAATGGGTCTTGACAAATAATATTCATTTGGGTCTAAGTGGTGTTCTGTACATTTGTTTAATTTCGATTCGGGCTGCGAGGCCCATCTGGTATAAGAGCCGTTCGATTTGTCTTGATGGTAGGCCAAGGCCCAAATCTGCTATGAAAGGAGTCCGTTAACTTTGATCAGCCCACTCGAGCGTGGAGTGAGTATCGTCACGAGCTTTCTCTATTAAAACTTCCATCTCGTTCAACTTTTTCTCATTTGTTCCCGGCATTAAACATATAGTATCTCTCTTTTACAAGACGAATAATATATGTGCACGACATTGGTACACGGGGCGAGTAGTAAATAAAAACAAATTTGTAACAACAAGGTAATTACACGAGTCTTTTGCACTACTCGTAACATAACTAAAAAGTTCTATACGACATAAACTTGGCAACAATTGATTTAAATATGAAATCGGGAAATTAAACTTAGTAAAATGGAGAAACACTGCTTTCGTCAAATATAAAAATATACAAACTTGTCTATCACCTTCCCATAACCAAAACATATATTATACTATATTTTCACATATACAAGATAATTTATGCATAAACACTTTCTAAAAACCTTGATTTTAACAATTGAAATATAGTTATATAGCTCAATTGGGTGATAGTTGTTTACGGTTCAGGTCATTCACAAATATTACGTTGAGAATCTTTCACCAACAAGTTATGTATACACCCGGACTTAATTATTTTTATAACTACATAAACTATTCTACTAATTCAAACCAAACTTATTCTCAAAAGCAAGTATTGCGAATCTTCTAGTGAAATATATCTAAAACTTGTCGGAACATAGTTACCTTGTTAATGTAACCACATTATATTTTATAAACTATAAAGGTTAAGTTGAGGCTTAAACCTCTTTAAAATGAATACATTTATTTTCAAGGCTAGACGTCATGAATATATATATATATATATACATACAAGACTCCTTCATTCGCACCCTATACATCTTATAATATATGTACTTTTCTTTCCGGAGGTCATCATTTGGTCTCATTCGCTCTTAATATTCTTCCAAGTATTATCATTTGGTCATCATTAAACCAAAGTCGTAATTCCTTCTTCGAGATTTCCTCCCATGTCATACCCTCATAAGTCGAGATTCATCCAAATCTTTGTAAATTGTTTTAAGATAAATGATGCCACACAAACAACAACAACAACAGCAACAACAACAACAACAACAACAAAAACATTTAAAACCTATAAAGTTAGTTAAACTTTATCGAGTCTTATACATAAAGACTAAATTGGTATTGGAGTTGCGTGTGAGCCGTGCACTATCACTCCTTGATTTAATTCCCTTTAGACTTCAAATTGCACATTGCCAAGGTGAGTTTCATAGCCCTTACTCTTTGCTTTATACTTGTTTGGGGGAAGATACATGCTCATTTTACTTAAATCATTTTACTTGTGCATTCCATGCATACTATGCTTTACATGTTTAAAGTTTTCATCATACATAGATGTTTTATAGAGCATACCAAAATGTTTGACCTAGAATATTATGCAGCTTAGCCTAAGTCCTCAGATCCCAAATTGCCCTCTTCATGAACCGTCAATTCCTGCTGGAAGCCGAATGTTATAAATAGATCTATTGAGGGTGACTCCTGCTTGTTGGTTGACCCGCTTGAGTCAAGGCGAAACATATAGCATCGGCCGAGTGTATTGGGATAAACACGCGCCATGGGCTCCCAAATGTATGACTTCTTTGTGCATACAAGAGCTGTCGTAGTTTCGGTTGCATGAACTTAGTGCTAGCGTAATAGATTCAACATATGACATTATATTCGTTGTAATGTACATATACCCTACTTATGGTCCACTAATGAAATCTCTTTTATGAAATCCTTTTATGAACTCATAAATCTTATGACATTATGCAAGCGTAATACAAATGAAAAACCAAATTTGAAACTTGATGTCTTGAAGTTCCTTTTGAATAACTCTATGAACTCACCAGTAGTAAAACCTTTTAGCATGTATCTTGGGTTTTGAGGTGATAGCTTATCTTTGGAGGCGTAAGGCAAAGGCATGGCATGGTCATAGATGACTCTGATTTATGTATTGGGACCACTTGTTTATAATGGGCCATTTTCACTCAATCAATAATGTAAATACTGTTTTTAAGAATGAATAAAAGTTTATTTATGAAAAACCAATTGTTCTATGCTTATGTTGTGATACCAATTTAGTAGCACCCCAACGCTTGTATGCTTCCGCTGAGTCATTTTTGGGGGTGTTACATATACCAAAATTGTATAGTGCTCATTGTCTATTTTATCCAAGCATGCATCTTGTTGTATTTGATTGTGAGGAACAATGGGCACAAGAAGATCAAAGTCGATTAAAATTGCGTCAAAATAGAATTTTACCATATGATTACACTAATCAAAATGCTTCTTACAAACTTCATACCACATCAGAACAATCGTGTTCTATTTCTGAAATAACCGAGTCATCTTACGTAGAAGGTCCCGTTCACACTGTTGCACAAATAAATGGTCCTTTACCTTCCTCTTGCAATAGCAACTCTTTGCCAAAAACTCCTAAACCTTGCTTAGTACTACGGTACTTTCAAACATTTATGGAAGACATTTCTCTTTTAGAAACAACAATTGAGAAAAATTCTAATTTAAAAGCATTAAATTCTCAATCAGCTTATACAAGAGAGCAAAGAAGAATGTTTTAAACACAAATTTTACCTTACGTTGCACATTTGCGTATGTGTGCAACACACTGGGAAATGAAACTTCAACAAGAGGTGACTTCAATGATTGAAGCTTTTAACACTCAAAATTCAGTTTCCAGAAAGCGCGCAAAAAAGGATCTTCAAAATTTAGTTTGTGTTGGAAGATGCTCTTTGTACTTATATTGCATCTGTGGTTTTATATTGTGAGTATTCTTCTTTGTACGATAATGTGTTAGCTGCTGAGAATCACAATGTGGTACATTCATTAGAAACAAAAAAATCAAATCTTGAGACAATAGATTGAGAAGTTAAAAGAGGATAACGAGAAAATGTTCTCACAAAATGATGTCAAACTCAGAAGTCTCGAGATTTGATTTGAGACAAGTGCTGAGAATCACACTGGGCTCCTTCCCTAAAATAGATTTCTCAACTAGGATCTCGCAACATAGGAGAAGCACTCATCCAGCACCAAAAGTAGAATTTCATCTTAGGAATTCGAATAAAACTCATGTTGCATCTGATTTAGATTCAAATTTGGCAAATTTTAATCGTAATATCAGTGTAACGAATGATAAATCGGTGAATGTTTCAAACATGAATGGATCTTGTGTTTTTTTTCATAAAATTATGATGTATGGTAATCATGATAAGTGTGTTGCAAACTCTTAGTGAGCTCGTTCTAGGAAACCCATCACTGGCCCTTCATCTAGGTCCACTATAGTTGCGAAATCTATTTTAGGGAAGGAGCCCAGTGTAGTTTTTAAGAATGCTATTGAAAATTCCATATCTGCAAAAACATCCCCTAAGAAAGTGCCATCACCTAGTGACTTCACTATTACCAAAGCATGAAGTAGTTGGATACGGAAAAAATGGTTTTGGTATGTGCTAAAACACATACCTTTTCTATATCAAAACTGACCCAAAATAACCAAGAAAGAGCCGTTTATTGCTAATATTTGTGGTTTTCTTGAGTTTATGCATGTGCAGGTACGGATATGTAAAAACACGCAAAAAGGTACCAAATCAGATGTAAATCCGAGCACGAGAGATTAAGAGAGCTTAAGCCGAGCCGGAAGATCAAAATTGTGCATTTATGAAGATTTTATTCTCCGAGGATGATTTTTGGAAGAAATAACCAAGTTTGAAGAAATGTCAAAACTAGCCCCTCAAGTTTCAGTATTTGGCAAAAGTGGCCCTTTGAAAATTCAGAAATTGCAAATTGGCCCTTGGTTTATTTGAAGATTGACAAAATCAGTCCTTGGAAGATACTTTCAGAATTACAAAATTGGTCCTTGGAATTTCAGCATGTGCATTTTTAGTCCCTATGGTTGCTAATGGGTCCAATATTAATCCTAAGTCCATATCCTAAACCAATCCTATATCCTAAGTCCAACAACCCACGGCCCATCACCAAATCCAACTTACCCAATCCAATAATCCAACCCGTCCAACCCTTTTATTAATAACAACCCGGTTATCCAAACCAAACCCGCCCATTTACCCGAATACCCTTATTTTACCCGAGTCAAACCCATGTACCCGTCACGAGTTTGATAAATAATAAACAATCCAAAGGCGCCTTTTCACCACTGTCTTCCCCATCCAAACACCCAGTTACCCTTTCACATTTACCACCAATTACCTCAATCCTTACCTCGTACTAAGCATCTATCCACCTTCTAGAAGATGACTTGTCAGATAAGAATGCCAACGTGGACAAATGAAGCTATTCTATTGGCCGAAACACCTCATGGGATGAATTGGAGCTCTGTGATTGGATATGATGACAGAAGAATGGATTTGTGGCTGTGGATAAGACTTCTAGCATCTTCTGAAAGGGATCCCAAGGCTGCAAAAGGCTATAAATAGGACCTCTTGGCTCACATTGAATTCGTCCAATCTCTTAAGCTTTAGAGAGATTTTGACCATTTATATTTCTGTCCTGTTCTTATATTTTGAGTAGTTGTAATTTCATTTTAAAATGTAAACAGCCTTTTATTAATGCAGATTTACTTTTCATCTTGTTACTTGATTTTCTGCAAATGCTCATTTGATTAACAATCTTGATTTAAGCTTGTTGTTTTCAGTTGTTTAGACTCACAGAAGCCTAACTAAGCTTCTGTGAGTTTGAAATTTCTCCAAACCTTTTCTCAAACTCAGATTTTATATCAGTCATCAAAAGTCAAGATTTCAAAGTCAAATCAATTTCTAGTTAGATTCTAGTTTAAATGTGTTAAAAAACTGAGATTAGTTGTATTTTGTTGATTTGAGATTCAGTTTTAGTCAAATTCCATATAACTCAGATTTCATTTGCATCTTATTGGTTTTAAGGAGTGTTTGGATTGCTTGATAAAACTGTGTTAGAGGGTAAAATATTGGATTAGATCAGTTGCTTAGGGTTTGCTATAGCTTGTTTCATCAATATCTGTCTTTGTTTTGCAGCCATTTTCACTTTAAGTCAAATTCACATGTTTACTGTCATTGGTCTCAATTCTGTGAAAAACAGTTACTGAAATCATTTCATATAGGTTTAGAAGTTGATAAACTAGCTTGCTTCAATTGTATTTCATCAACATTCATCAAATTCAGTCCATTATTTGCATCTAAATCTCAAAAAAGTCAAAGTATCAAACTGATTTCAGAAGTCAAAATGATGTGTAAACCAGTTTTATGCAGAACTTGCAGACACTGCACAAGGTTCAATACAGCTTGTTATGGTCTCATATTTGGCTCATTTGCAGTTTGCTAGGTGGTCTTGAGTTCCACATATCTGTTTTTGACTTAAGTCCTTCTAATAAGCTTGTGAATAAGCTCAAACTTAGGGCCAGGTTGCTGTTTTGGATAATAGATCAGTTAGCTTAAATCACTAGTAAAATGCTTATTTGAGGTTAAGAGTAGAAGTAATTAGTTGATTTTAGCTTATTTTAGTATAATATTGTTCCTGTAGAAGTTTGGTGGCTTATTTTGTTGTTTAGCTTATTTCAAAGTGCTTATTTCAATTCAGTTTGTACTACAGCTCTTATATCTTTCACATAAGCTATAGATTTCTTATTTTTCATAGATTTAGAATAAGATTTTAGAATTTTTCTGAGTTTTTCATAATTTTTGGTCACTGTTTGCTATTTTTCTCTATTTAAAATAGTTTTTAGGTAAATAATTAAGAAAAAGTTCAAAAAAATAATTTTTCAATTTTCACAGTTTAAGAAAAATATAAAAAGCATAAAAAATATTTTTCCTTATTTTTCCCCTTTTATTTGGTATTTTTCACAATTTAAATTAGATTTAAATAGTTTTAAATTCATAGAAAATAGAAAATTAATCAGAAAAATACAAAAATAGTTTTGAAAAGTCTTTTGTGATATTTTAGATTTTTTAAAAGTAATTCCATAATTTTCCCTCTCTTTTTCATAAATTTTAGATAATTAGTTTTATTTTTAAAGTTAAAAAATTAGTTTTTAATTCTAAATAAATCCAGAAAAATCCTAAAAATTAGTTTTAATTCATAAATAGTTTTCAAATATCATTTTTAGTATAAAAGTAATTTTAGGATATTTTTAGGAGTTAGTTTAGTCGTATTTTATTCGCGTTTCGTTTTAATCCCGTATTTGCGTTTTAGTGTAGAATTGCGTAGTTTGCCATAATTCTTAGGTTTTCCCCATAGATTTCATTTCCATTTACTTTCCTTATCCCGTAGTTTAGAAATCATCATTTTATCCCCTTCTCTTATTCAAATCCCGATAATCGAGACGTGAGTTGGAAATTCCATTCAACCCTCGTTCGGAACGATCTCGGTGCTCAAACCTAACACGTTTGAGTTACCCGTATACTACACTTCTCTTCTATTATTGGTTCTGAACTGTTTTAAGTTTCTTACGGTTAGTCATTCACAAGTGGCTAGCTTGTGTGAGATAACTTGACAGTTTGGCATTGTGAATCAATTTTTGGCGCCGCTGCCGGGGAGGGCTTGTAGCGAGTTTTCGTATTCCGTCTCGAATCGCGTGCATTTGAAGATCCTTCCCCGAGTGAAGTTCCCGTCGTTTTTGTAAATATATCTTTTTGAAAAACCCAAAAAAATCTAAAAACACCAAAACATTCTTCCCAGAGTGTTTACAAAACCATAAAAATTAAAAAACCAACAAAAGAAACTGAAACGTCAATTGTTACGTCGGCTCACCTTGAAGGTACAACCTATACACGGGGTATAAGGAAAGTCTTCACATTAAATTGCAGACTGAAGAACGATCCACTCTTCGTTCCCGCTCCGCTGCGCGTACTTTTGAGAGCTACCGAGAACCGGTTGACGTGACGGTTACAAAAATATTGTTTTTCCTTAAATATAAAAACCCAAAAAGATTTTCCTTTTCATAATTTTTTTTCTTTTTATGTTTGTTTTATCAAAAACCCAAAAATATTCTTCTTTACCCTCTGATTTGATAATTCTTTCCTTTTATCCCTCTTTTATGTTTAATTCTCATGGAGTCTCAAAATTTCTTTCCACCCTATTGCTTTAATTGTAGAGATTTGTTAAAAGATGATTCACTTTGTGAGCACGTTGTTTTAAAAGGGTGTGGATTTTATCCTTGAATCTTATGTGTAAGCCACTTTTGAAGAACCCACGAGTATCGAGGCGTTTCCATCGATTTTGAAGAAAGATTTGAGTGACGTCAAAACCACATTGAAAGCATGCTTCAAACTTTATTAAGCCACATTCAAGCTCGACAATGTGTTAATGAGAAACCCGTTCAAGTTATGGAAGGCGATCACACTATTCGAGCTACCGAAGAACCACCCAGGGTCACGAGGCATTTCTTTGAACGTCTTGCTTTTCTTAACAACATTGAAAAACTTGAAGCCTTGTCGAAAATTTTGAAATATAATCTTGATGAACCCTCGATTCCTACTCCCTCTCCGGTGAGGGAGAGGGAACATATTTCTGAACCGGGTGATTCCGTTTGTACTCGACTCTAATCGAAGAATTCTAGAATCGATCCTTCTCTTTCACGATTAAGCTATTACGAGAGTTTGTCGAGTTACAACAAAAACGAAACGAAATTATGAGCTTAAAACGATTTCTAAAGCAGACGAACCGGAGACCACAATGGAAGTGGTGGAACTTGCTAGCTCTCAGAGCACACCACTTGTCCCACCTCCGGATTCTTATTCCTCTCTTATTTCGAGCCTTTAATTTGGAGCCCTTCCCCTTCTCTCACGCCGGTTGAGCGAAGTGACGTCATTTTGGAAGAGGTCGATGATCATATTTCTACAAACATTATTGATCCCGTTGACTTGCTCATAATGGGGGACGAGACTCTTAGCTTTATTCGGGAACGGAATCGTCTAGTTTTGAGAGCCTTGACCCAATCCCAAGTGAGTCCGAGGATGTATCTGATAGTGATTGTGATTCTTTTGACATCTCAGGGTTACTTCGGGATTTTCTCAAATCCACTTTTCGAGTTCAATGACGACTATACCTTTTGCGAAGTTAATCCTCTTTTTCACAAAGATTTTGAGTCCGATTCGAGAGACCACAACGGAAATGGTGGATATTGCTAGCTCTCAGAGCACACCACTTGTCCCATCTCTGTGTTCCGACCTTTCTCTCGATCATATGATATTATGCAAGATGAAGAAAGTGATGAATGCGACACTGAAGATATTATGGAGATTGATGAATTGACTAAAGTGGTTGAAGACGATATTCTTGATGATCCGCCTTATGATTCTGATATGGAAGAAATCGACTTATTTCTTGATGATCCAATATTGCGGGGTATTGAGAGTGGCAGGTCGACTCGATCAAGATGTCCTTTTTTCTTGAAATCTTGCTAAATGATGATTCTCTTTTCCTCATTGAGTCGACCCTCACTTATCCGTTGAGCACACATGTGAAGACAAGATTTTCAACCCCGGATATTGACATATATGAGTTTTATTCTAAAAATGTCATTCGAGATAAGGATCCTCTCTTGGATGCCTTCGTTGATGAGCCTTTGAGTAACACCTTTCTATACCATGAGCTCACGACTTCTTTGGAGTATTCTCTTATCGATCCTTCATCCCTTCGTCCGTAGCAAAACCAGGATGATGGATCGATCTTTCATATACCTTATGTGAGTTTGGGAGGAGTTATTCTTTATGTGCTTGAGCCCGACATTTTCTTTCCCTCAACCCACTGATCTCATTCTTTCGGGAATGAGGACACGTTTTGACCACAGTATCTCCACCATTTTCTTCCCCAGGACAAATGAATTGAGGGGACGAAGTCGGGCTAGCGACTCGTTGAAGAAAACGATGGCGCTTAGTGGGAGGCACCCCATGCTTATCCTTCTATCTTCTTTCTATTTTCTAATAAGTGGCGTGAAGGGGTTAGCCTCTTCGATTTCTCGTGTTTGGTTGTTTGTGATGTTTTGTCCAGGATTTTCCCGATATGAAGACTCACGTGCTCGAAGTTTGTCATTTTCTCCACTCGAGTTTCATGATCGATCGCATGGAAATCCGATATCTGAAATCTTATCGACTAACGTTTATCTGTTAGCATACTTAATAAACGGCTTTTAGATTTTCGTTGATACCCTTGCTTTTAAACATTGAGGACAATGTTTCGTTCTAGTCTGGGGTAGGGTAATCTTGGATTTGATTTGACCGCACTTGTTTTTTGTTGTGTTTCTCATAGCCCCGTTTTTCCTTATAAAATGAAAAATTGTGCAAAAATGAGGAAAATTTAAAAATTTTTGTAAGCTTTTGCTAGTCTTTTTGATTGAAAAGTTTGCTAGTCTCTTAGACAAGAAGCTATAAAATGCGAATTCTAGCTCACAAGGCCAAGAATTTGCAAGTTTCCCTGAGTGACTTTAAATATGCATAACTTTATTTCATTTAGACGAAGCATTTGCTAAGTTAACATATGTTTTGACATCTTGTTGACTTTCCGCTGGTGAGAGTAGGAATAGAATTCTGACTTGACCGGGTGTGTTGAGCCCTAGCTTGTTCCCTTAACCATAGGTAATCTTAAAAATTATCGGCTAAGCATCCGCGGATCTCATTATTTGGGATTTTAAATTTGCGGAGATCGAGAAATGATAGAGTTACTTATGAGTTTAGATGCTAAGCGTGGAGTAGTTGGTTCTCTTTAGAGCCCATCGAAGGTACTTATGGCTTTTGTTCCCACAAAATTGTTTCACCCCATATCTGTCATAATAATTAGAGATGTCGAGTTTTTGGCGATAGTTAGTTCTTTATCTTCTTAAAAGAATCTTTGTTTTAAAATTGGGTACACATCAAGGATCCGTAATAAATGAGTAATAAGTGATAAGTGAAAAGTAATAAGTAAAGTTGTGAGCTCTTGTGTGAGATCGGACCCTTGGATCTTTAGACGGGATTGAGTGAGGTCTTAGCCTAGCCAGCCGGGATCCTCATTTCATGAAGCCTATAGTCTTGGAATTACCCCGTGAAGCTCCGTAGTTCATAGCTCATACACGTAAAACACATACCTTTTCTATATCAAAACTGACCCAAAATAACCAAGAAAGAGCCGTTTATTGCTAATATTTGTGGTTTTCTTGAGTTTATGCATGTCTGATGCGGATATGTAAAACACGAAAAAGGTACCAAATCGGATGTAAATCAGAACGCGAGAGATTAAGAGCTTAAGCGAGCCGGAAGATCAAAATTGTGCATTTATGAAGATTTTATTCTCTGAGGATGATTTTTGGAAGAAATAACCAAGTTTGAAGAAATGTCAAAACTAGCCCCTCAAGTTTTGACATTTGGCAAAAGTGGCCCTTTGAAAATTCAGAAAATGCAAATTGGCCCTTGGTTTATTTGAAGATTGACAAAATCAGTCCTTGGAAGATACTTTCAGAATTACAAAATTGGTCCTTGGAATTTCAGCATGTGCATTTTTAGTCCCTATGGTTGCTAATGGGTCCAATATTAATCCTAAGTCCATATCCTAAACCAATCCTATATCCTAAGTCCAATAACCCACGGCCCATCACCAAATCCAACTTACCCAATCCAATAATCCAACCCGTCCAACCCTTTTATTAATAACAACGGTTATCAAACCAAACCCGCCCATTTACCCGAATACGGTATTTTACCCGAGTCAAACCCATGTACCGGTCAGCGAAGTTTGATAAATAATAAACAATCCAAGCGCGCCCTTTTCACCCTGTCTTCCCCAATCCCAAACCGCATGATTACCCTTTCACATTTACCACCAATTACCTCAATCCTTACCTCGTACTAAGCATCTATCCACCTTCTAGAAGATGACTTGTCAGATAAGAATGCCAACGTGGACAAATGAAGCTATTCTATTGGCCGAAACACCTCATGGGATGAATTGGGCTCGTGATTGGATATGATGACGAAGAATGGATTTGTGGTGTGGATAAGACTTCTAGCATCTTCGAAGGGATCCCAAAGTGCGCAAAGGCTATAAATAGGACCTCTTGGCTCACATTGAATTCGTCCAATCTCTTAAGCTTTAGAGAGATTTTGACCATTTATATTTCGTCTGTTCTTATATTTTGAGTAGTTGTAATTTCATTTTAAAATGTAAACAGCCTTTTATTATGATTTACTTTTCATCTTGTTACTTGATTTTCTGCAAATGCTCATTTGATTAACAATCTTGATTTAAGCTTGTTGTTTCGGTTGTTTAGACTCACGAAGCCTAACTAAGCTTCTGTGAGTTTGAAATTTCTCCAAACCTTTTCTCAAACTCAGATTTTATATCAGTCATCAAAAGTCAAGATTTCAAAGTCAAATCAATTTCTAGTTAGATTCTAGTTTAAATGTGTTAAAAAACTGAGATTAGTTGTATTTTGTTGATTTGAGATTAGGTTTTAGTCAAATTCCATATAACTTCAATTTCATTTGCATCTTATTGGTTTTAAGGAGTGTTTGGATTGCTTGATAAAACTGTGTTAGAGGGTAAAATATTGGATTAGATCAATTGCTTAGGGTTTGCTATAGCTTGTTTCATTAATATCTTTCTTTGTTTTGCAACCATTTGCACTTTAAGTCAAATTCACATGTTTACTGTCATTGGTCTCAATTCGTGCGATTCTTGAAAATCATTTCATATAGGTTTAGAAGTTGATAAACTAGTTTGCTTCAATTGTATTTCATCAACATTCATCAAATTCAGTCCATCATTTGCATTTAAATCTCACATAAGTCAAAGTATCAAACTGATTTCAGAAGTCAAAATGATGTGTAAACCAGTTTTATGCGAACTTGCAGAACACGCACAAGGTTCAATCTGACTTGTTATGGTCTCATATTTGGCTCATTTGCAGTTTGCTAGGTGGTCTTGAGTTCCACATATCTGTTTTTGACTTAAGTCCTTCTAATAAGCTTGTGAATAAGCTCAAACTTAGGGCCGGGTTCTTTGTTTTGGATAATAGATCAGTTAGCTTAAATCACTAGTAAAATGCTTATTTGAGGTTAAGAGTAGAAGTAATTAGTTGATTTTAGCTTATTTTAGTATAACTTAGCTTCTGTAGAAGTTTGGTGGCTTATTTTGTTGTTTAGCTTATTTCAAGTGCTTATTTCAATTAGGTTTGTACTACAGCTCTTATATCTTTCACATAAGCTATAGATTTCTTATTTTTCATAGATTTAGAATAAGATTTTAGAATTTTTCTGAGTTTTTCATAATTTTGGTCCTTTGTTTGCTATTTTTCTCTATTTAAAATAGTTTTTAGGTACTTTTAATTAGCTTTTATTGCAAATAATTAAGAAAAAGTTCAAAAAATAATTTTTCAATTTTCACAGTTTAAGAAAAATATAAAAAGCATAAAAAATATTTTTCCTTATTTTTCCCTTTTATTTGGTATTTTTCACAATTTAAATTAGATTTAAATAGTTTTAAATTCATAGAAAATAGAAAATTAAGAGAAAAATACAAAAATAGTTTTGAAAAGTCTTTTGTGATATTTTAGATTTTTTAAAAGTAATTCCATAATTTTTCCTCTCTTTTTCATAAATTTTAGATAATTAGTTTTATTTTTAAAGTTAAAAATTTAGTTTTTAATTCTAATAAATAAAAGAAAAATCCTAAAAATTAGTTTTAATTCATAAATAGTTTTCAAATATCATTTTTAGCATAAAAGTAATTTTAGGATATTTTTAGGAGTTAGTTTAGTTAAGTATTTTATTCAGCGTTTCGTTTAATCCCGTATTTGCGTTTTAGTGTAAATGCGTAGTTTGCCATAATTCTTAGGTTTTCCCCATAGATTTCATTTCCATTTACTTTCCTTATCCCGTAGTTTAGAAATCATCATTTTATCCCCTTCTCTTATTCAAATCCCGATAATCGAGACGTGAGTTGGAAATTCCATTCAACCTCGTTGAACGATCTCGGTGCTCAAACCTACCACGTTTGAGTTACCCGTATACTACACTTCTCTTCTATTATTGGTTCTGAACTGTTTTAAGTTTTTTACGGTTAGTCATTCACAAGTGGCTAGCTTGTGTGAGATAACTTGACAGCTTGGCATTGTGAATCAGGTTGCAACACAAATCTAGCTTTAAGTGGCTTCCTAAATGTGCAAATATGTATACCTCTAACCTAATGGAACCCATTAACTCTTCGGGTTCCACTGCTACCATCATTCCACCCTCGTTGTCTTCGTGTGCCGCAGGTAATCCAACTGGTTCTGTGGATTATTGATAGCAGCTGTACCCATCATATGACAGGCAATCTCAAGTTGTTAGTAAACTTTGTTTCAAAGTTCATTGGTACAGTCATATTCGGGAATGGTCATTTTCTTTGCTATCATGTATGTAAATGGAAACATCAAAATTAGTCGGGTTTATTATGTCGAAGGTCTTGGACATTACCTTTTCTCAGTTGGACAATTCTATGATGATGATCTGGAAGTTTCATATCGATCTAAAACATGTTATGTACAAGATTTGGAAGGACATGATTTACTCACTAGCAATCGAGGCACAAATCTTTACACCATTCCAATGTCAGATATGATTGCATCTTCACCGATTTGTCTTCTTTCAAAAGCAACTTCGAAAAAAACATGGTTATGGTACAAACGACTTTCTCATTTAAAAAAACACACTCAATTTTTATTGCAAAGAAACTCTGTCAAAATATCTTCAAAACTCAAAATTGGGTGTACTTTATTGTTTAAACTGTTTGAATAAAAAATACTTTCATTTCTGCTGGCACATTAAAGGGTTTTCTGCAAATCTCATTCCTTCATAACAACTGGTAATAAAATTACCTCTTTGATCTTCTTGTCAAAACAAAAACAAAATAAACTTTTCATATTAAAATGTCAAGAACTCAAAGCCCTTTTTTTTGCACCACAATGAGTAATAGGTTTAGAAAAGGTAGATTTTAAAACCAACAATGTTATAGGCAATTTTGAATACCCTAATGATGTCCCAACCTATAAGGGAATCGTGAAATTTTTGGTCAGCTGCCCACTGAAAAAGGCCTTTGTTAACCCACCCTCTATATTATACGAAAACTACCTCAGGGAGTTTTGGGCAACTGCAGTGGCCTTTGACATGTCACCCTCCACAGATGAGAACCAACCAAGACCCCTCAGGGAGTTTCTCATCAGGTTTTCGGTCCTTAATGGGGGGAAATAATTTACTTTAGACTTTAAAACTTTTTTCTCTTCAACAGGGCTAGACTATAATAATGGGGAATATGTTGAACACTCTGACCGAGCCACGGTAAAAGGCTGTGTTAGCAAAAATTGCTTTTGATCAAAAGTTACTGGACAAGACCCCTGTCACCAAGAACTCATTTCCCGTGGCTTGGAAGATCCTATTCACCTTTGTGATTCAGGTTCTCGGTGGGAACCACTCATCTATTGAACAAATCAATTCTATTCCATTGATGATGGCCTATTGCTTAATGACTGGGACCACTGTCGACATTGGAGAGATCATTTACAATGATCTTGTAACCAAGCTCCTGAGAAAAACTAGGGTGAAATATGTTTCATACCCTAGGTTTGTCTCTTGTGCTTTTCAAGAGTTACTGGGTTGCAATTACACTCAGGACTATCACTTTGGCGCTTTACCTGCCATCCTGAGTGCCTCAAGTCTTTCAAAGAACCTATCCTAAGTCACTGATATTGAGTCGACAGCCCATATGGTTGTTCTAAACAACCAGAGGGAATCAGTGTCTCCAAACCCTGCTCCTAAAAAGAGAAAGGGGAAGACTGGTGGGACTAATACCAAACCCAAGTCGGGGCCTAAGGCTAGAACACAGGCCAAAAGGCCAAAGAAGCCCCAGACTGATAAGACACCAGTGGGTGACCAAACAACACTACCCCCGCTGACAATGAAGGACACTGATAAATCACAGTCAGTGCCCTTGGTCCCAACTACAACTCCCCAATATCTAGATGGAAACATACAACTCACTGGTAGGGAGCGCCTTCCACTCAGCCTGACGAGGACATTCGCAAAACATAACTTTTGTCCGAGGGCACAAAAACCGATACCAAAGACTCAGGGGGAATAAACAACCCACTGATAGAGATCTCAATGCCACTGTCCCTAAGGATAACACTAGGAATCTCCCACCAGTGCTTGAAGGGGCAACGCAGGACAAAGACTCAGAGGGATCAATGCCCTCCGCTGATATGGAACTCACAACCAATCTTGACCCTAAAGAAGACACTAGGAAACACCCATCAGTGTTTGAAGGGTCCTTAGGGGACAAAGACTCAGGGGGACAAAAACCACTTGCTGATACGGAACCCATCACCCCCTATGTCTTTCTTAGTGTGGCAGATGTTCGGAAGTTTCTTATGTCTGATGATGAATTGGAAATCGAAAATGAGGATGAAGAACTTGTTCTTTGGAGATGAAGTGGACGCTGATGTTCAACCCATTGAACAAGAACATCAGCCTGATCCAAAAAAGATTGGAGAGTCACCTTTCCAACCTGACAATGACTCTTCTAACTCTTCTGATTCTGCAACATTTTCATTCCCTGAAGACCTGAAGAAATATGACAACATTCTTCCTCTCACTGAGAGACAAATGGTTAAATTTCTAAAGAAGGCTACTCAGAAATTGTATGATGTTGTCACTGATGAATTATGGGATCAGCATATGGAGGCTGTTGCAAGTTATGTCGATCTCAAAGCTGATGTGGTTGAGAAATTTGAAGACAATGATGAACAAAAGGAAAATATGTACCATTCTCTCCACACCCTGGATGAGCATCTGAAGAAGTTCCTCAAAGCTTTTCAGGATGCTCACACCAAACTCGACCAAATCAAAGAAGCATTTAAGGAAGACCCTGTTATGAATAATAAGGTACTTGAGGCTACTGAAACTTATGTGAAGAACTCCTCAAGCCTAACTGAACTCATCACCATGCTCAACAACTCAAATGTTCAGAGTCTAAACTCATCAGTGGAGGCAATCCAATCTTCTCTTAGTTTGTTGGATAAAAATGTTGTTGAATTGGCTAAGTCTTCATCTTCTATGGCCTGGAATCTTGGGCCTAGAATGACTGCACTAGAAACCTCTCAGGCCAATCTTGAGAAGCAATACATTGGTCTTCAGCAGGACATTTCAAATATCAAATCCATGGTATTTGAAATCTATCAAGCTTTCAAGGTTCAACCTGCTCCCTCAAGGTCAATGCTCAGGCCAACTCTTGCTCTCACTAAAGGTCAATCAACAGTTGAGGGGAGAATGTCCTTTGAAGAACCAACTCCTTCTCACACTGAGGGGGAGCCAACTCCAACAATACCAATCTCACAAGTCCAACCAACAACAACACCATCATCATCAGTCCCTTATTTTGACAATGGCAAAGGCATTCTGACAACGCCTGAGCCTGAGCAAAAACCTCTGGTACCTTCTTCCAAGACAGTCAGACCGAATCCTGACGCACCTATCAGGATCCCATATGAAATCCATGGCAAAGTTTACCTCCTGACAGTGGAACAGTTGAGTGCTTATCTTGTGAAAGAGGAATGGGCTAAGAAACTGGTTGAGGAAGAGAAGAAGAGTAAGGCTGACCTGGTCAAGATTGTTCATGAAGAAGCTAAGAAAATAGCCATTGATCCAAAGGCACTAGCCGGTGGTCAAGCAGGTCAAAAGTTCAAAGATGCTCAGGATCTTTGAATTACTTGCCCTGAAGAAGAAAAGAGATGAAAGAGAGAAAAGGTTGGCTGAAATAAGACAAAAGAGAATCGATCATTACAATTGGGTAATGAAAAACAGAAAGAGGCCTGAACCTATTACTGACATCAGAATTTATGCCAACACAAAACCTGCAGTCCTCGGTGTCCATAGAGGTCCTGACAAACGAACCTTTGAGGTTTATGATCCCTTCAAGTTTTCTGACTTTGGGATAACTGAGCTATATGAATCGGGTCCGGTCATAGAGAAGAAGAAGAATGAAATTGTCAAAAATCTTATGGATGCACTAAGCAAGAGATTTGAGAAACTTAAACAAATGCCTGAAGATCTTGGCATTCAGTCTCTTCTTCCAGCACCAGCAAACCAACCTGCCCCCTCTCAGTCCTCTAGGAGAAAGAGGTAGATCCTGGAACATGAACCAGAGATCAAGATCCATGGCCTAGACTATAATAGAGCCCTCCCTGAAGGAGTTAGATTCGTGAATTGATAACATCAAATAATCCTGATTTTTAAGTGTCAATTTCCCCCGTTTATGCTCATATTTTATGTTGTTTATATGGATATATACTCTTATTCCTTTATATTTCGTTTCCAATTCCAGGTAATATATGAGCATTGGAGCGTAGAGACGCCGTTTTGGAGATATTCTTAATAGTTTTCACCTTAGTATGCTATTATTGAAGAAGCTACGGCGTAACTCATACTCTCAATTACGCCGTAGCTAGGATTACATTTGTGAAGACCAAGTCAACAACAGTTACGGCGTAACTATCAACTTAAGTTACGCCGTAACTATCTAGGTCATGTGGAATTTCGTGCCTCCATCAACCACGTCTTAACCTCCAAACATGAATTACGAAGTAACCATCACTACGAGACTTGAGTTTGGAGGATAATTAAGTTACGGCGTAATCAACTATTAAGTTACGGCGGAGCTTATAATTACGGCGTAACTATTCTTAAGGTTACGCCGTAATTACCACTACGAGAGTTGAGTTTGGAGGATAATTAAGCTACGGCGTAACCACAATATTAGGTTATGCCGTAACTATGGTTGGGCCTATAAATACAAGCCCTAAAATCTGCATTATTCATCATTCACTTACCACACAAAAGCAGAGAACGTGAAGAGGGTTCCAAGGGCAGATCATATTCAGCATACGGAGCTATTTTCAAGGGAGAAACCACATCATATCATCGATAAGCTTTAGCGATTTCTATTTCATTACACTTTAATTCATGTCTTCATTCATTATGTTTAACATTGAATTGGGCGTGTCTTTTAATATGATCGGCTAAGCACCTTTGGTGCTAGCCTAGTTATGATTCCTTGATTGTGTTGTTTACATTTTCGTTCTTCTATAATTGTTTCTAGTGTATGCATGCATAGTTCGTTGGTAGTCACCCTAACTTCGGTAGTTTTGAGTTGCAGTCGTATCTACTTTCTTAGAAGAATTGACCAAAGGACCCTAGGGAAGTAGGTAGAGAGGGTTGGTAAGAATTGACCAAAGGACTACCAATACCTTTTGTGCGAATTGACCAAAGGATCACCGTTCAGAAGGAGAAACTTAAGAAGTTAGGGATGTGTGTCTAAGATGCTAGCGCCTGGGCACACATTGTTTCGAATCTTGCATGTAGGGTACTTAATGACCTAGCTTAGGTTGCTTGAGACCCCCGTCTCCCCAAAGGGCAGGCCTTTGATGATGGGTAGGAACCTTTGTTGATAGGCTTTGACGAATTGACCAAAGGAGTCTAGCGAATTGAACCCCCACTTGAAGCAATAGGAAGTAATTAGAAAACATAGATATAACATGATAGGATGAATAATTAGGTTAGCACACTTTCTCTCTATTGTTCACAACCTCAATTTATTTTCCGCATTTTATTTCTTGTCTATTAGTATAATTAATCTTTCAACAATTAACCTCATTAAAAACTGTGACATTAGACTTAATTAGGATCCTCATCTACATAGCTCTTGGGAACGACCTCGGCTTTACCACCTCCTATACTACGCACGATTAGGGTAACTACTCGTTAGTGCAATAGGTAGACCTTAGGTAGACGAGACCTTAGAAATTTAAATACTGGTCGGAAATCCTGCATCATGAATCATCTGGCCATTGAACGACCTGAGAGAGGTCTATTCTTCAGTGATGAATTTGGGGAGCCTTCTTTCCGAAGGTAGAGTGATATAGACAAGGCAGGGATTGAAGCTATGGTTGGCTTCCTAGTGATGGCTACTCAAATCCAAAGTCCAGAAAACAAAAGGTTCAGCAATGATTTAAGGACCATGATCAGTGAACACCCTGACTAGGACAAGCTGAAATCAAAGAAGCCAAAACTTGAAATCAAATGGACTGAAACAAACATATGCTGCAACAACACTATCCTTTACTTTTTGCATTGTAACTTAGGACCTTGTAATATATTTTATTAATGAATGATGTTTTTATGTTATTCAGTGTCCTTTAGTTACTTTGTAGAATAGTCAGTGTGAGAAGAAGACATATTTTATATTTTGCTCACTTATATTGAACTTAGAAACACTTGGGCTATGCTTATATCCAAATAAGGGGAGACTGTTGAGTTAGTGAATCCCCAAACTTCCTGAAACAAGGATTTTAAGATAAAATAACCCAAGTGTTTAATATCCTTAAACATAAACAAGTCACTGAATGAACAGTTGTTCAGTGAGTCATCTTTAAGAAGCTCGGGACAAACCTAAGAAGAAGGACTTTCCATTCAGTGAGGCGAGACTCAGTGAATGATACCTGAGCCAAAGAAGAAGATGATGGATTCAGTGAGTGATGACAATAACTCCCTGAATCCCCAGGCTCCTCACCAACTATGAAGACTCAAGACTTTAAGACTGAAGTAAAGGCGGGATGAAGCGGGATAAGTTTGAAAGATAAGTATGTGTCTGTATCTGCAAAGGTCAACTTACCCTGAATGGATAAAAGACCAAGAGTGTGTCAACACTGACACTAGGAAAGTGAACCTGTCCATTACTAGATATAGGTTATTGTAACAGAGACAAAACACGTAAGGTATTTTTTCATCTGAAACTTATGTCAATCTTGTCTTTTAGGATAATAGATGTATTTCATACTTGTATAAATAACAGTCATAAGGAGGAGAGAAAGGGTCAAACTTGTGCACTAAATGCTTAGACATTCACAAGCCCTTTCACTCCTCCAAATACAACTAAGTCCTTGAGGTTAGCTTAGTTGGTTAGCATAGTTGTACTTAAGCTTAGCTTAAGTTTAGTGAGGAGTATACCATACATTGTCATTCAATCCTAAGTGTTGTTCCGCAAACACTTGGGTAATATATTCTTTGATTAACTTTTAATAAGAATATAAACGTTGAAAAACTTGTCTATTTTACTTTACGTTTTAACTTGTTAAACTGTTTTTTCAATTAACATTGCTAAGCCATGGAGCTTGGATAGATTAACGTTGTAGTTAATTCTAACCAAGTATAATGGAACAACATTATATATCTACACTACTTATAAAGCATTTAGCACCATTTCTCCTAATAAATTTTAAGACTTCCTAAAATAAAATTTAAGTAAATGCAATTAGCTAAGTTATTTGTACAACCATCTAATACAATAAATAATCAACTCTTTGACTTACCCCCCATTTAGTGTTAAAAAAAAACACCCCTACACAAACAATACATGTTAATATGCTTATTGTACAAGTTAATCAAACATAAAAAACTTCATACAATTAATATAACTTTTCTTTTTATCTTGTATACATGGTTTTTAAAACTGGACCGTATAACGAACCACTTTCCCAAATGGTTCTTGATTTTTGGTGGTTTTGTCCAGTTCAGCCGGCCAGTTCTGAACCAATTGGTTCCCGGATGAACCGGCCAATTCGGTTATCAAAACATTGGTTGTATATGCAGCCTATCTCATATTAATGTTTTCATTTCATTAAAGCATCCTCGATATATGTATCATCGTAAGAAATAATGAGTTAATACCTCTTAACTTCATAATATTTTCATCATTAGTCACGAAGAACATATAATCAGATACTTACTCGCTTAAAATTTTATTTATAGGGTACCCGCCATCGCAACGCCCGGGTACTCTGCTAGTGAGAAGTAACGCAAGGTTACTTCGAATCGTGTTACGTTACCTAAAAAAAACTAGTCGAGTCACGAGCTTTTTAAATTAAAATTGATATTATAATCACATACCTTCATAACCTTTTTGTTAAATTTTGATGAACGAATTCTATGAATCATTTCAAAGTTCTTTCTCTTCTGCATTAGGGTATGTTTTTTTTAATAAAGATGATGTGTATATTGGTATTTTTCCTTGTTAGTAATTCTGCAAAAATGCCCTTTCATTTTTTTTTAAGTATTTTCTTTTTATATATTTGACACATACGTTTTTTCACTAGTTTTATGCAAGTGACAAAATTAAGTATGCGTTGACCGACTTTTATTAAGTTGACTTTTCAGTTAGTCAATAGGAGACGTAAGATTGTTCGCAGCAATATATCGGCGCCTGAAGCTGTGCGCTTCTTGGATCGGGTTCGTAATATTGTTCGCAGCAATATATCGGCCCCGAGGGGTCACGATTATGTTTTCTGTAGAATAGGGTTTGCTATTCAGAAAGGTGTGGCGGCGCAGCTTGTTGCCCGCTTACCTACCACCTTGATGTAAATCCCAATTATATATGAAAATATTATTGGGCGAGTCATAGGAGGCTTGATTTTGCAATTGAACTATCTTATGAGTTAATAACATATTCAATTGCCAAAAAAAATTTCTCTTGTTATATAAAAGATTTATTTATGATTTTCAAATTTAGTATTTCAAGTTTGTTTAACTTTTATTATACCCTATTAAGTTATTTATTTATGACTTTTATTTCAGTGGTATCATGTAGTTTAAAAAAAATAAGATTCAATTATCAGTGTCACATTTTTTTCTTTTTTGGAAAATGTTTTTGATTGATTATGATCCAATAATAAATACTAATGCTAGATTTTTAAGTTTTATTCAGTAAGTAAAAATAAAAAATAAAAAGTAAACACTTTTATCATGGTTTTTGAAAAAAAAATATTTTACATCAAAATCAATTAAATAATTTTTTATTTTTAATTATTTTTTCTTTTCTTTTCCTCTTTAATTAATACTAAAAAATACAACACTTTTTTTTTCACTTCATTTCCTCTAACTTCTTTTGTTTTTACTTCTTTTACTAACACTATGTTCTCAAGTTAGAGTTAAGAAAAAAAATAAATAAATAAAAAGTTGTGTTATTGAGTTGTACTTAAAAATGAGAAAATAAATGAATGAAACTTAAAAAAATCTCAATATATAATTTGATGAGAGTTATTTTACATACCAAACTTTTCTCACATACCAAAATACTCATCTCCACCATCCATCTAAAAAAAATCAATAGTTGAGATTAAAAACATTTTATTATTTCACCAATTTTTTATAATTTAAATATCTCTTAAACCGCTAATCGTTAAGCGAAAATATTTACACCGTCGCAACGAGCATTTAATTATTTTTCTATAGACGGGCACTTTGATATACTTTCGAGAAAAAAAATCGTTTTTTCACCGTTTTTTCGTCTTTTTCCGTTTATTTTACGTTACTGGAATTTGCATAAAAAAATCATATATGATAAAACACTAAATTGAATATCACATGTGATATTATTGTTAAATCATATATGAGATATAATTTAACAATAATATCACATGTGATATTCAAATTATTGTTTTATCATATATGATTTTTAATGCAAATTTCAGTAACGTAAAAAACGAAAAAAAACTTGAAAAAAAAATGAAAAATACGGAAAAAAAAATTTTGTCAAAATGTGACAATTCTCAATTTCCGGTCATTTTACAAACTTTTTTTTTAAAAATTACTATTCATCTCGGAAAATTACTATTCATCATTTTACTATTCATCGTTTTTGAAGTTAGTTTGAGACTTTGAGAGGTTATTTTAAAATTTTACTATTCATTTCCGAAATTTTTATTTCACATTCTCGTAAGTTAACCTATTTTAGTAATAACCCAAGAATTTGACACTCATCGGGTCATTTTTGCAAATTTCACGAAACCGTATCTAAGATTTACGTTTAGGATTAAACGACATTTAGGCATCCCGATATGTCCATAAACATTACAAACAAGAGAAATATAGGTTTTTCACATCATACGACATTTTCATAAGTTTTGGAATTTTACGTTTTTCAATTCTGCGTTTTACGCGAAATACACATTTTTTACCCGCGTTTTCAGCTTTAAACAATGTTTAAGCAACCCGATGGAACTTAACACTCATTTTATATATTAATATGGAGTATAATAATAAATTTAATCATTTCTACAAGTTTCATATTTTTACGATACCCGATTTTACGTTTCGTGACTTAAAGACTTACCGTTAGCGATTAGCGGAACCAAAACTCACTCCGTAAACACAAGATAATATCTAAACATCACAAATAGCTTCCCACCTCCTCATTTCCAGCCTATTACACGTTTTATATGGTAACCAAGACAAGTGTATAGATTACTTATGCATTAAGTTACATAAACTAGATAAACCTTACATAAAAGCTAGCAAAGTCAAACATAATCTCTTCCAAACTTATCACCTCCTCATTTTACATCCAAAGAACACATTCATATTCTTATTTCTCTCTTCATCACTGATCCATCATCATCATCATAAGTTATCCATCTTTTGATTTCAATCTTCAAGTAATACTACAAAGTTAAAAGCCTAGTTGATCTCTACATGAAATAAGTGTGTTAATACAAATAAGCCGTAAAAACGTTTATTTATATTTTAAGATCTTCTAATGTTTTGTCGATAACAAACGTAAAATCATGTTAACGAAACAAATAAAATACGTAAATGGTTTGAACTAATAGTTTCTAACATATTCACACTTTCACACAAAACACTAAAACAAGTATAAGTGATTTTATGATTTAGTAATACATATGTACAACAACTAGTGTTTACATATTTAGGTATAATATACACATAACTAGTATGTAGTATATTGGGTAATATAAATGGGTAGAAACTTAAGTATCACAACCCATTGGGCAAATACATTGAATGTAATTGGGTACAACCCAAAGCCCATAACCCATGGATCTTGACCCATAACCCATTGCATGACATCATGCTTATATCACACATGGATAATATCCATAACCCATGGATCAACCCATACCCAAGTGACTAAGTGCATTGCACTCAAAAGATACATTGTATCTAGCTAAAAGATCCATGGTTCAACCCATGACCCATGACCCATAACCAAAATACCCATGGGCAAAGATGAGCGTTCCACGGATCCCTAGCTTCGTGCTAGCCGGATCCCTTGTGGTAGGGATCCGTGGGATCCGGGGAACAGTAGGATTTTTCCTCTATAAATAGTGAGCCATTTCTTCATTATTTCTCACCCCTTTCTAATACACTTTCTCCCTGAGTTTAAAACTCACTAACCTCATATCCAAGAGATCTATGTTTGTAGTTTTGTTTTTGTGTGATCTTTTAGGTTCCTCTTAAAGGCAAGATCACCACCTTTGAAGTCGAGCAAGATCAAGTCCATGAGTTGCCATGCTTCCTCATCATCAAGGCTACTGAAGTCTTCTTGTTGATGATTCATTTCTTCCTTCAAAGAAGTGTAGTGTTGAAGACATTAGTGAAAGATGTCTCAAGTGTCAAGACGAAGATATTAGTGAAGGATATATATCGTCTATAGCATAAGCACTTGTGGTAGGTGCTTAGAAGTCAAGACAAGAAGCATTAGTGAAAGGTGCTTAGAAGTCAAGACTAGAAGCATTAGTGAAAGGTGCTTAGAAGTGAAGACACAAGACATTAGTGAAAGGTGTCTTGTAGATCTAGTCAAAGGCATTAGTGAAAGGTGCCTTAGATGTACATTCGATATGGTGTGTTTTGATGTACAAAATAGAATAGTATTAGATCCAAGGATATTGATATCCTTGATGATGTTGTAAAGGAGTAGATCTCCTTTGGGATTAGTCGTTGGTGTAGTGTGGTAGTAGTTCCTCCATTGCAATGGAACTAGGTGCTTAGCCTAGTACCTAATAAAGGGTAGGCGACGTTGTGAAGGTGTAGTTCACCTTGGAGTGAAAGAACTAGGTACTTAGCCTAGTACCTTATAAAGGGTAGGCGACGTTGTGTAGTTGTGGTTCACCTTGGAGTGAAAGAACCCGGTGGTTAGCCTAGCACCGAAAAAAGGGTAGGCGACGTTGTGAAGGCTTCTCCGCCATAAGGAGATTGGTGTAGTGATTACGAACTCTCGAGTAGGTGACTCGGGGAGTGGAGTAGGGCAAGGAAGGTGTCCTTGTAGCCTAACCACTATAAATACTCGCATTGTGGTTTTGTGCTTCTTACTCTTATCTTTTCATTACTTACCTTTATATGCTTGTTTATCAACATCCAACACACACATCCAAATAGATTGACATAAGTCGATCTAAATAGATTAAAAGGAAGTTTTAATTGGCAAAACTATTCAACCCCCCCCCCCTTCTAGTTTTCCACAATTGGTATCAGAGCTTCGTTACCAAGTTTCTTGAAGTATATTGTACTTTAAAAACTTGATACGATCCATGGTTACTTGAAAACTACAAAGAAGGTTTTTCATAAAAACAAACACCATGTCTTTTAAAACTATATGTTTGGATGTTGAGTTAATAACAACATTTTTTTATTTACTTGTTTCATTTAATTGCACTAATCCTCTTTGTCATGTTGATTAGTCAAAGCTCATACCCACCAAGCTATAAGAATCGCTTGGTAAAACGAATACCTTCCTTAAGAAGATATCTTAATCGCAAAGGAGCGGGAATCGTCTAAGTGACATTTGTTGTGTCATTTGTAAAGACATTCCTAAGTGCGCTAGAGGTATGATTTTCTTTTTATTTTGCTTAATAATTAATATGCCTATTTAGGTATTTATATGATTATCTTTTGTGCTTATATATGTTTTACATGAAGCTTCATTAGGAAGCCTTTTTCTCACATACGTGTTTTATTTCTCGTCTAAAGTCGTGGTATATAAAACTTATGTTTTGTTTCTTTTAATCCAATAATAAAACAAAACACGAATTTCAAAAATTCCTCTTTTCCCATAAATACTCCCACCGTCGACCACTCTATCAAATCCTCACTTTTCAAATCTTCCAATTTCAAAAATTTCCTCTCATTCAAAAACATCATCTTCCTCCTCATTCCATCTCAACCAAAACCAAGAAGATCCGTCATCAACATGGTTTACATCGCACTCGTGCTCATCGCCTTAACACTCATCGCACTTGTGTTCCCTATGATGAAGTTCACATCTGGAGACATTTACTTTGTGTTGTTAATCTATATTGGGGTTATATACCCAATCCTTTGTATCATCCTTAGTAATGAAATGCAATATTATTAATAATCTAGCTTATCTAGGTTATTATTATCTTAATGTGTTTGTCATTTCTTTTGATTTATATGTTTTATATTCTTTCGTGACACATTAGAAGTCATGTGTGCATGCTAAAATAAAATATAGGATAAAACATATTTTGTGGTATAAAACTGTAAAACCTATGTTTTTATCAAATCTGGTTCTGTTACTACATATCCATGGATCCCGGAAGTTATACTAGCCGGATCTCTTTTGAAAATGAACCGTGGGATCCATCCTACTGGAAAACAGTTTTTCATGCAAATTAAAAACCACTTTCCTTCTAAAAGTAATAATCTACTAGAAAGTCAAAACCTTGAGAAAGTTAGAATGTTAAACACCATTGTTAATAAAAATCAAGTAAAGACATTAGATAATCATAGGTTGACCACAAACATCTCTTTTTTAACTTATCATTTCTATAGGTTCAACTATGACGCATGAATATGAGTTTGATTTTTCACTCACTAGCGTCTACACTCCGAACATCTCTCTTGAACCCAACACACCTGGCAATCATGTCTGTGGGTTCAATAATCTCGAAAACCGTCACTTCCACTAAGGACGTATTGTAAACACCTCTCTACAATTCGAAGAAGGTATCAATACCTCCTTCCGAGCCATAGGACTAGAATGTCTTCTTGAAATCAACAAGAAGATATGTCCAAGGTTCATAATGGAATTCTTCCGTCAAGTCGAACTCGTTCGTAACGAGGATCGCTCTCTATCTCTTTGGTTTTATATCAAAAACCAAAAGTTTACTCTAACCCTTGGGCATTTTGCTCACATCCTCCAGATTCCAAATCATGCACAATGTGCCTTCACCGAAGATTGGTCTCTTGATTCTCTCTTCAACTTTCGTAAAGAAAATAGTCCATATTGTTCACACATACCCTCTCCGGAAGATTTAAATCGCATAATATGCAAACCTCGACCATATTACTCCGATCCAAACATTATCTTTACAAGGGATATCCAAGAAGAGTACAAGCCTCTTGCACTCATCCTACGTGAAAATGTTTGGAGCCTTAGGGGAAATCGAGAAATCCTTCCCTCTTGTTGTGCTCACATGTTGTACTGTTTGCTAACACAACAACCATACAATCTCGCCTACTTCTTCGCAAGGCGAATTGCAAATCTTCAAGGCTACAAGAATAAACTTATCCCTTATGGAATGTTCTTGACACGCCTCTATCATAATTTTATGCACTTCCATCCTCAATTTCAAAGTGCGTTGTACGTACTTGTGAACAAGATGATGGAACCACTAAACATATCTCTCATGAAGACTTTCTTCATTCTTGATTCCACCAACACTCATCAATCACATAATGATCCTCCTAGCGAAAACACTCAAGGAACCTAGTAGTATTCCAAATTAGGATCAATTCTCTTGTACTCGTGCTTTATCAATGTAATCCAATTTCTTTCATGAAATAAAACATCTTACATTTGATATCTTAGTATTAGAACTCCTTTTAGACTATCCTTGAGATATAATGCATTGTCAAGATCATTGCATACCTTTAGTAAAGGTCCTTCTGAGCAGATGGGCGGATCCCAAAGATTGTGCTAGACGGATCCCTACACTTAGGGAACCGTGGGATCTGGCAAACAGAAAATGCAATGCAAGCATTATATCTCAAACATATCCTTAGAACACCTCACACTAAGCTAAACATAGTGTCTTAAGGCAAATTAAGCCCTTATCAAGATAGGTTGATCTTTCCTACTCACACATAACTCACCTAGATCACACTCTAAGAAGCTTGTAGATCTATCATTTTCACCTCAATCCATTACTCTTCCGCTCTCTAGATCACTCATCATTCTCACATAATCCCTCACATCTAGATTTATAAATCTTTCGATTATGGAAAAATTGATCATAAATCATCCTTACCTCAAAATTGATCAAAGTTGATCAAACTCTAGTTTTTCCCATCTCAAAGCTTCTAGGATATTTTCCAAAACACTATCCTAAGTCACAACCTGATCTCTAGGATCATTTAGCCTCAATTGACACTCTCATCTTTAGTGTCATCCTTGCTCATCCATTGGTACTCTTGAAAGTTCTAAATCCTTCCATAAAAGACAATCATTAGCTACATCACTCATTACCTTCAAGTACTTAAGCACCCCTTCATTTAAGACACTTAGGCGGACTGAAACACTCAAGATGTTATAGGTCTTAGATCTTAGAAACATCATTTCCACTCTTTCTGTCACACCCCCAAATTACCTGTTTTTCAGCGGAATGGAATTCCTGGGGATTGACTGTCATAGCATCACAATCACAGTTATATTGAACGACCTAAAGTGTCGTTTGAAAAGAACATCGTTTGATTTAATAAAACAATCAGAGTTTACAAAGTAGGTCCCCAAATGAAAATCAATTTGTGCGGAAATAAGTTTGTTACAATACAAACGATGTTTTAAAGTACGTAAAACCCAAGTGAGACGCGTCGTCACCACGACTCCATGATGTGTCCCAATGCGTGCCATGAAGTGAATGTCTTAGATACCTGAGATTAAAACATGCTAAAAGTGTCAACACAAAGGTTGAGTGAGTTCATAGAGTTTGTTTTGAAATGAAAAGCCGTTCGAAATCGTTTATGCCGCAAAGGCATTGTAAATCGTTGAAATGTAAAGACTTTCAAAATCGTTTATGTAGCAAAGGCATTGTAAATCCACTCAGTTCCAAGTCCCGCCCATACAAAACTTGCAACCTGTGTGTTCACAACCTTGCCGGAGAATGTGTGTAGTTTATGTTCCAAACATATGATGTCAAATGAATTCACAAAATAGTGCATGGCTCAATGTATCGAAATCGTTTATGCAGCAAAGGCATTGTGAATCCACTCAGTTCCAAGTCCGGCCCATACAAAACTTGCAACCTGTGTGTTCACAACCCACTGCCAGAATATGTAGAGTTTATGTTCTAAACATATGATGTGTGGTTCAAATCGTTCCAAGACCATTAGTTCATGATATTACCAAGACCATTAGCTCAATGAATATACCAAGACCATTAGACTAATGAATATACCAAGACCATTAGCTCATGATTTACCAAGACCATTAGACCAATGAATTTAATATGGAAGTTCTAAGTGTGGCAAAACTGTTACTACGCATGACTAAGCATTCAGTTCAGTTAAACATATAGTTTCAAATAATCATGATAGTTATGAAAATAATCGAGCATGTATCTCCCCCAAAACATTTATGAAAACAAGTAAGTAGGGGCTATAGAACTCACTTGGACAATGATGCGATGGCAAAAGTGAGTACACCGATATGTAATGTGAATCTCTATACTCGAACCTATGATAAATGATATGATATGTCATGAGTTGCAATGTAATGTTATGCATGCACTTCGTATGTTATTTATACCATTTACTAGTTTTTTTTGAAAATATTACTCGTCGTCGAAAAATACTCTTTTGACGTCTTGACTCTTCAAAAATGACTTCACATGTTTTTACGTCAAAATGTCATCCTACAATGGTTTTATAATGATTTTTGGTGAAATTACCACTTTTCGTCGCAAAACAATGTCGTCGGAAAAATCATGAAATTAACAAAAATGGCTTTGGAAAACTAGTCGTAAAATGGTGTACGTCGATCGTTAGAGAACGAACTCGACTGTTTTGGAAAGTTTGTATCGATATCTAAAAGTTTCAGTTCAGGAGTTTTCGTCCAAAAGGTCTCGATCATAAAGATATTAAGGGTTAAAGTTGGTGGTTTTTGGCTAATTGAGTGCAGAAAATTAGTTACGGCAAGTTTATGAAAAAGTGCATATCTTTGTCGTTTCAAATCCGTTTTCTACGTTTAATATGTCCTTAGCTTCGTATCGAAGTAAACTAATATATTTTTGACAAGTCGAAATAATTTGTGAAGCTTAAGGCTCGTTTTTGACCCGAAAATACTAAAAACAGTTTGCTGAAAATCCAGAAAATAATACGTTTCGTCGTCAAACTTCAAAAATCCATAACTTCTTCGTTATAAGTCCGTTTTATTCCGTTCAAACGGCCACGGATTCGTTTTAAAGTATATTTTCTAAAAATCAAGGCCAAAGTTTCGTACCAACAGTAGGTTTTTCCAGAAATTCGAATTAAGGACAGAACATAAATATATAGTTATCGAAAATAGTTTTTCTCGGACAAAACCTATTCTAATCCCTTCAAATCAACTCCAAAACTAATCTAATCCTACCATACACCTTCTCAGGGTGTCATGGGTTCCTAATCACCATCAAGACCAACCAATACCATGGGAATATTTATAGGATGACCATTATGTATATATAACTTCTAAAATCATGAAATAAATGGTATAAATCACATATCATGCATAATATCTCCAAAAATGAAAGGAAACATATGAAAATGAAAAGGAAACATAAAAATGATAAAAACATGCTTACAAGTGATAGTGATGAGGTGAAAGTAACAAGGATTAACTTAAATACCCTTGGTTTTTATTTCAAAACCTTATAAAGGATATATCTAGATTGTAAATGACTCTTGAACTTGAAAATTTTGATCCCCTTTGATCTTGAAGGTGTGGCCGGTTATGGTGAGCCAAAAGGAAGAGAGAAAACTCTTTGTTTAACACTTGTGAATGAGATATGAATGAGAAAAGTAGTAGAAGTAGACTTATGTATTATCATTGGAGACAAGATATTAATAGAACCATACTACATTTAAGACACACCCTCCCCCTTGGCCGGTTTTAGGGGAGGGTTGTCTCTCCCATATATATTTTTTTTTTTTAAATCATGTATAGATATATATGTGTAAAACTTGTTAAATAAAAAGGTGTAAGTTAAATGTAAGTAATGTAAATGGTAGAATTTTGGTGCAAGTAAGTTTTAATAAGTCAAAATAGAATGTAATGAGATGATAAAAATTGTAAAAATACTCTCCTTGTGAAAATTGAGTGCTAAAATAATTATCGTACAATTTTTAAGAAAAACGACGTAAAAATTAAACTTTAACGATTAATATACCAAATAAATTTGAAACACTAGGAAAACTAAAAATATAGTTTTTATAAACTAAATGTAAGTTTAAAAATACATCGGGATCATTTTTGAAAGTAACGGGTTAAATATTCAAAATAGTAACTCACGCGATAAAGATTATTAAATATAAAAATTACGCGTTGAAGGGAAAATGAAATGTCGTGAATGTAATAATGAAATGCACATGATGTCAATGAAATGTAGACTAATCATAGTCCATATGAAATGTACGTGATGTCATGATCATGAATTCGCCGCTAAACCTCCAAGGTTACGCGAATTTGAAACAAGTAAACCAAGTTTACTAAAAAGGTTGAAATAATAAGACATGAACTGTGTCGAGAAATGACCTGAAAGTACGGGTTGTCACATTCGCCCATCAAAAAAGGAATTCAGTCCCTGAATTCAATCGTTGTTAGGTCTAACGGGTTTAGGGTTTGATGTGGCAAACTTTCCATTCCGAGCAAAATCCTCAATAGACTTTTTGGTAACCGATTTTTGCTTAATCCCACAACTCATCAAACAAGAACTGTCATACGATTAGGCTAAATCGGTTTAGGTAACAACTTGTTTCTAGCTCGATCTTTGCAACTCATCAAACAAGAACTGTCACGCGGATCAAACTGGAAACAAGTGGTTTGAAGAAAATCTTTTGAAAATTTGGCTCGATTACGGAATTGCTTGCACATATAAGCCTACTACTCCCTTCATTGCATGATTCTTCCTGAATTAGACATAGGTGATCAGGCTATGTATAATTTAGGAGTAACTATGCAATGCTTGGACTAATCGACTCATATGTTATTTGGTGTTGAGTCAACTGATGTTAAAATTGTGATGAACATCGAGGAGAGAAGACATGGAGAAGTGTCGTTAAAATGATAGTTAAAGTAAAAAGAATTAAAATCCTCGTAAATGATAACAAATCGGAAAGAAAATAAAGTACGATAGATGAGAATATTTTACAACGGGTAGTTTAGCAAAAGTAGTACATCTTAGGTTATAAAGTTTCGAATACGATGAAAGACATAAACTTAGTACGACATAATACATAAGGAGAAATAAGACTGTTAGTTTCCGAACTTCTTCAGTCTTCCGCGTCGTTGATACCTTGACGAGCTCCTTCTAACATATATACATTCCCATGAGCACCTTCGACTTGTTGACCTTGGTTTTGAGGACATTGACTTCGATAGTGTCCTTGCTCCCCACATCCGAAGCACGTAACTATGGTCTTGCCTCTACAATTCCTGGCATGGTGTCCTAGTTTTTGACACTTGTAGCACTTAACAGGACAAGGACCCGTGTGATGATATTTACACCGATTACATAGTGGGTAGGTTCCAGCATAACCTCTGCCTTCTATTGGTGCAGCAACATATACCATTGCAGTTTCTTGCCCTCTATTCTGTTGTTGATGATGGTTATTGTTACGATTTTGGTTGTCGTTATCATAACCTCCTTGGTCATTTTCCCATTTTCTCTTGTTGTTGTTGATTTGGTTATCGTCGTTGTAGTTGTTGTTTTGGTTATCGTGGTAGTTAGTGCGGTTGTTGGGGTTGTTGTTGTTTTGGTTGGTGTTTGTGTACTTGCCTCTCTTCACTACCTGGGCCATGAGCTTTTGAGTCAATCGAATAGTTTCCTCAATCGTTTGCGGGTCAGAAGAAGTCACATCTCCTTGAATAACCTCGGGAAGTCCCCCGATAAAAGCCTCTAGTAACTTCTCGTTATCCGAAACCATAGATGGGCATAACACGGCCAATTCTTGAAATCTTCGAATGTAAGTGTCAATGTCATACCCAATAGTTACCAACTCATAGAATTCTGTCTCCAACTTTTTCACTTCTGTACGAGGACAAAACTTCTTAGTTACCAAACCCTTGAATTGCTCCCAAGTAAGCTTGAAAGCATTCTCTACTCCCATCGGTTGAGCATATGAGTTCCACCACGACAATGCTCCATCGAGTAGTGTACTTGTAGCAAACTTGACCTTACTATCATCCGGGCAATTACATAACAAAAACACGGACTCCAATTTCTCGAACCATCTAACCATGGCAGTGGCTCCTTCAGTCCCTTTAAACTTGGTGGGATCTCCACTCTTGAAATCCTTATACGAACAGCTTTTAACCCTGGACCCTCTTACATTTACTGCGGCAGCACAGCAAGTTTTGCGGCTTCAGCAGCAGCCGCGGCCTCGGCAACAGCAGCAGTCATCGTTTCCCTTTCAATCCTTAAAGCATCAGCAATGCTATCATTCACCAACTTTTGAATTGCTTGCTTGGGTCATTTCGGTGTGGTTTTCTTCGTCCATATCTTCTTCAAAACAAGAGGAAGTGTGAGACGTAGCAAAATCCGATGTTAATAATAAACGCTCCAAAGAAAATGTGATAAGAATGATAAGTTTGAGGTTATGTTTCAAAATGATCGACGGTTTCCGAAAAGATGGGTTATGAGGTGTTGTAAGTGCTTCAATGTATGATGGTTTAGAGACTTAATGTGTGAATAACGTGTAACTCGACATGTTAGTGGTGAAACAAAGGAGTGAGAGTGACTTCGCCCTACTTAAAGGTTTATCTCGGCATTCGACGTCATCGGTGATGAATCAACTGATATAAAAATTGTGATAGGGAATGACAAGGAATTCTCCACGTTAGAGTATGGGGAAAAGATAATGGGATGGGCATTTAAGGGCATCCATGTGACAATCGATGTGAAATGAAAGTGAAATACTCGAAAAATGTACGTAAAAACCGCATGTAAAGTGAACATTCATTTATGATGAAATGATGAGATGCTATGATAATGTAGTTATAGTCTAGGGTCAATGATGCAACCTAGTTCTCTATAACTGAAGCTCTGATGCCAATCTGTCACACCCCCAAATTACCTGTTTTTCAGCGGAATGGAATTCCTGGGGATTGACTGTCATAGCATCACAATCACAGTTATATTGAACGACCTAAAGTGTCGTTTGAAAAGAACATCGTTTGATTTAATAAAACAATCAGAGTTTACAAAGTAGGTCCCCAAATGAAAATCAATTTGTGCGGAAATAAGTTTGTTACAATACAAACGATGTTTTTAAGTACGTAAAACCCAAGTGAGACGCGTCGTCACCACGACTCCATGATGTGTCCCAATGCGTGCCATGAAGTGAATGTCTTAGATACCTGAGATTAAAACATGCTAAAAGTGTCAACACAAAGGTTGAGTGAGTTCATAGAGTTTGTTTTGAAATGAAAAGCCGTTCGAAATCGTTTATGCCGCAAAGGCATTGTAAATCGTTGAAATGTAAAGACTTTCAAAATCGTTTATGTAGCAAAGGCATTGTAAATCCACTCAGTTCCAAGTCCCGCCCATACAAAACTTGCAACCTGTGTGTTCACAACCTGCCAGAATGTGTGTAATTTATGTTCCAAACATATGATGTCAAATGAATTCACAAAAATAGTGCATGGCTCAATGTATCGAAATCGTTTATGCAGCAAGGGCATTGTGAATCCACTCAGTTCCAAGTCCCGCCCATACAAAACTTGCAACCTGTGTGTTCACAACCCTCTGCCAGAATATGTAGAGTTTATGTTCTAAACATATGATGTGTGGTTCAAATCGTTCCAAGACCATTAGTTCATGATATTACCAAGACCATTAGCTCAATGAATATACCAAGACCATTAGACTAATGAATATACCAAGACCATTAGCTCAATGAATTTACCAAGACCATTAGACCAATGAATTTAATATGGAAGTTCTAAGTGTGGCAAAACTGTTACTACGCATGACTAAGCATTCAGTTCAGTTAAACATATAGTTTCAAATAATCAAGATAGTTATGAAAATAATCGAGCATGTATCTCCCCCAAAACATTTATGAAAACAAGTAAGTGGGGCTATAGAACTCACTTGGACAATGATGCGATGGCAAAAGTGAGTACACCGATATGTAATGTGAATCTCTATACTCGAACCTATGATAAATGATATGATATGTCATGAGTTGCAATGTAATGTTATGCATGCACTTCGTATGTTATTTATACCATTTACTAGTTTTTTTGAAAATATTACTCGTCGTCGAAAAATACTCTTTTGACGTCTTGACTCTTCAAAATGACTTTACATGTTTTTACGTCAAAATGTCATCCTATAATGGTTTTAAAATGATTTTTGGTGAAATTACCACTTTTCGTCGCAAAACAATGTCGACGGAAAAATCATGAAATTAACAAAAATGGCTTTGGAAAACTAGTCGTAAAATGGTGTACGTCGATCGTTAGAGAACGAACTCGACTGTTTTGGAAAGTTTGTATCGATATCTAAAAGTTTCAGTTCAGGAGTTTTCGTCCAAAAGGTCTCGATCATAAAGATATTAAGGGTTAAAGTTGGTGGTTTTTGGCTAATTGAGTGCAGAAAATTAGTTACGGCAAGTTTATGAAAAAGTGCATATCTTTGTCGTTTCAAATCCGTTTTCTACGTTTAATATGTCCTTAGCTTCGTATCGAAGTAAACTAATATATTTTTGACAAGTCGAAATAATTTGTGAAGCTTAAGGCTCGTTTTTGACCCGAAAATACTAAAAACAGTTTGCTGAAAATCCAGAAAATAATACGTTTCGTCGTCAAACTTCAAAAATCCATAACTTCTTCGTTATAAGTCCGTTTTATTCCGTTCAAACGGCCACGGATTCGTTTTAAAGTATATTTTCTAAAAATCAAGGCCAAAGTTTCGTACCAACAGTAGGTTTTTCCAGAAATTCGAATTAAGGACAGAACATAAATATATAGTTATCGAAAATAGTTTTTCTCGGACAAAACCTATTCTAATCCCTTCAAATCAACTCCAAAACTAATCTAATCCTACCATACACCTTCTTAGGGTGTCATGGGTTCCTAATCACCATCAAGACCAACCAATACCATGGGAATATTTATAGGATGACCATTATGTATATATAACTTCTAAAATCATGAAATAAATGGTATAAATCACATATCATGCATAATATCTCCAAAAATGAAAAGAAACATATGAAAGTGAAAAGGAAACATGAAATTGATAAAAACATGCTTACAAGTGATAGTGATGAGGTGCTAGTAACAAGGATTAAACTTAAATACCCTTGGTTTTTATTTCAAAACCTTATAAAGGATATATCTAGATTGTAAATGACTCTTGAACTTGAAAATTTTGATCCCCTTTGATCTTGAAGGTGTGGCCGGTTATGGTGAGCCAAAAGGAAGAGAGAAAACTCTTTGTTTAACACTTGTGAATGAGATATGAATGAGAAAAGTAGTAGAAGTAGACTTATGTATTATCATTGGAGACAAGATATTAATAGAACCATCCTACATTTAAGACACACCCTCCCCCTTGGCCGGTTTTAGGGGAGGGTTGTCTCTCCCATATATATTTTTTTTTTTTAAATCATGTATAGATATATATGTGTAAAACTTGTTAAATAAAAAGGTGTAAGTTAAATGTAAGTAATGTAAATGGTAGAATTTTGGTGCAAGTAAGTTTTAATAAGTCAAAATAGAATGTAATGAGATGATAAAAATTGTAAAAATACTCTCCTTGTGAAAATTGAGTGCTAAAATAATTATCATATAATTTTTAAGAAAACGACGTAAAAATTAAACTTTAACGATTAATATACCAAATAAATTTGAAACACTAGGAAAACTAAAAATATAGTTTTATAAACTAAATGTAAGTTTAAAATACATCGGGATCATTTTTGAAAGTAACGGGTTAAATATTCAAAATAGTAACTCACGCGATAAAGATTATTAAATATAAAAATTACGCGTTGAAGGGAAAATGAAATGTCGTGAATGTAATAATGAAATGCACATGATGTCAATGAAATGTAGACTAATCATAGTCCATATGAAATGTACGTGATGTCATGATCATGAATTCGCCGCTAAACCTCCAAGGTTACGCGAATTTGAAACAAGTAAACCAAGTTTACTAAAAAGGTTGAAATAATAAGACATGAACTGTGTCGAGAAATGACCTGAAAGTACGGGTTGTCACACTTTCATAGCTTCTGAGAGCCGGATCCCTAGGATTAGCCTAGACGGATCCCTCTGAGGAGGGAACCGTGGGATCCGGATGACAGTCTATGTCAAATCTTGCTAAAACAATCATTTCAACTCATCTTCCTAACTCAAACACTCCATCTCATCTTAAATGAGTTCCTAGATCAGTGCAACCTCTGAAATTGACTCTTGTGCATGTTAATCATCACATTTCAATGAATCCTAGTGGCTCAAGGCTTAAATGCACTTACCAAATCTCTTATTTTATAAACCACTTTGTTAGGACCTCCATAGTCATCACTCTAATCCTAACTTTCAGCACTTTAGAAACCCTTACAATCATCTCATCACGAGGAAAACCCCAAGTAATAACTTATCCTCCAAAGAACCACCCATGAAAAAGGCTCGTGTTATACACGAAATCTCTTCAACCGAATCATCTCCGGTCAAGCCAACAAATGACAGGATCCTTCATCATCCAATCAAACCAATTCCTAAAAGGATAGTACCCACAAAACTACCTATGCCAAACACCACCATACCTCCTAGGCCAAACAATATCATCTCCACTAAACCATCACCATTGGTTCCTAGAGCTATTTCATTTACATCCCCACTATCATCACCTCACCTCTACAATTTAGAGGACTTGCCTCCTAGGCCGTCTCATCCACTTCCGCCGACAACATTTTCCTCGCAAGGAGGAATAATGGTACAAAATCAAGGTGTTGAGTCAACACTTGCTCTGGCTTCCTTTTCGCCGTTTCCATTATATAATCCCATTTGGATTATGAGAAATCATCAAAATCAACCACCCGACCATATGGAAGTTGACACTTCTCTACCACCACCATCATTCTTGGTCGAGTCATTCTCAAATGCACCTCCACCAATCCCTCCATCGTTTGAAGCTCCACAAGCCGCTTCACTTGATCCTTCGCATCAAGCCATTTCATTTCTTCCATCACCACTACCTAGCCATGACAAAGATTGCTATCATTGTCAATATGTTGAAAGTTTGATACATGAAGTACGAGAAGACCAACGTTTCATGTTCTATCACCTCCTCGAACGCTTCGACGAGATCAAACCTAAACAAAACTTGAGCTAGAAGATTTTAGTGGTGTCCTAGCATCAAGCGATAGTTGGTTTAGAAATTTCTAGTCATGTATTTTCTTATTTTCTTAGTTTTTAGAGTCATGTATATCATAACTCTAGTTTTATTAAATGGAATTACATGCTATTTGTTATTTTGTTGAGCATATGATTACTTTGTATTCATATCTCATTTTTGTGGTAACATTACTTGTTATATCATCTTTGCTGAAATTAATCAGCTAATACGGATCCCTCAGAATTGCCTAGACGGACCCCTACTAGGAGGGAACTGTGGGATCCGTGAGACAGAAAGCTATTTTTTACTAACTTGGACCACATTTACAGGAAATTGTGAATTATACTTGCTTTCTAACCTTTGTTTTATAGTTATTCAATTTACACATGAAGACTTTGACATCCTAAAGCTAGGGGAGCTTTATGTCAAAGCAATAAATTGCAAATTACGTGCAATACTAGGTTTACATTTCGTGACATCCTCTTGCAAAATTGCAATCATCAAGGGGGAGCACATTCGTCTCTTAGACGAAATCCTTTGCAAACTTACTTGCAAACAAACTAGATTAGTATCACTTACTTGACGCCCTTACATAGGGATGGACTCGTCAAGGGGGAGTAAAGACGAGATCCTTTCCCGTTACTTGCTCTCTATTCTTTTCATTTTTATTTTCTTTCACATGTTTTTCTTAAAAACGATGTGTTGCTTTCCTTCAAACACTTTTTGTTTCGACAAAAGGGGGAGAAGAAAGTAAAAACTACAAATTCAAACTTTTACGAATTTTAGCTTTTCCTTAAAATAATTTTATGTTTTGCCATCAACAAAAAGGGGGAGATTGTTAATACAAATAAGCTGTAAAAATGTTTATTTATATTTTACGATCTTCTAATTTTTTGTTGATAACAAACGTAAAATCATGTTAACGAAACAAATAAAATACGTAAATGGTTTGAACTAATAGTTTCTAACATATTCACACTTTCACATAAAACACTAAAACAAGTATAAGTGATTTTATGATTTAGTAATACATATGTACAACAACTAGTGTTTACATATTTGGGTATAATATACACATAACTAGTATGTAGTATATAGGGTAATATAAATGGATAGAAACTTAAGTATCACAACCCATTGGGCAAATACATTGAATGTAGTTGGGTACAACCCAAAGCCTATAACCCATGGATCTTGACCCATAACCCATTGCATGACATCATGCTTATATCACACATGGATAATATCCATAACCCATGGATCAACCCATACCCAAGTGACTAAGTGCATTGCACTCAAAAGATACATTGTATATAGCTAAAAGATCCATGGTTCAACCCATGACCCATGACCCATAACCAAAATACCCATGGGCAAAGAGGAGCGTTCCACGGATCCCTAGCTTTGTGCTAGCCAGATCCCTTGTGGTAGGGATCCGTGGGATCCGAGGAACAGTAGGATGTTTCCTCTATAAATAGTGAGCTATTTCTTCATTATTTCTCACCCCTTTTTAATACACTTTCTCCCTGAGTTTAAAACTCACTAACCTCAGATCCAAGAGATCTATGTTTGTAGTTTTGTTTTTGTGTGATCTTTTAGGTTCCTCTTAAAGGCAAGATCACCACCTTTGAAGTCGAGCAAGCTCAAGTCCATGAGTTGCCATGCTTCCTCATCATCAAGGCTACTGAAGTCTTCTTGTTGATGATTCCTTTCTTCCTTCAAAGAAGTGTAGTGTTGAAGACATTAGTGAAAGATGTCTCAAGTGTCAAGACGAAGATATTAGTAAAGGATATCTATCGTCTATAGCATAAGCACTTGTGGTAGGTGCTTAGAAGTCAAGACAAGAAGCATTAGTGAAAGGTGCTTAGAAGTCAAGACTAGAAGCATTAGTGAAAGATGCTTAGAAGTGAAGACACAAGACATTAGTGAAAGGTGTCTTGTAGATCTAGTCAAATGCATTAGTGAAAGGTGCCTTAGATGTACATTCGATATGGTGTGTTTCGATGTACAAAATAGACTAGTATTAGATCTAAGTATATTGATATCCTTGATGATGTTGTAAAGGAGTAGATCTCCTTTGGGATTAGTCGTTGGTGTAGTGTGGTAGTAGTTCCTCTATTGCAATGGAACTAGGTGCTTAGCCTAGTACCTACTAAAAGGTAGGCGACGTTGTGAAGGTGTAGTTCACCTTGGAGTGAAAGAACTAGGTACTTAGCCTAGTACCTTATAAAGGGTAGGCGACGTTGTGTAGGTGTGGTTCACCTTGGAGTGAAAGAACTCGGTGGTTAGCCTAGCACCGAAAAAAGGGTATGCGACGTTGTGAAGGCTTCTCTGCCATAAGGAGATTGGTGTAGTGATTACGAACTCTCGAGTAGGTGACTCGGGGAGTGGAGTAGGGCAAGGAAGGTGTCCTTGTAGCCGAACCACTATAAATACTCGCGTTGTGGTTTTGTGCTTCTTACTCTTATCTTTTCATTACTTACCTTTATATGCTTGTTTATCAACATCCAACACACACATCCAAATAGATTGACATAAGTCGATCTAAATAGATTAAAAGGAAGTTTTAATTGGCAAAATTATTCAACCCCCCCTTCTAGTTTTCCACAAAGTGCTTATTCTTTCATTCCATGGTTGAATTAGGAGCTACTCAAGAGTGGTAGGGGCTGTGGTTAGGAGGTTTTTACAAAGATTAGCAAGTGTTTATAAAGGGTTTGTAAGATGGATAAAAGATTGGAAGCTAGGGACTTTGGTTGAAAGGGTTAGAATTTAGTGTTCTTGTTCATGGTTCTAGTTAAATTTCATCACAAGGATTGTAAGCAAACTCCTATTCTTACCTTTGATTTCAGTAAATACTAGTATTTCTTGTATGTAATATGTTTTATATGCTTATTATGGTTGAATTTGCTTGGATAATTGAACTAAAACACTAGAAACCGTCGAAAGGACTAGATTTGCAACATAGAAACTGAACAGGGGCTGTAAACGTAATTACTGGGTAAAATTCGTGGACTAAGAAACTTAGGCAATAACATAGGATTATAGATTGATGTCTTGTGGTCGTTTCGCCGGGTGGCTCGTGCCGTAACTCATCCCCGATGAATAAACTAGAGCCAAAACGGCTAAACGTGTCCAAAACTGAGTAACAGATTTTAAACGGCTAAAACTCATAAAACTTGCATATAACCCCTTGTTAGTCAAAGAACAAAAGTTTTAGCTAACACCCTAACTTGAACTTATGACCAAAACCGTGAGACAATTTGCTGCTGATTGAAATAACTAGTACATCCAAGGGTAAATTGGTAATTTCACATTAGTTAAATAATTTCTGGGGAAGTAGGACCCACTAATCTGTTTAGTACATTCAATTACCTTTCCGAGGACATAAAAACCAAGTCGTGATCATTTACGGTTTAGAAGTAACGGGTAGATTTAGACGGGGAAAACTTAAATAAACGAAACGTAAACACTTATACGACTTCACAAATGTTAAGTATCCAAGCATAATTGATGTAATAACTATATAAGACATTTTTATACATTCACATCGTCATTTTAGAACCTAAGACACAACACATATTCTAGGTTGCGCGTAGAGGTTTCTCGGCTTATCCATCGATTCGTTATACATTGGATATCACATTCATTAAGGTGAGCTCGTAGCCCCACTTTTACTCGTTTAATTGTTTTATAAACTCTTCGGGGGAGATACATGCTCAACTACTTGCTTTTACTTTACACTTATATGAACTTCGATAACTCTTGTTTCACTCGTTATGCTCGTAAGTAGATTATGCCCGAACTAAATTAATCACTATGTTATGAACACTATTATTTGAACCACTTTCTTTGATTTGGAGCCCTTTGACATATATATTTGAACTCTTTTAACTTGATAGGAACCTTTTGGCATAGATTTGAACACTTTAACTTGATTTAATTCTTTTGACATATAATTAATCTCTTTTAACTTGATTTAAAACATGTTGAAATATAATTAATCTCTTTTAACGTGATTTAAAACATTTTGACATATAATTAATCTCTTTTAACTTGATTTAAAATATTTTGACATATAATTAATCTCTTTTAACTTTATATTGAACCTTTTGACTATTTTTGAACTTGTTTGACTTTATATTGACCCTTTGACTATTTTGAACTTGTTTGACATAATATTGAACCCTTTGACTATTTTGACCTTGTTTGACTTGATTTTGAACCCTTTGACTATTTTTAACCTTTTTATATGTTTTGAGCTCTTTGACTATTTTGAACTTTTGAACTCGACTTAAACCCTTGAACTTAATTATGAACTTTTGACTGGAACACTTGAACTTAATTACGAACTTATGACTTGTTTGAACTTATTGAACCATACGTGCTATGACCTAAAAGTATCCCTATGTAAACGGAGCAATACCAAGTCTCCCTATGTGAACGGAGCAATACCAAGTCTCCCCTGTTCGGAGCAGTGCAAATTCTCCCATGTTCGGAGTGTTCTTAATCGTATATAATAGTTGTATGATGTACCGTTCGTACATTCGCATTGTTAGTCTCCTATTAGTAGGTTGTATGGATAGTGCTATTAAAGGTCGGCCAACCTCTCGTTCACTATGTTACGGGACGCATATTATTTATTCTAGGGGCTTTGCCTGGCATACATTATTATATACGTGGTGTTATATTGTGAACTATTATGACAGCGTATACTTGACTACTAAACACACTATATTTTGTGCAATGGGTTGTGAACACACAGGTTGCAAGTTTTGTATGGGTGGAACTTGGAACTGAGTGGATTTACAATGCCTTTGCTTTGTGAACTATTATGACAACATATACTTGACTACTAGACATACTACTTTTGGCAGTGGGTTGTGAACACACAGGTTGCAAGTTTTGTATGGGCGGAACTTGGAACTGAGTGGATTTACAAAGCCTTTGCTTTGTGGACCATTCTAAATGACCAAAAACTTTGCCTTTGCTGCATGAGCATTCTTTAAAAGCTTTACATGTTAGACAAACTCTATGAACTCACTCAACCATTGTGTTGACACTTTTAGCATGTTTTATCTCAGGTATCTAAGGCATTCACTTCATGGCATGCATGTGGACTTATCATAGAGTCGCGGTGACGACGCGTCTCATATATATTTTATGCACTTAACTATCGTTTGATTGTAACAAACTCATTTTGGTACATTGAAAATCTTTTGGGACCTATGTTTTGTAAACTCTGATTATTTTACTTAATCAAACGATATTTTCAAAACGACACTTTAAGTCGTTCGATATAACTGTAACTTTGATGCTATGACAGTCATCCCCCATGTATTCCATTCCGCTGCAAAACATGTAATTTGGGGGTGTGACACAAAATTATATCAAAGTGCCTATCTATAGAAAGATAATTAAATGTTCGTCGCAATGATATATTTTTTTTCGCTCAACGATTAACGGTTTGAATAATATTAATATTTTAAAAAAAAAGAGAACGAAATTGGGTTTTTTAAATTATTGGATTAATATAAAAATAAAGGACGGAGATTGATCTCTTTAAATAATCTTTTGTCATATAATTTTACCCTATACTTTTTACTAGTCGTCATTTTGTTTATTATTATTATTTCCACCGTCAAATTTGTTGAATGAAACAACAGAGTGAAATCACCTCTTCCTTCAAATCATAAAACCCTAATTGAATGAGATGGATGATCAACAAGTTAACAACAGGAAACGGAAGAAGATGGATTCGGTGGTTAATAACAACAAGAATCTCCCATTAATTAATAATAACAATTGTAAGGATATATATATACATACATACATACATATATATATATATATACATATATATATATATATACATATATATATATATATATATAGTGTATCTTTATTTTGAGAACCCTGTTAAGTGCGAGAACTGCGAGAACCCATGTTAAAACCGTTGATTATTTGATCAATGGATAAAAGCACTTGTGGCACATTCGTAATAAAATAAAACTATGAGTAGAATTCTGTAAAGAACAAAAGGGTAGAAAAGTAACTTCCTATTAATTAAACTAGGATATTACGGAGTAATTCATAAAACTGACATCTCCTCTCTCTTCCCCACATAACCCTCCTCCCCATTTCACTCATACCCTTCCCTATTTTTCTCTACAACTGGCTAACCGCCACCTGACGTCGCCGCTCATGGTGGATCCGGACACCAGTTAAACCATTGTCGTCACCACCAAAACAAATACAATCGTCGTCATCTCACAATCAACAACTTCAGATGTCGTGGACCGTCTTCTATCGTGTAGACATGTGTTTCGAAATCCATAACCACAGATCTGATAGTTCTTCATTTTGATATATATCATTTTTCAGATCTGGTTTGGATCTTCAGTGGTAATTCATGGTGTTCGGTCTGTTTTAGCATCCTATGTTGTCATTGGTTGGTTATAAATCACAGGTTAACACCCCTCAATAAACTCCTACGTGAATATTCTTATGATGTTTATAAAAAAAATGCAATTGTTGCGTGAATATCTTATGATGGTTATAAATCACAGGTTTTTTTATATACTGGTCATGGATTCATCTTGGTTTCGGGTAAGTGTTGCGTGTTGTTGTTTTTCGTTTCTTTTAATGATGAATGATGGGTTGTGATTAAACTCTTAAGATCTATGCTCGACTTTAACGGATCTGAGATCGTATGAGTTTATCATTTTTTTTATTTCGATTCTTGTTAATTTAAGGAGATGGGTTTAGGACTGACGTGTATTGATGGTTGTGGTTAAGTGGTGTTTTGTTGACTGTGAAGTTTGGAGATGGGATCATGTGATCTATGTAACCAACAACCCAAAAAACTGTTTTGTCCCGTTATGGTTGTTGTGTTTTGTCGATGAGGGGTTCGAGTGTGGTGGATGTGAAATGAAGCGACTCGGGTTCATACTTATTTCATTGTAAGTTTATGATTCGTTAAATTTACCATGTTTGGGTTCCGATCTAAAAACAAAAAATATGGGTAATGAAAAAAGTTTGATTTGAAAAAGAGAAAGTATTATTCGTTGTTGGCGTTAATATGTGAAGCAAAAGTTTGATTTGAAAAAGAAAAAGTTTGATTTGAAAAAGAGAAAGTATTATTCGATCTGAAATATAATATTTGGGTTTCGATCTTGAAACGAAATATAGATTTATGAACTAATGTGATTTGCGGCTATAAGTTGTTCTTTATACATGTTTAAATGAGAGTCACTCTAAACATGTATGCTAAAAACATATATGTTTTACAACATGTATGTTTTAAAAACATGTATGTTACAGGGGAGAGTGACGAAGTTTTTCGGTTGTGTAAATGCATTTCCAAGTTAATCGGCCCTCGAAGCAGGTAAATATCATGAACAATAGCTTAGGAATGGTGCATACATGTTTTTTGGAATGGTGCATACGTGTTTTTGGAATGGTGAATACATGTTTTAAGAAATGTTGCATACGTGTTCTAAGGAACGGTGCATACATGTTTTAGGGAACGGTGCATACGTCTTTTAAGGAACGGTGCATACATGTTTTAAGGAACGGTGCATACATGTTTTAAGAAACGGTGCATACATCTTTTAAGGAACGGTACATGTTTGATATATGTTGTTATTATTCATTGTTATAGCTAAAACATGTATATTTAAAAAAGTTGTGCCAGCTTTTTTTATTGATTGATGAGCTTTTTTTTTACTTTATTTATTCTAGGCCATGTTCACATTTTCTTTTACTTTATTTATTCTAGGCCACTAAAACATGGAATGGTGCCAGCTTTTTTTACTTTATGGAATGGTGCCAGCTTTTTTTAATGAGAATATAACAAAAGTTGATCAAGCAATGTATATTATCAGTGAGAAAAATTACGTTCTTAGGGATGATATAAAGGAAAAAGAGTATGTTATAGTTTATTTTTTGTGCTTAGACATAGTTAATTGGAACATGTACGTTCAAAACATGTATGTTTAAAAACTTGAATGCTTCTAAACATGTATGCTAAAAACATGTATGTTTTAAAAAAAAACTTGTGTTATTAAACATATTTTGCTTTTAAAAATTTATGTTTTTGATTTTTTTTATGTTTAATAGTTTATTAGTAGTTAACTGTTGGTATGACTTTATTCTATCTTCATTCATGTCTAATAGTTTCAATACAATTATGGTTCAAAACATGCATGTTTCAAAACACTTATGTTTGACAACAATTCTGTTCTGAAAACATACACGTTCTCATGAACATGTATGTTTTTATGGTTGATTATGATTAAAAAAATATGTTTGATATACACAAGATTGTGCATATGCGTTATGATAGTTATGATTAATTTTTTGTTTTATTTGGTGGAGGTTTAATTGTTTTTGTGCATGCTTGTTTCAGATTGATGAAAATAACGATATCATTGAAGACAGAGAAGTGGATGAACACAAATATACATGAAGATAATTTGCGACTTTTGAAGATATACGATTATTGCATATATATATATTTTTTACTTGTAATTAAGTGAAATGTAACATTAAATAAATATATGAATCTTATTTATCTTTTATAATGTTTTATGTTCGTTGATTTGTGTTTCAAACTTCAAATAAAAAAATATAATAATAATTAGGCAAAAGTCTTGGTAGGTTGATAGAAAAGTGTAAACAATTACATACTAAAAACACATTTAAATTTACATTGCCTAAAAAACATGCATGTACCTCACTCTTTTATATATAAAAAAATAACATATATGCACCTGTATGCTAGCTTAAAAAAATCAAAGAAAAGAAAAAAAAAAAAAAAAGTCCGAATATTTAGGAGTATTAAAAAGCGAGATTTAATGAAAAAAAATAAATAAAAATATAAAAATTACATTTTACCATAATACCCTTTTAGATTATTGATAATTTTTAATATTTAAAAAATCTCATTGGTTAGAGGGTTTTCGAGTTCTACCATGGCTTAACAGTTCTCAAAAAAAAATATATATATATATATATATATATATATATATATATATATATATATATATATATATATATATATATATATATATATATATATATATATATATATATATATATATATATATATATATATATATATATATATATATATTCTTTCTTATATATAAATTACATATTATGTGTAATTAATTACTAGTAAATGGGATATATCAGTGCTCATGCTTTTGATGATAAAGCCAATGATTTTATACGAGACCAAGACAAATTCAAATTTCTCGCCAAGTAAGTAATTGGTTTGCTTTGTTTGTTAAAAACTAAGGTTATAAATAGCGCGAGACATGACGTGGTGGCATGACCAAGTCTCCGCAGTCAAGGCGAAGCTTTTGTGACATAAGACGGCACGAAATATGAAAATATTAATATATTCATATCATATTTCATATAAGCTTACAAAAAGATGTCATAAGGTGGTATGACGGCATGACGTGGTGGCATGACTAAGCCTCACGCCTTTACGAGCCTTTTAGAACCATGTTAAAAACATATACCACGGATGAAACAAAACTAGACCACTAATTGCTTTATGTTATTCTATTCGAAAACTACAAAAATAACTAATTTTACACCTAATACCCAATTTTTATCAAAAAAGCCGTTATACCCACAAAACTTGCAAGATTTGCGTATTTTAAAAAACTCACAAGATTTGACCTTGCGAAGTCAAACCTTGCTAGTCACAAACATGTTTAACACACTTCTAAACAAGCATACAACACAAGATGATAAAAAGATGACAAGCCAGACATAAGAAAATGAATTGCAAGGTTAACCTTGCTAGTTTTCATAAAACTGGCAAGGTATGACTTCTGAACGTTAAATCTTGCTAGTTTTCTAAAAACCCCGCAAATTCTCGCAAATCTTGCTAGTTTTGTGGGTATCGCGGCTTTTTTTTGATAAAAAATGCGTACTTGGTGAAGTATGATTGTAGAATTGGTTATTTTTGTCATTTAGGCATATGTCGTAATCTTATGTTTATGCATATCTTTAGGCATATGGTTTAGGCACATTTCTCAACCGATGCCTAAGAAATGTACCTAAAAACATGCCTAATCATATCATCAAGTGACACATGTCTTTCAAATTTTCTCTCTCTTTATCTTCACTTTTGATTATGCCACATGCCGTAATCTTATGTTTAGACATATCTTTTGGCATATGGTTTAGCCACATAAATCATTTCTCAACCTTGAAAGTGAGTAATGTGTTATGCCCAAATATCCCTTTTATTTTAGTCTCTTAATCATTTCTCATGATTAAAAATAGTTGACTTTAAATTTCTAATTTTGTTTACAAAAATAGTTGACTTATGTTTTAAAATAGTTGTCTGATGTTCTTTGGAACCATACATGATTAAAAAAAATTGCTTTCATTTTTAGTTTCACTATATGTTTTTATACATTCTTTGATACATTTTCAGTTTCACTAAGTGTTACACAAAACACTTAAACTAAAATATCACCCTCCCTAAACTTGCGGAAACTGACCATCCCAAACTTGAATGCAGTTATGAGGCAAAATTCACGACGACCAAAGTGTAGCAAATGATTGTTAACATTATAAATGAGGGGTAAATCATAGTGATCATTATCAGAGGCTTTGCTGAAGCATAAAATGTATAAGACCCTCTTCATTGTCAACATAATCCAAATCCGACCGCCCAAAACATGTCGACCTAAACAGATGCATCGGTCCAAACCTAGTATGTCTTTCATTAACGGAAAGTAATTGAGTTTGCTTCTAACATGTACCCTCGCATGATATTCCTAAAGAGATTACAAGATACAAGAATTAGCATCGTTGGGATAAGATAACAAGATTATGCAGACACGAAATAAGCTAAGAAGAACTTTTACTTATGGGCTTATACTTGCAATATGGGCTTCTCTAAACAATTGAAATATCGGCTTATATACATTAGAATACTAGGCTTATAACTAGTTTCACACTTTTCAAATATTAACCTAAGCGGTACACTTAAAATTCTAATTTGAACGGTTTATAAACATTGTAGAATGGCATTGAGCAATGTTAACCTATTTGCATCTGGAATGATTATGCACATGTATAAGCACTTAACACATAAGACACTTCAAACGACTTATTTTCTTAAAAATTAGCCAAAAAGCACTTCAAAACAGTTGATTTTCTTAAAAAGATACCCAAATAAGCACTTCAACTCTGCTTAGGTTATTAAAAATGACCGAATAAGCACTTCAAAACAGCTTATTTTCTTAAAAACGGCCAAAGAATAACTTGAAACTGATTAACAAGAATAAAAGCAAGCAACCCATTTGAAAATACCATTTTCAGAAATACCCAAAAGGCAAACACCCAGTTAGATCTAACAATGAATAAAAAAAATTAGAAGAGTACCATGGTTTCATGATGGAATGAAACAATAATAGGATTGAGTGTGTGATTATTGAGTGTGTATTTCAGATCAAAACAATAAATCAATAAATCAAACACAATAAAAAAAAGTAATCGGATAATAATTCAAACCTAGATCAGATATCAAGAAAATTAATTGGATATCAAGGAAACTAAAAAAGTCAACGTACCTTTATGTCACATCATCGCCGCCGGTTGCGCAAGCCGCCGGTTGAGTAGCCGGCGGTTGCTCAATAAGAGAAGTTATTTTGGTAGAGTGAGAAGATAAAAGGTGTATTGGTAGTTGGGACACGTGTCGCATTTTGGGTGGAGCTGCGGAGTCGAGTGGTTGCGCATGATCATTTTGGAGATTGAGTGAAAATTTGAGCACAAAGAGGACTACCAAAAAGATTTTGGCACTTTTTGGTACTTTAGAAACCTTCGAAAGGACTAGATTTGCCACAGAAGCCCGAGCAGGGGCTGTAAGCGTAATTACTGGTAAAATTCGTGGACTGAGAAACTTAGGTAATAACATAGGATTATAGATTGATGTCATGTGGTGGTTTAGCGGGTGGCTCGTGCGTAACTCATCCCGATGAATAAACTAGAGCCAAAAGCGGCTAACGTGTCCAAAAGCGAGTAACAGATTTTAAACGGCTAAAACTCATAAAACTTGCATATAACCCCTTATTGGTCAAAGAATAAAAGTTTTATCTAACACCCTAACTTGAACGTGGCCACTGGCCGTGCATTAAACGGAGTTGTAAAACTCGACTTATGACCAAAACCGTGAGACAATTTGCTGCTGATTGAAATAACTAGTACATCCAAGGGTAAATTAGTAATTTCACATTAGTTAAATAATTTCTGGAGCAGTAGGACCCACTAATCTGTTTAGTACATTCAATTACCTTTCAGGACATAAAACCAAGTCGTGATCATTTACGGTTTAGAAGTAGCGGTAGATTTAGACGGGGAAACTTAAATAAATAAAACGTAAACACTTATACGACTTCACAAATGTTAAGTATCCAAGCATAATTGATGTAATAATTATATAAGACATTTTATTCACATCGTCATTTTAGAACCTAAGACACAACACATATTCTAGGTTTCGCGTAGAGGTTTCTCGGCTTATCCATCGATTCGTTATACATTGGATATCACATTCATTAAGGTGAGTTCGTAGGCCCACTTTTACTCGTTTAATTGTTTTATAAACTCTTCGGGGGAGATACATGCTCAACTACTTGCTTTTACTTTACACTTATATGAACTTCGATAACTCTTGTTTCACTCGTTATGCTCGTAAGTAGATTATGCCCGAACTAAATTGATCACTATGTTATGAACACTATTATTTGAACCACTTTCTTTGATTATGAGCCCTTCGACATATATATTTGAACTCTTTTAACTTGATAGGAACCTTTTGGCATAGATTTGAACACTTTAACTTGATTTAATTCTTTTGACATATAATTAATCTCTTTTAACTTGATTTAAAACATTTTGAAATATAATTAATCTCTTTTAACGTGATTTAAAACATTTTGACATATAATTAATCTCTTTTAACTTGATTTAAAACATTTTGACATATAATTTATCTCTTCTAACTTTATATTGAACCTTTTGACTATTTTTGAACTTGTTTGACTTTATATTGAACCCTTTGACTATTTTGAATTTGTTTGACATAATATTGAACCATTTGACTATTTTGAACTTGTTTGACTTGGTTTTGAACCCTTTGACTATTTTGAACCTTTTGATATGTTTTGAGCTTTTTGACTGTTTTGAACTTTTGAACTCGACTTAAACTCTTGAACTTAATTATGAACTTTTGACTGGAACACTTGAACTTAATTACGAACTTATGACTTGTTTGAACTTATTGAACCATACGCGCTATGACCTAAAAGTCTCCCTATGTAAACGGAGCAATACCAAGTCTCCACATGAGCGAGCAACACCAAGTCTCCCTTGGGCGTGCAAATTCTCCCATGTTCGGAGTGTTCTTAATCGTATATAATAGTTGTATGATGTACCGTCCCGTAACATAGAGGTCGGCCAACTTCTCGTTCACTATGTTACGGGACACATATTATTTGTTCTAGGGGCTTTGCCTGGCATACATTATTATATACGTGGTGCTATATTGTGAACTATTATGGCAGCGTATACTTGACTACTAGACACACTATATTTTGTGCAATGGGTTGTGAACACACAAGTTGGAAGTTTTGTATGGGCGGAACTTGGAACTGAGTGGATTTACAATGCCTTTGCTTTGTGATGACATATAGTCTACATTCGGGTCACGAACCCGACTAAAGTCCAGCACTAACTTAGCCCGGTATGAACTGGGCTACGCGGACTAGATGTTTGGGCTCACGAAAGCCCAAGCCCAAATCTATTTACAAAATAGATATTGGATATCTCCTATGTTTGGAGATAATCATTCCCCAACCAACTTAGGTGGGATACGCCGAAGGTTGAGGAACACGGAACCAACAAGGATTCCATGCGTATATAAAGGGAATCATATCCCTCGTTTAAGGTACAATCTACAAACCCTAACTCTCCTTAAACCCTATAACCGATTACTTACTCTCACGCGGGAGGATAATCGTGGGAGACAATCTCACGGTAAGCCTAACGGTGTTTTCTGTCTCTTAGTGCGCAAGTCTCAAGCAACAATCACAATTGGTGCGAGGCCGGAGCCGAATAAGAGCGTCCAACTTTTGTATCAAAAGTGAAGCCATCCGTGGGACCATACACTAAGAACCAAGACTAGAATGACGGCGCATGGAAATCAGCGAGCGATCGGACCTTATGGGAAAGAAGTCATAGCGGACTAACTCCTAAGCACCTCTCGGGACCACGCGTTGCTAAAAACAAGGGATCAGGCCAAGACTTGGTCTTCCGGTGGAACCAGCTGGAACAACCCAAGCCCTACAACCACCACGAGTGGAGTAGATCCGCGCACACCGTCCTTGACTCCCTTTCAATCGGTGCTAGCGGATCGACAAAGGCACGGATGCACCCGAAATAAGGGAGTAGTGATAGAAACAAACACACTCGCTCTTGGGGGTGGCACGGATCTAGCACCAGAAGACTTTGTATCCCAAAACTACGAAACATTAACTGCCCTCATGCAAGAGGAAGAGAAGAAGAGATCAGGTCGGAACTTGAAAGCCCGACTCAATTTCGATTCTGAATACGAGACTTGTAACACCCCAACCCGACAAGGGTAGAAGTGTCACATTCTGGTGTCATATCAGAACATACAGATAAAATCCTTACAAACGAAAACCTTAAAAATAAACAATCGACTGACAAGGAAGGTTACAAAATCCAAAGTGTCTAAAATAAAATGACATCTTAAAACAATAGCCCGACAAAATAAATCTAAATAATAAGGTAACTAGGGTTGGTCCACTCAAATAATCCAACTCTCAGCCCATCAAAGCCCATCTTCAAACAACCTAACACGCTGAGGAGAAAAGAAATGCGGTGCTTAAAAGCCCGTGAGCGGATATAACAAAGCGAAAGCTAAATAGAAGCAAAACAAAATGAACAAAGGAAACGGATAATAAAGTCACAGTGAAATGAGAACAATGAGTCATGAGGATCCTGCGAAACACAATTATCTGAGATATCCAAAGCGAGCAGATAACAAGGAGAACGAAACAAAACAAAGCATTGATGACATATAAACAAGCACATATGAACCATGACATACGAAGCTGGCGTAGCAACATAACAGGCGTCGCATCCACACAACATATGTCATACACTCAATCAGAAATCGGGGAGACATACAAGCCAAACAGATATCTGAGCAGCAGAAGCAATTAAATTAATAAGTGAGCATGGCAATTCACACAGGTCAAAACCCTTAGTTGAAAACATAATCAGTGTATCATAACGGCGGAAGTACTAACTGATCAACACATGCGATTACACGTAATAAGTAGGAATACCGTATAAAGATATAATTAAATAAATTAAAGACATAGCAGGGCAACTAAACAAATTAACAAGCCAGACGTCACAAGCTGAACCATTTACCCAATCAAACCGTAGCATAAACAAAAATGCAAACATGGCAGATCAACAACCAGCAGACAAGGACACCACGATAGTCATAGTTCACGAGATTAATCGAACGAGTTACAAAGATAAACAGATCAACAATCGATTTCACACAAGCACGGTTACCAGATAAATCAAAGGATCACATAACAGTAAGGTAGCATATCAATCAGATGACAACAGGTAAATCTTATATCGCATACATACATATCATACAGAGAAATCAGTAGTCGTATAACATGAATATCAAAATCAATCCAATGACATATAATAACCCGGTACGTGAATGGAACCATAGTCTAAAGTAACGGAATGAGAGTGTAACAGATCAAAGCAATGGAACATATATATCTTGGTAGTAGAGTGAGTCATATAAGGGTTGTGGGTAAAGCAGTCAATTGAAATATGGTGCGGTGGGAATCCGGAAGGTACAATATAGGTATATCAAAAGTGTAAGGGTTGTCGAAAATCTATCAGAGCCAACAAAACAAACCATATCAAATGTGGCAATAGCCGTAACCAATAGTAACCATTGTATTGGAGGGGTGACCCGGAATACCAAACCAATATGAGGGGAGACCTCAGTAACCGATTGAGTAGCTAGCTCCCAAAATGTGAGGGTGTATTGCACCACGCGCATCACCAAAACAAAATATCAATATCAATACAATACAAATCTAGGATGCATCCATACGCCCCTGAAAACAAATAGTGGCCATACAATATATCTACGGTAGCGTAATCAATACAAATATGGGGACGGTGTGGAACATACTCATCACACTGGAGTCATGCCATTGGTGCATCAATGACACGGACATGGAACCCCATGCCTAGTTAATGGCTCGGGTATCAGCTGACGAGTCAAAGTGTATAGCATAGAGTTCAATCAATATCAAAGTCCAATATTAGCAGTTCACAAATCAAATCAATAGTCCAATATCAATGGTTCAATTATCAAAAGTTCAAATAGCAAAGGATCAATATTAGGGTTCAATAGCAAAGGTCAATAGCAAAGGATCAATAGCAAAAATATCATAAGCGAACAAATTCAAGGGATCAGAAAGTCATGAGAAATCCCTACTGAAAAGGGATAGAATATCTGTACCTCAATCGAAGCAAGCAAAATAGAAACGTAAGTCACACGATGAATCAATGCCGCCATCCGGAACCTATGAATTAAATAACGCTTATTAAGAATCCGGTTACTCATTTTAGACGGCTTTCCATTTTTAGCAGGTTTCCACTTTTAGTAACTTTCTATTTTAGCAGGATTCATAATTAGTAACTTTCCAAAAATGGCAGGTTTCCGTATTTAGCAGATTTAGTCATAATGATGTAATTTAATGTCATATTAATTTAAGTGATGAAAATGAGTATTATCGCAGTTTAAGGATCAATTATGACAAGTTTTACAAGTTTAGGGTTTAACGTGCCAATCATACAAAGTAGAGGGTCAAAAGTGTAAATATAGGAAGTTTACTCATTTTACCCTTTTAGTTATCATATTTACAATCCAACCTTTAAGTTTCATTGATTATAAAACTACCCTTTTAATTCAAGTAAGTTAGGTGTGTATATATCTTTACAATTTATCCCTAGTTTTAGTTTTACATAGGTGTTAATATGTTGACAATGCATGCTCTTGAATGTAGTGTACTCTTTTCATGCAACATGCTAATACTAATAAGATATAATCAATCCTACGCATGAGATCATGCGACACCAAGATCAATGGTCAATTTCACATGCTCTTGATTTGTATGCTTAGTCTAGTTGTGATCTCATATTTTATGGTGATCCTTTTATGTGCATTAATATAGTCGACAAACCAAATCCCATTTCCAAACCATGACCCAGAATAAACAAGTCGAGACCCACACCAAATTGACAAGGAACAAAACACATGAAATCACATAACATTAATGACAATCGAAATCCTAGATCTTGTATCAATACCATACGCCCCATTTTATGATTTCCTAGGTTTTCTAGGCTTTGCTTCTTGGTTTTTATGACATGATAAAAGTTCGGTTATGGTCTAACAGTATGGGTCGATCCATAATAAATCAAGGGATGGTCGAAAACAGAAAACAATGATTCAAAAGCACAATTATTAACATGTTATTCTTGTTACCTAACTTATATGATCGATTTTTAGCAAGCATCCTAGTCGATTTCATGAGTATTTTCGGAAGAAAGAAACATGATCAATCAAATTAAATGAGAGTGAAGTGTTACCCTTGAAGCGTGAATACAAGAAAGACCGCAAAAACAAATGTGGTGCCGGGTCAGCTTACCCCCGAATCAAGAACAATCCTCGAACCCGATGTATAAGCCACGTATGGATTCTAGCACGCCCATGATCACGAGATACTCACGAACCACGCGAGTCTCCTTGTTACCTCCCGATTCAATGAGAAAGTGAAAGAAAATGGCAGTGGTTTTGGTTTTAGAGTGCTAGGGTTTGTGATATTGTTGTGATATTGGTTTTGTGACAAGAATAAAATATGTGATATGCATTTTAATGTAGTTGCCGTGAAAGAGATACACCAAAAAGGAAAAGCCCACCAATCAAGGAAAAATATAATGGGACTTCTATATTTACGTTAATTATGAATTTGGTCTCATTCCTTGACTTGATACGTTGTGTGCACCTTGAAATTTTCGGCTAGGGATGATCTAAAAAGAAAATGTGTGCCATAAAATAAACGTGTATAAATTAATTTAGCGTAAGTTTATTTCCGTAAAATTTTAATTGTTCGAATGTTAACGATATGAACATTTAAGTTATGGTCGTGATGTATACGTTTAATAATTTACGTCTTTTATAAGTTCGAGATTGAAGGGTATTTTGGGTATTTTTGGCGTTTCAAAAATGTGGGTTTTACAACTTCTCCACTGCGCCGTCGAGAAAGAAGCGGGAGAAACGCCTGACCCCCGAGTATTCAAAGCGATTGGGAGGAGAATGAGGATGAGGAGACATCTCGTATCATCACGAGTGAGAGTGATGAAGATGAAAGCGTACCAATGTCCACATGGACTTGGTAACCGAGAATCAAGCAATTTGGACTGACGCTATTCCCCAGTGAAAGTCCTCCGAGTACAAACTCGAGGAAGACCGGTCGCATAGCGTCGAAAAGAAAGGAAAATAGATCTGAAAATTCCTCGGACAACGAGGATAGCGAAAGCGGACAACTGGAAGTCGAAGCGGATATAATGACCAGGGACGAAGATATCCCTCCCTTGGCGCCGTCAAAGGTGGATCGTTCTTCGGCGCATCGTGACTTCTTAAAGCAAAAGAAGGCGCATGCACGAAGCGTAAAACCTATGATGGAGCAGGTGACCACGATGATCACCTCAAAATTTTTTAGATTAGCGACAATTGAAAACTGGCCACTGTGTGGTGCCATATGTTCAACTCCACACTAGTGGGAAAGCGGTTGACAAGCTTCCACGAAGCATCAATGGCTTTGAGGAATTGAGAAGGCGTTTACCTCAAATTTTACTCAGAGGGAAGAAGTCGCTAAAAATCTGTCGAACTTGCGTTAAGCAGCGCGGAGAATCTACAAAGCGCATTCATGGAGCGCTTCAAAGATGAATGCATGCAAGTTAAAGCATGCCCGAAGTATTGAAGATCTCGGTTTCATGCGGGATTAATAATCAGAACTCATCAAGAGGTTGAACGACAAGATTCCTGAAAACCTTTGATGAACTCATGAAACTCTCGGTCCTTCGTCGGGGAGAAGCCGCCGCGGCGAGATAGCAAAAGGAACTACTCGAACTACGGTCCACGGGAACAACACAGGGAGACAATCAATGACAGGGGTAGTAAGTAATAAGCTATCGCTGACGAGGGAAGCGGGAGGATAATGACAGAATACCCCCGATCAAGACCCAAAAGGAAATACTAGAGAAGGTGCGAATTTTCCAAGACCCGTGAGATCGCACTCAGGAAGGATGGTGCAGGAATGAATCTTGTGATTACCATGCGAAGGGCCATACCGCTAATGTGTCCAAGCTGCGCCGGCTCATCGACAAGATGGTTAAAGAAGGTAGATTGGACCACTTGGTCAAAAACATTAAAGAGGAAAGGATAAGACAAAGAGTGGAAACAAGAAGAGCACACCCAAAGACAAGGCCGACCACGATCTACGCCATGATACAATCATGGCATCGGATCACTAGACAGAAATTCAGCCGAGGAAACAAAGGCGAAATCTCTTTCCTCCCAACTGCGGACAAGCGCGATAGTAGAACCACTCACCATTGAGATCGGTCGCGGGGGTGACATCCATCGCGCATGCGTCGATGGTGGAGCATCGGCGGACATCATGTATGACCTTTGCTTCAAGCGGCTAGCGGCGCTGAAATACGCGGCCGGTTAAGCCGATTAAAGCGGCTAAGCGGTTTCTGGGTGAAAAGATATGGCCCATGGGGCAACTACGATTACCGGTCGGCATTGGCAATGCGAACACTCTGCTGACGGCTTGGATGGAATTTATGATGATCAAATCCCCTTATACAATGGCATTATCGAGAGACAGGATATGACCCGTGTAGCGGTGCCATCAAGCGGCGGGATGCTTAAATTCCAGTGAAAGGGGGCATTGTTACTCTTTACAATGCGCGGTACCAAATAGAGAATGGCACCGCGGTTACATGCGAAATGGCACCAATCG
>OU343216.1:123225651-123306116 GCA_910596185.1 Chrysanthemum makinoi | reverse complement strand
AAATAAATTGATCCATCCGTGATTTTGGGGAGTGTTATAAACTTTCGCCAAAGTGTCGAAACAACCCCTGTAGTATCCAAAACAGAGGATCAGACTATCCGCTGTTCCATAACAACTATCCGCAGTTGTAACTAACCATCAGTGGATACAGATAATGACTCCTTCCAACTGTCCAAATTAGAGAAAGCAAATCTGTGCCAATTGAAAAATGATCTCACAAGATATGAAGGATTATACAAAAACCATTTTTTTTTCTTTTTTTTTAATTTATATACTAACACAAGCAGCAAACACACTAGCTCCTATGTATACAAATCCTTCATACCTGCAATTCAAAAACACAAAACAAACACAGAGACAAAGATTATAGTTGTCAGTGGTTAGAAATAGCCAGAAGTGGTTACAATAGACCTATCCGTGGTTAGAACAGGTAAGTCAATATAGTCAACTTCTAGAACTTATCTCAGTCCAAAACCCAAGAACCTCATTAACTCTCCAACCACATTTAACCTGCCCCATATTTACTTCAAGAACCCTAAACTTCACTTATAAAAAGAACCCAAATATCACATAACGCCCAAACCAATCAAAAGTTAAAAACCCTAATTGCTCCAAAATCCCCAATCAACTACAATCAAAATGTGGAACCCTAGTTGGAACAAACCAGAAGTGGTTGATCTAACCTCCTCCTCATCCTCTTCATCATCTTCATCATCAAGTGAAGATGGAAACCCATGGCTGACCTACTTTCCTCCACCAGAACCAAGACCAAGAAAATCTCCATTTCTCCCATCATCTGAAGATGATAGTGTGGTGAATCCAAGTGATGCCTCCAAGACTCGATGACTCTTCTAAGAAGAGGACTTCAAACCTTAAACCTTCATCATCTAACCCCCAACCAAGACCACGAGCAAGAAACCCACCACTCCCTAATGATGAGAGAGGTGGTTCTTGGTCTTATTGCACCAAGTCATGGTGCTTCTTCACACATCGTAACCAGGAAGGGAAAAGGGAAGATGGAGTAAGTTGTTGAATGGTGGTAAGAGAAGATGGAGCACAAGAAGAAGATCATATCATCCATCTATACGCCACAATCGGCTTCTTCGTTTGCATCAATCCATCCTTTCTATTTTGATCCTTAGCTGCTTCGTTTGCATATGATAAATGCATATCCAGCATTCAAACGATATAAGCAAGGATAGTAGTAGTAGAAATATTAGAAGAAAATCATGTATAGATGTAGTCTTTATTTAGCACTTGAAGTTTCATTGTAAGCTGTAAGCTGTAAACTATTTTGTTGAATGAACAATGTAACTTCAGTACTTCTTGAATTTCTATAATGACTTGTCTTTTATCTGCACAATGGTTAGTGGAAACATAGAACAACTAGCAGTGGATAGATCAACTCTATCAGTGGTTAGAAGCAACACTATCAGTGGATATTAAAAAGAAATAGCAATACTAAGATTACATAATAACAGACCAATTCTTTTACAAACTTATACAAAACAATTTGAGAGTTTAGAGATTAATCATTCCAATACTAACTACAAGATACTGAAACCTTCCCACATCAAAAGCTTTGGTGAGAAGATCAGCAACATTGAAATCAGTATGGATTTTTACCATTTGAATCAATCTTTTCTCATTACAATCTCTAATAAAGTGATGTCTTATCTCAATATGTTTAGTTCTAGAATGTGAAACAGGATTTAATGCAAATTGTCTTTGTTATTATCAATGTAAATCTTAGTATGCATAAAATTACCCAAAATCCGGTAATTGATTACTGAGATCCAAAGAACTTGACCACAACAACTAGCGTGCCACATATTCAAAGCTTCGGTTGTAGAATTTGCCACAATAGTTTGCTTTTACTTTTGCCAAGAAATTAATCGCTTCCCAAGGAATCGACATCCTCCGGTGGTAGACTTTCTATCGAGACTAGCTCGGCATAGTCACTATCGATGTAGGCCACCAAATCAAAAAGGGAATCCTTAGAGTACCAAAGGCCCAATTTAGGATGACCTTTCAAATATCTAAAGATCCTCTTAACAGCATTCATGTGTGAGGTATTGGGTGTTACTTGAAATCTTGCACACACAGGAGTGAGAACATAATGTCGGCCTAGATGATAAGATACATCAAAGATCAATCATAGATGTACAACTTCAAATCAACTTTGGGACTTCCATCATCTGGTAGCATAGGTTTTTGAGTCTCCATAGGTGTACTTGCACTCTTTACATCTTGAAACCCAAATTTCTTCAACACATCTGCTACATACTTGTCTTGACTTATGAAAATACCATCAGGTCCTTTGTTGAACTGTAGCCCCAAAAGAAAGTGAGTTCTCCCATAGAACTCATCTGAAACTTATCATGCATAAGTTTCACAAAATCTCTGCATAGCTCCTTGTTAGTAGAACCAAATATGATGTCATCTACATAAACCTGAACCTGTAAAATATCATCTTTGTGCTTTCTAATGAACAAAGTTTTATCAATCAGTCCTCGTTTAAACTCATTGTCCATCAAATAAGTAGATAGGCATTCATACCATGCCCTAGGAGCCTGATGCAATCCATACATAGCCTTCCTCACCCTGTAAACTTTGTCAGGATGATCAGGATCTTCAAAACCAGGAGGTTGACAAACATAAACCTCCTCATCAATAGTGCCATATAAAAATGCACTTTTAACATCCATCTGATACACAACAAAATTCTTGAATGAAGCATAAGCCAAAAACAATCTAATAGCCTCTATCCTTGCAACTGGTGCAAATACTTCATCATAGTCCAAACCTTCAGTTTGTGTGTATCCTTGAGCAACCAACCTGGACTTGTTCCTCACAACAATTCCTCTTTCATCCCTCTTGTTTCTGAATACCCATTTAGTCCCAATAGCCCTCTTTCCATTTGGAAGATCAACCAATGTCCAAACCTCTTGAAGTTTGAACTGAAGAAGCTCCTCTTGCATTGATTCTACCCATCCTTCTTCTGTTAAAGCTTCTACTACTCGCTTGGGGCTTCTTTTTAGACAGAAAACAAGCAAACAAGCAATTTTGCAGATCTTTATGACTGTTTCTTTTGTGAAGAGATCTTGCAAAGAACCCATGTTCAGGAAAGGGTTCATTGTTCTTTACCACCTTCTTGTTTGAACTGGAGTATTCAAATTTCCAAGAATCTGTTCTTTGGGATGAATCTTGTGAATTACGGTAGTAGTAATTGGACTTTCATTAATTACGTTCCAAATTAGTCAAATTAGCATTGAAGAATTCATCCATGTCTTCATCATCAGTAGGAGTATCAATCTCTATCAATTCAGGCATATTAGGATCATGTGGATACTCCTCATCACCAAATAGTGGCTTTAGATTAGGTCCAAAGAAAGTACTATCTCCGGTACTTGTAGCGAATTTCACTTGAACTATCAGTGGTAGAGGTTGGCTTGTCGCGTTCTGATGGCCTATCAGCACTTACAGTAGGCTTAGCGTGCTTGCATGCCTTTTCTTCTTTTCAATTTCTTCAATCGACCGAGTTATCTTGCAACAACTCATCCTTATCTTGATGATGATCAACATTGCCTCCAGAATTCGGTACATCATCAGCAGAGGGACCTTGCTTGTGTATGATGGAAGGAACAGAACCAGCTTTCCACTTTTCAACCAAATAGAACTCCTTTGGAGAATCAGCTTCTTTTGAAGATGTATCTACTGAGAATCCTTTTGTATACCGCATCGGCATTAGTGGAAGTTCACTGCAATGATAGGCTCATAATTCATAGATTTGGTTAGCATATCAATGTTAGGCAGCCGATCAGTCTGGTCCTTTGGTCTCAACACTAGGAGTCTTTTCACTGAATTGAACATGTAGGTTCTCTTCAACAAGTCTAGTCCTCCTATTGTATACTCTAAAGGCTTTACTATTTGTAGAATAGCCTAAAAAGTATCCATCATCTGCCTTTTCTTGAAACTTGCCTAGGTAGTCTATGGTATTCAAAATGGTAACAGGACACCCAAAAGGTTTTTGGAATGCAATTGGCTTCCTATCATGTAACAGCTCATAAGGGGTCTTGTTATGAGGCTTCACTACCTTACTTCTGTTTTGCACATAACATGCAATTCCTACGACTTGACCCAAAAGGTAGTTGGTAACTTAGACTCTGACAACATTGTCCTAGCAGCCTCAATTAGTGTCCTATTTTTCCTTTCGGCTACACCATTACAGTTGAGGTGTTCTAGCAACACTAAACTGTCTTTTAATACCTTTAGCTACAGAACTGATTCATCACATCATTCTTAAACTCAGTTCCATTATCACATTTGATTACTTTGACCTTATGATTTACTAGATTTCTATCTTAGTAATGAAACTCTTAAGAATCTCACTAGTCTCACTCTTAGTAGCCAAAAAGTATACCCAAGAAAATCTACTATAATCATCAGTGATAACTAGGCAATACTGCTTATGGTTAAAGCTTCTAACAAAGGTAGGTCCAAATAAGTCCATATGAAGCATAAACAGTGGTTGTGTTATGGTGTTTACTGTTTTGGTCTTACAAGAAGCTCTATGTTGTTTTCCTTTTTGACAGGCTACACACAGTTCCTTACACTCAAAAACCTTTGAAGGTAACCCTCTCACTAAGTTTCCTTTTACCAGTTTATTGATTATTTTGTAATTGAGATGACCTAGCCTTCTATGCCACAATTTTGACTCATCAACAGATGCTTTAGCAAACAAACATAAGGACCTATTAGGAAGAACATTTTTAAGATCAAAACAATATATATTTTCCATCCTAGGTACCCTAAGTTGTATAAACTTCTCATCAGGCATCTTAAACTCAGGAGATAACACCACACACTCAGTTTCCCCAAAAAGTACCCAGTTTTTCTTATCACACATTTGAGAAACACTGAATAAATTATACTTAAGTCCCTGTACCAAATAGACTTTTTCAAAGTCTAGATTCTCTGATGATTGTGCCTCTCTGCCAAGTATCTTTCCTCCCTTTGGATCATTGCCAAATGCCACATATCCTCCATCATAAGCTTCAAAATCTTCCAAATTGCTTCCATCCCAAGTCATGTGCCCAGAGCAACCACTATCAAAAACTCATTTATCTTTTAGCTCGGTTTGAAGATTGCCACTGCACATAAAATTACACAAGTTAGTTCCTCTTGTGGACCCAAGCCCGATCTTGACTTGGGTCTGCCTGTCATCAAAATATTCAAATTTCTTTAGGTCCATTGATGCACAGTTGACATGTGGTAAAACCTTGGTCTTAGGTTTCCATTGCCAACTTCTTTGAGGCCTTAACAACATAAAATGATTTCCAACCACTGTATCAGTTATCACCTTTGGAATTTTTAAAACTTCGTTTGAATCAGTGGTGATATTTTGCTTAACGATGGTTTGACATCTTAGCCGTGTTTATATTTTGCTTATCGTGGTTGGAACCCATTTAGGTGAAGCAGGTGACAATAGATTTTGTATTCCCATTCCTCATCAGCCTGCTCTTGGAATCATGTTCTTGTTAGGATGAGGGTTTGATTTTCTTGAAAAGTTTTGATGATTTACCCTCTCCGATGATTCCAAACTTGTGGTTTGTTTTTATGACAATTTCTCTGTAAGTGTTCAAAACTACCACACACAAAACAAGCCTTTTTAACACATTGAAACTCATCACCTAATCTATTAGAAATTAGACCATTTAAGCTTCTTTGATTACCCCTAGGTTTATATTGTTTCATCTGGTCCCTAGGAATTTCCCTGTACTCTACAACTTTCTTGGTAACTTTAGCTCCAAATCTAGGTACAAGGTTGACTTGTTTAGAATCAACTTTCTTAACTGTCTCTATCTTTTCAGACTTAGTTGATTCAGTTCTATCATCCTCAGAATCTGATTCCCAATCTTCAATTATGGGAGCATCGGATAACTTATCGAACTTATCTTAGGTGTTTCAGGTCTTATTTATCACTTCAACAGGTTTATTAAAAGCTGAATTCACTACTAAATGGACAGTTCTTTAGCGGTGGTGACGTTTCATCAAAGGTGGTGGTGGCATATCATTGTATCCTAAACCAGTACCATCTTTGAACAGTTTTTGACCTATTGGTTTCTTTACTAAATCAGAAGCATATTGTGTTTTAGCAACCCTAACAACATGTTTTTCTTTTTCATCTAGGGCCTGTATTTTTACACTTTCTGCCTCTGCTAGTTTATCTTTAAGCATTTTAATCTCTCTGTTCTTAAGATCAATTTTACCACCTAGTATATTGATCTTTTCTACATACTCAAACTCACATTTAATACAGAATTTTAGCTTCTCTTCCACACCCTCTAAACCAACTCTATACCCTAAGTTATTGATTCGTCCCAAACCGTCAAGTTTTATCACGCAAGCTAGCCACTTGTGAATGGCTAACCGTAACAAACTTAAAACAGTCTGGAAACAAATGCAATGATGATCAGGAGAGTATAGTGTTTCCCCAGATCGTTATGTCCCAACGAGCTGTGCGAGAACAGTCAAACGTATAGTGATCGAGAGGATTTGAACGGAAAAGAGTTTTGATTGATTATACTAAAAGAAAAAGTATATAAATTACAGGGGCTTAAATGCAAATTAAAGAAAATTAAAAAGATAAACTATATTAAATAAACGCTATCACTATTTTTAAACTGATGTTTTTGATTTTTCTTTTATAAAACTTAAATTAAAAACTACATGACGTACACAAGAAAATGTGAAACTTGAACAATATTAATCCTAAAAATATAAAAATGATATTTTTACAAACCTAATAAATAGAGAAAATTATTAGAAAAAGAAAATTATTTTTATGACTATTTATCTAATTATTATTAACTAAAAACTATTTTTACTTATTTAATAATACCTTAAAATACAAGAAAATATGAAATAAAGCTAAAAAAATGAAATTATGACTTGGAAAAATCTAAAATAACTAAAGAGAATTTTCAAAACTAATTTTGTATTTTTATGATTATTTTTCTATTTTCTATGAATTAAAAACTACTTAAAACTAATTAAATTGCTAAAAATACAAATTTAACTATGAAAAATCTGGAAAAATATTTTTTTGACTTTTTATATTTATCTTAACCTAGGAAAAATGAAAACTTATTTTTTTAAAACTTTTCTGAATTAATTGTATTAAAAGCTATTTAAAATTGCCTAAAAACTGTTTTAAATGAAGAAAAATAGCAAACTGACCTAGAAAAATATGAAAAATTCAGGAAAAGTCTAATTTAATATACTGAATCTAAGAAAAATAGAAAAACAGTGGCTTATGTGTGAGAAAATGAAACTGCAGTGCAAGTGCTTATGTAATAAGCACTTGAAATAAGCCAAAAGTTCAAACTGGGCATCAAACTTTCACAGAAGCTATATTATGCTAAAAGTACTCTAAAACAACTTATTACAACTATCCTAAACTTATAAATTGCAAGCTACATAGATTTGATGTTTTTGACTTTAAGTGCCCAAAACAGTTTTGAGGTCTACTTTGTGGATTAAAAATAAGCACTTGGACAAACAAGAAACTCAGAAACAGATGTTGGGACCTAAAGATGACCTGGTTAGCTACTTGTAAACCAAGGCCAGACCTAGATAAGCTAAACTGAGCTTGTGACAAGCCTGCACAAAACCTGTGCACACTCAGTTAATACTGAGTGTGTGCACAGGGTATTTTAGACCAATTTGACAAGCCATTTTAGAGCTTATAGAAAATTTACAAAAATATACAAAAATCACAATAATAAACTAGACCAGTTAAAGTTATAAAACCCAGAGTTTTACTTGATTTGGCCCAAAAGCAATCAATGAAAAATCATCTCAGTTGGGCTAAAACTGAGTTTTGCAAGTTTTTGACTTTTGACAATTATGAAACTTTGACTTTATTGAACTTTGCAACTGATTTAAGGACTGAGATTGATGTTATATGGTGAAATGAAACTAGTGCAAGCTATCCTAATGATATCTAAACACAATACAAGTTTTTGACTTCACAAATCTCTAACAGTCATGAGGTTAAGACATTTTAAAGTGATTTTGACTTTTGAGCTAAGTAGATGCAATATCTTGACAGGAATGATTCAAATGGACAATATTAAGACTAAGTAGACAGATATCAAGCAAAAACAAGAGCTTAAGCTTAAACAAACCCACTGATCCAAACACTCTTTACCTGCTTGTTTTGATGCTAAACTGTTTAAACACAAATCCAAGCTTACACTATCATCAATTTAGATACCAAATGACTTAAGTACAACTAAAAGGAACAAGTTACAGTACTTACAACACTGAAATCAGATTAGGTACAATAATGCAAAACCAAACAGGATTGAAGCAGAAACTGTTATGTGATGAAACAAAGATAACTACTAATTTTAACAAGCTCAAGTAACAAATTTCTACACTATATTAAACATAAACAGGTAAAAGTTACTTAATAATATGTCACTGATTAATAAATCTCAACAGAATTTGACATTTTCAAACTTCCAGTGACCAAACTTGACATTTTTGAAAGTTTAGGGACCTAAGTTGTAAATTTGCAATTTTAAATCTCAAGGACCAATTTTGACAACTTAAGAATCCCTAGGGACTTAAAATGATATTTTTCTTTATTTTGATTTACCAGGGACTGTTTTTGACAACTTTTTGAAACTTGGGGACTAAAGCGCCAATTATGCAAACTTGATAATGCGTTTTCACGATTTTGATATTTTTGCATTTAAAACACATAAAACACTTATTTGTGATATTTGTATTATTTTGATGCATTTAAAGTGTTTTCGGATGTTTTTTTGCAGTTTAATTGGTACAAAAATGATGAGTATTTAGACACTCATCAATCCCCACACTAAGATATTGCTAGTCCCTAGCAATGTTTTGAGAAAAATTAATGGATTTCATCTCTTTACCAAAAGCCATTACTTCTGTAGTAGCCAAATGTTTGATTCAAGTAAGAACCTTGGTACCCAGATAACCAAATGATTTTTAGCAAATCACCGACTTCCAACGGATTTGATTTGTCTTTACGAAGCCGTTTGCTTACGGACTAGCCAACTCTTAGATAAATTATCAATATTATCTTTGGTGAGCTGATTACCAATTATGGTTTTCCAACTGCCTTTACCACAAGCCATAAACTGGCGGGCTAGCCAACTCTTCACTTTTAAGGATATGGTGAGCTAAATACCATACAATTTTGGGCAAATTGCAAACCGTCAACGGATTTGAGATATCTTTACCAAGAGCCGTTTGCTCCTGGATTAGCGAATCCTTTAGTTTGTTAGACATGGGATGATAACCATAAGCGAGTAAGTGTAGAACACTTATTCCAAAAATTTTGGCCAAAAATGGGAGAATTAGGCGGTATAATTACATGATAAAATTCGTGAGAATTCCCCACACACTTAGAAATGAATATTGCCCTCAATATTCAAAGTACCGGCGGTTATGTTGAAACATAGAACGTAAAAGGGAAATACTACGGCCATTATTTAGCAAGGATTTTTTTTTTTGTAACTCTTATATACAACGTGGGAAACTCCCCACACTAGGGAATTGGTACACTGCGGGTGAAAACCCATGTAGCATGCTACTCTTGTTTTTTTGATTCAAGTCGCTAGCTTGACTCGATCCCGCATTCATTGGTTCATGGGGAAAGTTTGTAGATGCTGGGACAACCCACGGGAGGAATGTCCTCTCCAAAATAATGCTTCAATCGATGACCATTCACTTTAAAGTTTGGACCATCGGGTTGAGATAACTCAATGGTTCCATATGGAAATACTATAGTGATGGTGAATGGTCGGACCAGTGGGATTTTAGTTTTCAGAGAAAATCTTCAATCTTGAGTTGAAAAGAAGGACTCGATCACCGGCGTTGAAAAGCGGTTCTTGATTTTGGAGTCATGAATCTTCTTTGTCTTTTCTTTGTAGATCAAAGAGTTCTCGTATGCATGATCACGAAGTTCATTTAATTCATTCATTTGAACTTTCGGTGATCACCGGTATCTGAATATCGAAGTTGGCATGTTTCAAGGCCCGATAAGCCTTGTGCTCAAGCTCAACCGGCGAGATGACATGCCTTCCGTAAACAAGCTTGTATGGAGTACACCGATGGGTGTTTTATAAGCATGCACGGGAAGGCCCGAGAGTCGCGTCATCTAGCTTATCCGACCAAGAGGCGGTTTTCGCCAACCGTCCTCTCTAGAATTCTTTAATCCCCGGTTGGAAACTTCCACTTGCCCAACTTGTTTGGGGGTGGTGCAGCGATAGAGGCGGTGAGTTACACCATACTTACGCATGACTCTATCAAGCGGTCATTGCGAAATCGCACTACCGATCAGCGATTATAGCTCGTGGAGTTCTAAACTTAGCAAAAAGAGATTTCAAGAATTTCACAACAACTCGGGCATCGTTGGTAGGCAAAGCCTTAGCTTCAACCCATTTTGACAAATAGTCAGCGGCCACGAGTATGTACTTATTACAGCAGAGAAGGAAATGGCCCCATAAAGTCAATGCCCGAGATGTCAAAAATCTCACACACTTGAATGGCGTTTTGCGGCATTTCATTTCTTTGTGAGATATTTCCATAACGTTGACAAGCGTCCGCAGGTTTTGACAAATTCATGGGCATCCTTATAAATCGTGGGCCAATAGAATGCGGAATCAAACACCTTCTTGGCGGTGTAGTTGGGGCTATGATGTCCCCAGTGGGTCCGAATGGCAAGCCTTAAGAATGTCATTGGCTTCCGACCATACACACATCGCGATGACTTGATCCGCGAAATTTTGAATAAGTAGGGTCGTCCCGAGTAATGTTTTACATCTTTAAAGAATTTGTTTTTCTGTTGGGACGACATCCCTTTCACCACAAAGTTACCCGCATGGTGATTTGCAAAGTCAGCAAACCATGGGGTAGAAGAGTCTCCACGAAAAGAAACCACATTGAGTGTTTCGAGAGGAAATGTTTCATTTATTTCCTTTTTCTCGAACACATTTTGGTGAGGGTTTTCTAGGCGTGACGGATGATCAGCGTGCCGGTTCTCGGCTCCTTTTTATCACGATATAATGATATCAAATTCTTGTAGGAGGAGAACCCAACGGAGCAATCTCGGCTTTGCATCTTGTTTTGCAAAGAGATATTTTAGAGCCGAGTGATCCGTATACACCACGCATTTGGTCAAGATAAGGTATGGCTGAAATTACTCAAACGCATACACCACGACTAATAATTCTTTTTACGTAGTGGTGTAATGGGTTTGAGCTTCGATCATAGTTTTACTTGCGTAGTGGATAGGTGAAAATGCTTGGTTTTTCGTTGCCCAAGGCGCACGATAGCAAAGTCACTTGCATCGCACATGAGCTCAAAGGGTAAATCCCAATCTGGGCAACTAGAATGGGTGCTTCCGTAAGCTTTTTCTTTAGTGTTTCAAAAGCTTCGATGCACTCGGGAGAGAAGATAAAAGGAGCATCTTTTCAAGAAGATGGGTCATAGGCCGGGCGATTTTAGAAAAATCTTGTATAAATCTGCGATAAAAACCGGCATGACCTAGAAAACTCCTAATACCTTTGACGGTAGTAGGATGAGGCAATTTAGCAATAACATAAACTTTTGCTCTATCTACCTCAATCCCGTTTTTGAAATCTTATGGCCAAGGACTATGCCTTCTTTGACCATAAAGTGGCTCTTCTCCCAATTTAGACACAGATTGGTGTCTTCACACCGTTTTAGCATTTTTTCTAAATGGGAGAGACATGTGCGAAATGAGTCCCCAATGACCGAGAAGTCATCCATAAACACCTCCATTGTTTCCCCGATCATGTTGTGGAAAATGGCCATCATACATCGTTGGGCGTGCGCGGGAGCGTTACATAGGCCAAAAGGCATACGTCTGTAGGCAAATGTTCCGTATGGGCAGGTGAATGTGGTTTTTCTTGATCCGGCGGATCAATGAGGATCTGAAAATAACCCCAGAAACCATCAAGGAAACAATAGTATTCGTTCCCTGCTAATCTCTCAAGCATCTGATCCATGAAGGTTAGAGGAAAATGGTCTTTACGGGTGGCTTCATTTAACTTACGATAGTCAATACACAGCAGCGCCATCCCGTAACCAATCGAGTTGGAATTAACTTCGTTTTCTTCATTGTGACAACATGTAATGCCACCCTTTTTGGAACACATGAATTGGGCTAACCCAAGGACTATCGAGATCGGGTAAATTAAACGGCATCAAGAAGTTTGAGAACCTCTTGTTTGATAACCTCATGAATCTTAGGATTCACCTTTCTTCTGATGTTGGACTCTGGTTTGAAGTCATCCTCCATTAAGATTTTGTGAGTACAAAACTTCGGGGTTGATACCCCTTAATGTCGAGAGTTTCCAAGCAATTGCTTGCTTGTGTGACTTCAAAACCTTTATGAGGCCTTTTCCTCCTCGTTAAGTCTTTAGCAATTATGACGGGTAATTTATCATCACCCTCCAAGAATGCATACTCGAGATGAGGAGGTAGGTCATTAAGTTCAACCTCGAAATTCTTCGCCAGATGTTTGTACTGATTTGATTTCCTCAATTGTGATTTCTTTCGGAGGGAGTGAAGGTAATGGATCTTCATTTAACAATTGTTCCAGATAAAGGATATCTCCCTCCGAATCATAAACACCATCAATTCCAGGGGGAATTGATTCATCGATAACAAGAAATTCATCGATCTCTTCCGGAAGGAAGTCACCTCCCTCAAATGGAGAGTTGAGAGGGAAAGTCGGCAATTATTGGTTGAGAAGATGTGGTGGAATCCCCACTCACAGAATTATGAAGATACTCCCTCCGTCCCAAAATTATTGTCCCATATTGACTTTTTTAGTCTTTCTTCTTCAACTTTGACCATAATTATTTTTGTTTGTGTTATATAATACTTGATGACAAATATATGAATATATTTGGTTTTAAATGTATTTTCATTTGGTATAACTTTCATCAAGTATTATATAACACCAATAAATATATTAATGGTCAAAGTTGAACAAGAAAGACTGGTCAAAGTCAAAGGGGACAATAAAAATGGGACGGAGGTAGTAACCAAGAAACTCTTGAGAGTACTCCTCTGAAGCAATATTAATTAAATCGATTCGATTGATCGATTCAGCATCATAATTTGAGGAGTACCTCGAAGTTTGATCAAGGTTAAAGGTAACAACTTCATTACCCACACGTAATGTGATTTCTTGCTCAAATACATCAATGAGAGCACGGCCCGTTCTCAGGAATCCTCTTCCAACAATAAGAGGAACCCGAGGATCGTATCGAAATCAACAACCACAAAGTCAGTTGGAAAATGGAACTTTCCTACTTTTACAAATACATCCTCGGCGATGCCAAGAGGCTGATATAGAACGATCTGCAGCTCAAGAGTCATGCGGTAGGAACAAGTTCGGAAGAAAGTTTCTTCCATCTTGAATAAGGCATCGTTGATGCTTGCACCAAGATCGGCAAGGGCAAAGCATTCAATCATCCCTGGAAAAACACAAGGGAGAAGAAATTTTCCGGGATCTCCTAGCTTCTCGGGAAGCTTCTTTAACAGAACTGGCGAGCGTTCTCGTTCAAAGGAGTTTTAGCCATTTCAAGCAGTTTTCCTTATTGCTCAACATGTGTTTGAGAGTTGATGCAAACTTGGGCATCAGCATGATAGCGTCATGAAGCTTATGTCAAAATGAAGTTCTTAGAAATTTGAAAGAATTTTTCCATTTGATGACCGGCTTTTTCGTGGAGCTTTTGCTCATTCAAACGTGATGGGTAAGGAATAGAAGTTTTGGATTTGGGGTTACCAACGGAGGTTCAAAACAACTCGGGATTGGTCTTGGGTTTCGGGATAACTTTGAGGATGGACATTCTTTGGTACTTCCGTTATTAGTAGGAAGTTCCTTGTCCTTTGTCGCCTCAAGTTCACTTTCCACTACCTTCGGGAGAGAAGAAGAAGAGGTAGTAGGAATAGCGGGTCCATCATCTGAAGCACCACTTGTTTGTGATCGCCTTTGCATCCCCCTCGGATTAGCGATGTGTTGCTAGGTAAAGTAACGAGCCGAGGGTCGATCATTTAAAGACTTAATGTCGAAATCGGTTGACCAACAACATATTCATTTCCTCTTGGGATTTCATGAATTGCTTCAACAACTCATCGATGATGGTCAGTTGGAGCAATGGCTTGATTTTGCACGGAAAATTATCCGCCCCTATTGTTTGGATTAGGACCTTGATTTTGAAAATTTCTTTGATTATTGCCATGAAAGTACCCAGGGTTGAAATTTCCCGACCTTGGTTCTGTTAAAATTTCCTTGGTGTTGGAAGTTTTGACTTTGATTTTGAAAACCGTTATTTTGACTAAAATTACCTTGGTTTTGAAAACCTTGGTTTGGTCTATTTTGATTACGGTTTTGGTTTTGGTTGAAACCGGTGGTCGAGGTAATGATTAGGGCGGTGGTTGGTCCATAGAAGCACGATATTGGTTGCCTCTGAATTGGGAATCCGCCCACAACATTTGCTTCAAAAGGGTTACCATCGGTGGCCATACAGTCGTAATAGGCATGGGGGGCCACGCAAGTAACCACAGACTTCCACTTTCTTAACTGCAGAGGAGGTGAAGTTTGTGGAAAAAAAACTTTCTTTTGGTTGGAGAGAACCAAAGCTTGAATTGCTTCCGTGAGTTTGTCAATCTTAGCATCGGTGTTAGATTGACTCACGGATGATAGAAGTAGAAGGACCAACACGACTTGGGAAACAACGGTTTGCTTCGTGCAAGTCGCGGACTTTAGACTTGTTTTCAATTATCGTTAAAGCTTCTTTTAGAGTTTTGCTCAAGAAATTTCCTCCAAATGAGGAATTGAAGAATCTTGATCAGATTGACTCACTCCATTATAGAAAGTATCGAGTTGCATCAACTCGGAGAAGCTGTGGTGAGGACATTTCTTGGGCAATTCCTTAAAACGATCCCACGATTCACTGAAGGGTTCATCAAACTTTTGTGTGAACTTGATGATTTCATTTTAAGACTGGTGGTTTTGGAAGGTGGATAAAACTTCGTTCACAAATTTCTTCACGAGGTCTTCCCATGTTTGATTGATTTAGGGGTTGTTTTCAAGCCAAATCGGGCTTGCGATAGCGCTACACGCGTCGTTCGGGGTCAAGGAAACTTCCTTTTCTTCGAACAAGTTTTATAACACCCTAGGCGTGAACCTAATGCGTTTGTAGTGTAGTAATTAGGGTAAGCCACGGGTATTGATATCGCTCTCTAGGGGAATAGGAATGCTAGTAAGGAGTTACTACGCTAAGGTTAAGGTTGAGGAAGATTATTTTTTATCTTTTTATGTTTTATGAAATGGAAAGGTACGAATCTCGGGTATTGGATTTGGGGGTTGGTATTTCTACCGATTACTCTACTATTATCTAATTATCTAAGCTAAGGTTGTGGGAGTCTATGTCTAATTAATGTGTGCTTTCAGATGATAGTTTAAAGATGTGTTTACTTAGGTTGTACTACTCCTTAATTATCTCCTATTGATGGTTGAGTTGTCACGTCTTATTCTTAATTGCGTTGTGTGTCTAAAGTTGTAGGGTATGCGTTTCTCCCTAACTCTTTGAACTTACCAAAGGGTCTCGTCTACAAACCCACTAGGGATGATACTCCTACTCTAAGGCTCTTTGGGCGGTTTAGCCTACAACTACTCAGGTAATTATATTCTAAGGTTCACAAAGATGAATCAAGCATGAAGTACACAACGAATGACCTATCGCATTACTAGATCATATATCAACTAAGATAAGAAACAACCAAACAATATTCAATAATTAAGTTTCATACTTCCTAAGCAAACACACAAATAAATTAGCTGGACATGGAGAACATGCAAGCATACACACAAATAATCAAAGACATAATTGAATTAATGAAGTAAAGACTTATCTTGATGTAAGATAGGGTTTAAAACCCTAAAATACTGTACAAGACACCTTAGGTTCGGTTTTAGGTTTTCACTCCAAAAGACTCTCTACAAAAACTGAAAAATTCGGATTCTATATAAAAGATTACATATGCGACGGCGTCACCTTATATTTCGTGGCGCCGTGTCGCCGTCATTAGGGTTTCGCTTGGCCACGTTAACCTTGCGGCGGCGTCACCTTATGTCCGTGACGCCGTCCTCTTGACTTGACGGCGTGTGCGGGATTGCATCTAGGCCGTCGAGTAGCGACGGCCTACTCTTTCACAACTAGACGCCGTCGCGAAAATCACGAGTTTTGGGTTGGACCGTCATAACAATTTTGGGGCGGCGTCACCATTAGCAACACGTAAGCCTTCTATTTTCAAAGAAGCTGAGTGTCTCGATTGACTTTGGCCATTTTCTTCATATATTCGAGCCTTTTCGTCCAAATAAGTGCCATTCCAGCATTTTGCCTTCAAGAGACCTAAAAGTGAAAAGGAACGATATTAAGCAATAACGGATACAAAAGTGATCAAATAAGGACTAAAGCGACCCCTCAAAATGGTACCTTTTAAAACCTTATCAAATATCCCTACACTTGTTATTTGCTTGTCCTCAAGCAAATGTGCTTTTAGCCAATTAATTTATAATTTAGGGGTCATGAAGCATTAATTCAAAATGGTCCACAACACATATAAGCCCAAGAAAAGTCATAACAACCGCACGAAATTACATACTAGCACCTCACATGGGGTGTTTGGATACTCACATCTCTCTCGGGTGTATATATGAAATATAACAAATAGGAAATGGAAGATAAACACTCATTAACCGGTCCTAGTACATAGATGACCATAGGCTTGAGAATAGATCAAACCTTCATCGCTTTGGCGTAAGCACCTAGGAAAGACTATCAAAGAGGTCTTTTAAAGGGTTGTAACGTTAGGCTTACGGTAGAGAAACAAGGGTTTGGTGGGATAGGCTATTTAGTGGTGGCAAGTCAAAAATCTCTATGTTACATGCATATGAAGAATGGCGTTGCTAAGCCAAGACTCGACACTCTAAACTCTACATAACTGAAATAAACAAACATAAATTCAAAGATAGATGTAGGATGGTAGCCCGTTTTTTTTTTTTTTTTTTTTTCATTCATACACTTTTACTCTACCATCCTCTACGATAACATCAAAATGATAGGGATTTATAGGCACATCCCTACACTTGAGATTTTATTACTCTAACACTAATTTGACCCAAATTGAAAAGATCAAAACACTTGGGGTACATTATTATGCAAACAAAGGGAATTTGAATTTAACGTTCCCTTTCCGTCATTTCATAAACTTTAACTTTTCCCATGAATCCCAATCGTCCCAAAGCTGTATACAAAGGATATGACTCGACTTAGCAACTTATGCAAGCAACTGGATAATTGAACTAAGGGTTTAGGGTGATAACAAACATTTGCACTAAAAGTGAGTGCATAAGGGGTAGGCTAAGGGGATTTGGGTGTATATTTGGGGGTGGGGTGTAAACAATGCTCTTCATTGATATTCCGAAAAGCTGAAACATCACGAGAACCGCGAAAAGGATAGGCTCTGAGGGTTAACTAGGGGTATCGTGTACTAAAGATGAGTACAACGCAAAGGGTGTGGGGAATTACTCAACCGATGTGGAAGAAGTAATTATATTACGGTATCAAACAAGGGTTATCCTAATGCCTCTTATCATTTAGTTATTCCTAACTACACAAGTGTAGCCTCACTTGCGATCTCGGAATGCATCACAAAACAAGTTCTAGAATCTAATATACTACCGGTTCACACTCTAAGCATTAAAGATGAATGCTTTAATTCCTACTAATCTAAGGGCGATCCTCACATTTTGGTGGAATTTGGGTGATAAAGGGTTTTTGTGCTAGTCATGCAACTTCCTATCCATGAGACGCTTTTGTTAAGACTAATGGCCCACTCCTATATGTCATAGAAAATTTTAAATTTGGTGCAAAAATTACCCTAACCGACATTTTCTCATGGTTTATTACACAATCACAATTGGACAAAGCAAATAGTCAAGGATAAGCATAGTTTCAAAGTTCCCGTTTTATTTTCCCTCCCTACACTTAAACTCAACATTGTCCCCAATGTTCCCGAAGTATCAAAGTTATGATAAAAGAAGGTAATTAAAAGCGAAAAAACTAGTACTGATTAGCTCGGTAGGATCCGTGTGTGAAGTAGTGGTTAAATTCTTTTCAAGAAGAATTATTGCGTGAAAAGCTCCTTCCAATCTTATGTAACTTCTTCTTGACAAACTAAACCTACACACATGAAGAAAACAAATGAAACCTTCGGCGTAAAATCGGGGTAATATTATATATAAGACTCGATTTAAACTAGGATATAATGCTTGTGGAATGGATGTTTACTGAATTTCTAAGAAAATTAAGACCTGGAAAATTCCAAAAATTTATAAGTGGCTCGAAAACGAGAAAAAAGTAATCGATGTTTTACTCCTTCCTTGGCCCGTCGCCACAAGGTTGCAATCTGACGCCGTCGGGTTAACTTGACAGCCGTCGACGGTTATCTGACAAAAGCGGTGCGATTTTCAAGGGATTGAAAAATTACGGAAAATTTACATCTTTAGAATCTGGAAAAATTTCTGCAAAACATCCATTATGACTCGATACAATCATTTGACTCGAACAAACAAACATAAATATCTTTTAGTTAATTGTTATTCTCATGTTTACGTTTCTTTTGAAAACGTGTGTAATCCTCCCTACACTTATCCCTTATGTAAAATACCTTTATATGCAATTAAGACGAAGTTAAAAACAAAATAAAGCATTTTTACAAATTTAATAATGAGGATAAACAATTAATAAAAAGAAGAAAGACGAATCACAAACAAAGATAAACATACAAGCAAGATAAATTACAATACATGTAAATAAACACCACATAGTTCAAAGGTCACTACTAAATTAGATGTCCAAGATTATTACATGCCAAAATAAAAATTGTTTCAATAACCAACCATACTCAATCCATAAACTACTACATCAATCACTGGGGAGGGGGTCCATAACGATAGTCATAACCCGGGGGAAGATGGCCTAAATACCCGTAGGGTGGATAGTCCTCCTCCCCCACGGAAAGGATCAATCGGAGATGTGGGTCAAGGCGATCACATGGATAGATGATGCATCCAATCTGACGGTATGGTCGTAGGTCCGCTATCCCTACAGTCTCCCGGTTCGCCATCCATGTATCCATCGCCCCATCCATGCTCCCTGGTAGGCTGCCAATCTCCACTAGACATGTGCTGTAGGCGTCGGTGGAGCTTCACCTTCACCTCCCCACTGGTGTGCGGTACACGTGGCTCCTCATCATTATCGTCATCACCACCTTGAATGGGGCTGAGAAGCGGAACCAAGTATAACCTCTACCATAATCCATCGGGACATTCATAGCTTTAGATTTATCCTTGGCGACCCTAGGTGCTGCCATGAAGTATTCGGGTATGAAGGTACCTCCCCGCCAAAATACCTAAGGATCGAGCTACCGGGTAATAAGCATGCCCCATACACCTATCCTCCAATCTAATCCCACTTGGGTTCTCAAGTAATCGGCCAACCGAAAGCGGATGTTGCAGTGCACTCCCTTGGCCATATGCGATGAGAGATAGAATAGGTCCGGTAAGGTGACACGATGGCTCGTGGCATGTCTCCCTGTGATAGAGAAGGTGAGGCAGCGATGTATGAGCCTAACGTGAATCCCGTTTGTGGCGAGGGTACCCCCGTAATGTACTCCCCATTACGTGTCGTGTTCCGAACGAATACCCAACATCTCGTCCTATGGGTAATTCCAGGTTGCAAATCGAGTCCTAAAAACATCACTCTCGGCATCCTCGGATGTATACGGTCCCAACCTCCATCCAAACTCAAGCGTCGACATTGCCCTCCGGTCCCTCCTAACCTAAATCGGATCCCTTGAAATCAATATTATCGACATGCATTGATATTTGGCGGATATGATCGCGAAACTCACGTACCAACTTCGCCATACGGGCTCTCCCATTCGAAACAATCTTCCCCATTGGGGATCAGTGAACTTATCCCTCCTAAAACTATTCGAAAATTCCCTAGCCAAATCATTCTCTTGCAGAAATGCCCAATCCAACACACCCTCAATCAATAGTCGATGGAGTAAATCGTTGTAAGCGGCGACAACTTTCTTGATAAATACCCCCACCCAATGATTGTATGTCTCGCAATGTTTTCTTGAGTATTAGAAGATTGTCCCTAGTCCTTTTTACTCTACGCTCATACTGAAACAAGAAATCAAATAAGTGGAGAGCAAATGATTATCATTTGCGATGCAAGCGACATAAGCGGTGTATCGACGCCAGCGTCACAGAATATACGGCGTCGGATCGACCAATTTTTGAATCCGACATTTGCGAGGGAAAAGTCCAAGTTTCTAACCATAACCCTTGACCCAAACACCCTTGTTGCGGCAACAATGGCATAACGGCCAGGTGGTTTTGACTCCTAAGCCGTAAAGGCTTCTCACAAAGTTAACCCCCATATGGTAACACTACTACTTAGCCTAATCTTAAGCCTTAACAAGATTTCAATAGGCGAAATAGATCAAATTGTTGGGGCTTTTGGATTTGAGAAAAGAGGGAAAACAAATGAACATGAATTAGAACAATTGAATAGACAAAGATCAATGTAGATTACTTACCTCGTGGAGATTGCTGTGAAAAAATGGTGGATTTGATGTGGGGAATACGTTTTTGTGTGAAAGTGTGGCGGATAAAAAATGTAGGGTAAAGAATGAAAGAGATGGGTCTTTGTCAGATTATCACGTCACGATGACGGCTTAGCGAACGTCACTCGTTAAAGTGTGGCGTCATGCCATCAAATTTTCGTAAAGAAAACATTTTTTTTTTTTTCACCGCCTGGGATCAAAAATCGGTTACTATTTTTGACAAGAAACTTGGTTTTTATTTTAAAATCAATTTGGTTATTCCACCAGTAATCTCCACTATGGTAAGCAACGCATATGTCAAATTGTCTTTCAATCGTGATCTCAAGTTCAAGTCTTGAGGTAAGGTTCTTTTTTCGGGTTTAAAACCGAAAGAACTTTTCCTTGCATTGGGAAAATCGGGAAATGATACGTGCACCATCCTAAGGAATGTGTTTCTAGGGAACAAGTGGAAAGCGTTGAGACCGGGTTTAGGCAAGAATATGATTCATCGAGGTTTACTAAGGGAGAAGGTTCGGGAGTCACCCCGGTATGTCCACATCGCATACACCTTTTCAAGCTTTTAGGTATATTTTTTTGCGATTTCACCACGGATGCTCGATATGAAGTTGTTAGCTAGGCCTAAGAAAGTGTCATGAGTTGTTCGCATTTGAGCTTCGAGGCGTTTTATTTCCTCTTCTTGCTTGTAGACAAATGTCAACATAATGTCCTCGAATTAGTCTGCTGGATTTTCTTGGGATCAAAAATTCCTTGACCGCATTCATATGTTCATCAGCACGCGTGGTTACTCCCATTAATGCTTTCACTTGGGCCTCCATACTCATAATTGCTTGTGCTCGGGAATTTCCCAACCTTCCTCTTCATATTGAGCAAGGTCCTCAATAACCTCCCAGCATGCCTCAGCATCGAGGTTACTTAGTCTTCCACCGGAGGCATAATCAATGGTTTGTTGGAGAGAGACCGACATGATCATAGAAAATTTGGACTAGGAGCCAAAGATCAATGCCGTGATGAGGGACTTTATGAAGTAAGTCCTTGAATCTGGTCCATGCCAGGTAGAGATTCACCTTGGCGTTGTTGGAACATCAAGATGTCATTCCTAAGCTTAGTGGTTCTCCCCGTTGGGAAAAATTGAGCAAGAGGCGAGGTAAGATCATCCCAACTTGAGATGGAGCGGCGGAAGTCGCTCAAGCCAATTACTAGCTTGGTCCCAGAGAATTGGAAGAGAGCGATAGCGTGGTCTCCCGAGTAGTAGCATCAAGGTCGATGGAATCGACAATTTTTAGAAATCCCTCGGATGTTGATTTGGATCTTCTAACGAAGTCCATGGAATGCACATCCGTTTTGCACCAACCGGATGGTGTCGGATCAGGCGTAGTTTGGGCTTGGTCGTGAAGCTCAATGGTGTTCCTATAGCCTAGGTGGCTTGGTCTTGAGTATTCACCAAGAGTACGGGCTCTTGGCGGGTCATTTGGTGGTGGGTTGATGAGTGGTGGTTGGTTATCACCTTCCATGATGAAAAGTGATGGGTGTTACGAACAAAAGTCACGAAGAAGGGGGATAGACTAAGAGAAAGCTAAAAATGAGAAAAAATTTACTTGATAGGAATCAAGCAAAGAACCTAAACGAGGTGGACTACTAACTAGTTATTCTATTCCCGGCGGCGCACGCAAAAACTTGATAACGCTACCACTGCGTCGTTCGAGTCAAGGAAACTTCCTTTCTTCGAGAGCAAGTTTTATAACACCCTAGGCAATGAACCTAATCGTTGTAGTGTAGTAATTAGGGTAAGCCACGGGTATTGATATCGCTCTCTAGGGGAATAGGAATGCTAGTAAGGAGTTACTACGCTAAGGTTAAGGTTGAGGAAGATTATTTTTTATCTTTTTATGTTTTATGAAATGGAAAGGCACGAATCTGGTATTGGATTTGGGGGTTGGTATTTCTACCGATTACTCTACTATTATCTAATTATCTAAGCTAAGGTTGTGGGAGTCTATGTCTAATTAATGTGTGCTCGTATGATAGTTTAAAGATGTGGTTACTTAGGTTGTACTACTCCTTAATTATCTCCTATTGATGGTTGAATTGTCACGTCTTATTCTTTTTAGTTTTGTGTGTCTAAAGTTGTAGGGTATGTGTTTCTCCCTAACTCTTTGAACTTACCAAAGGGTCTCGTCTACAAACCCACTAGGGATGATAAACTCCTACTCTAAGGCGCTCTTTGGATGGTTTAGCCTACAACTACTCAGGTAATTATATTCTAAGGTTCACAAAGATGAATCAAGCATGAAGTACACAACGAATGACCTATCGCATTACTAGATCATATATCAACTAAGATAAGAAACAACCAAACAATATTCAATAATTAAGTTTCATACTTCCTAAGCAAACACACAAATAAATTAGCCGGACATGGAGAACATGCAAGCATACACACAAATAATCAAAGACATAATTGAATTAATGAAGTAAAGACTTATCTTGATGTAAGATAGGGTTTAAAACCCTAAAATACTGTACAAGACACCTTAGGTTCGGTTTTAGGTTTTCACTCCAAAAAGACTCTCTACAAAACGAAAAATTGGATTCTATATAAAGATTACATATGCGACGGCGTCACCTTATATTTCGTGGCGTGGTGTCGCATCATTAGGGTTTCATCTTGGCACGTTAACCTTGCGACGGCGTCACTTATGTCCGTGACTCCGTCTCAAATTTAACCGACCGGCGTCGTGCTGGATTGCATCTAGGCGTGCCTCGATTAGCGACGGCCTACTCTTTCACAACTAGACGTTGCCGCTTGAAATCTGAGTTTTGGGTTACCGGGCCGTCACACAATTTTGGGACGGCGTCACCATTAGCACTTGATTGCCGTCGCCTTACGCTTCGGCAAAGAATCGTGAGTGTCTCGATTCTGACTTTGGTCATTTTCTTCATATATTCGTGCGTTTTCGTCCAAATAAGTGCCATTCCAGCATTTTGCCTTCAAGAGACCTAAAAAGTGAAAAGGAACGATATTAAGCAATAACGGATACAAAAGTGATCAAATAAGGACTAAAACGACCCCTCAAAATGGTATCTTTTAAAACCTTATCACTTGCCCCTCAAGGAAAATGGGAGCGAGAAGAAGCTTGGCAAAGCATCTGTAGGGACATTCTTGTATTTGATGGTAGATGCAATCTTGTTAAACCATCGAATATGAGCATGAGGATCATCCCTCTCAAAACCATAGAATTTACTTGAGGTTACAAGATTCAACCCGGTTTGAGTTCAAAATTTTCACCATGGCAATTTGGGATAACAATAGCATCTCCATACCCGTCGATGGGTTCTGGAGAAGCTCACACATAGGGACGTTCTTCCGCCATGATACGGAAGTAGTGTGAGCAGATCCGGATCTGGATCCGACCGATGGAGCGAGAAAGTCTACGACCGCCTTCTTGGAATCTTGACAAGCTCACGAAATGGGCTCACAGATCTAGAAGAGGAAAAGTGCGCATACACTAGAGTTAACTCTAAGAAATATCAGAGTTAAGGAAAGGAATAGGAATTATGAAGGGAATTATAAAAATGGGGTAAGAGGAATCTTTTTGGGTTTTCGGGTTTTGACAAGTAGATATAACAACAAATCCAATTAAAACAAAATCGAGGCAAAACAACAGTGAACTTAAACCAATAATCACAAGATGAATGGCTTCTTTGAAAAAGGTACCCCAATCACAAGGACACAAAGGCAAGTTTTAAATCTTTGGTTCGGGAACTTATTATGGTCGTACCCCTAGTTAGGTAGTACACTGCCTTGATTTGCGGTGGTAATCTTTTATGTTGTTATTATTAAACAAAGAAAATGACAAATCTTTTTGTATTTTTATCTTTGATACATATATAGAAACAAAAGGAAAATATTTTTGTGTTTTATACGTTTTTGGATGTTTTTGGGTTTTTTTATAAGAAAATATATATATATAGATATAGATGGATGGTATGAACAAAGAGTGAATATTCAAATCACTAATCTGATAAACGGAAGATAATGACCGCGGCTGGCCGGCGTAAAATTTGATTCGTCCCAAACCGTCAAGTTTTATCACGCAAGCTAGCCTCTTGTGAATGGCTAACCGTAACAAACTTAAAAGCGATTAAAACAAATGCAATGATGATCAGGAGAGTATAGTGTTTCCCCAGGTCGTTATGTCCCAACGAGCTGTGCGAGAATAGTGATGAGTGTCTAAATACTCATCATTTTTGTATAATCTGCAAAACATACGAGAAAACACTCAGAAACACATCAAAAGGATCAAAATATCACAAATCAGTGTTTTATGTGTTTTAAATGCAAAAATATCAAAATCAGATGAAAAATGATTTAAGTTTGCAAAATTGGCAGTTTTAGTCCCCCAAGTTTTAAAAGTTGTCAAATCTAGTCCCTGGAATATCAAAATGTGGAATTTTATCATTCAAGGTCCTTAAAGTATTCTAAGTTGTTTAAAATGATCCTTGAATGAATTTTTGGTCAATTGGCAAGAAAGGTCCTCAAACTTTGGAAAATTGCAAAATTAGTCCTTGGACCTTTAAAAATGGATTTTATGCAAATAGGGTCCTTGTTCTATCAATGTTTGGCAAGTTTAATCCTTATGATAAGTTTGGAATAGTGGCTTGATCAGTCCTTCAACTTTGGCAGAATTGCAAATATGGTCCTTGTTGTTAAACCAAAAGCGGACCTTATTAGTATTATTACGGGTAAGCCCAATCCAACCCAAACCTTGACCCGTAATATTTGAAAACGATTAAACCGCCTCCACTTCACCATCTCCCTCACCCGTTTCACCAATACGGTGGTTTTAACCACTTGATTTTCAATCCAGCTCACCCCAAATCACCTTTCCACCTCACCCCTCCACCTCCACACCAAACCAAAGCCAATTAATGAGAAAAACCTGCTCGTTGGAATTTTGGCGCCAAAAAGTGACAAATGGCAAATCAATGATCTGGCTTAATCCAATGGTCAAGATGTGATGGGATTAACTTCAGGAGGTCGACAAGAGATGTTTCAAGTCAATAAATATCAAGAAAAAGCAGAGAAAGGATTTAGAATAATTTTAATTTAAGCTTATGTCGTTTTTGTACAATTTTCATTTCCAGTGTAATTTAAAGTTTCCAAGTACCCTTTTAAGCAATCACAGTGTATTTTAAACCTTTTGAAGTAATCAATTTCAACTTTCATCTCAGTTTTCATATTATGCAATTTTACCTAATTCAAAATTTTCAAGAATGTATGAATGTTGTTAAGTAGCTGGTATTATGGATTAAATAGGTCACATAAGCTCCCTATATAGCTTATTGAAGCTATTAAATACTCTTAAAAGCAGTTTATTGGTCAAAATCAGAAATTCACAAAAATATCAAATAAATAGCTTAAAAATAAAAAACCATGGTGCAAGGTTCAAAAAGGCTGGAGCAGGATATATAGTGGATGGTCTTGGGTATAGTGCTTATTGGTAAGCTATAGGATCTGTTATTTGGTCCTAATTCTCAGTTTGTGCATCAAAGCTATTTGTAAGCACTTTTCTCTATTTTGGCATTTCCTTTGTTTGGTTGTTCATAAGCTCTAATTTACGTAAGTACATGTTTATTAGTGTTAGTTAAGTTAAAATAAACCATAAAAAGCAGATAGGCTTGTTCTATTAAATTAAGTAGTTGTTAAAAATCTTATTTTAACATTCAATATAGCATTTTTATTAATCTTAAGTTTCATGGTATTGATACATTGTTTAATGTTTCAATAGTCCTAGTAATCAATATTACAAGATCTGTTATCATTTGTATGGATTGAATCAGTGAAATCCTTTGAGAAACATCAAGACAGTTATTAAAAAGGATGTTTGGTTTTGTTCAGTTTCTTGGGTTAAAGGCCATCTGAGTTGTTGTTTGTTATTGATACATGTCACACTAGAGTCAAATAACTCAGTTAAGTCCTAAAAACTAGCTCTAGTTCTATAAAAAAGTCAAAAGTACCTTAATCCTTACATAGCTTGTTAAGCTGATTTGGAATTTAGCTTTTCATAATCACCATACTAGCTTATAACCTGATAACCTAGCTTAATATCATCCTAGTATAGCTTAACTTAACATATTCAGTAAGTAAATTAGGATCAAAACTCACCAAAGTCAAACTTGTCTCAACTGCCTTAAAAGTCAAATACTTGAAAAAATGGTTTTGAGCCCAGCGGGTAGATTTATCATGAGACTCATCTTTGGGTCAAAACAAGTCAAACTTTGGGTTTTATAACTTTTCTTGGTCTAGTTTCTTATAAGCATTTTTCTAGATTTTTGTTAATTTTTCTTAAACCTCAAAGCTCCTCAAGTAGAGCTTACGCCTTTTCTCACAAAGTTCATTCAAAGTGAGAGTTTCTCGGCTTATTGCTAAGCTTGTCAGAGCTCATAAGAGCTTATCTTTAGCTCATTTTTGGTTTAAGCATAGTTAGTCAGGTCATCTTGAGGTTCTCACTTCTGTTTTTCCATTTGAGCTTATTTTGAAGCTTGTGCATAAGCAAATTTGGTACTTTCAGAAACTGTTTTAGCCCTTGTACTCAAATAAGTCAAATCTTTGAAATTGGTAATCCAGAGGTTCAAGCTTGTTGTTTTTAGTTGCATTTGAGTCATTTTAGCTTAATATAGCTTACGTGTAGGTTTGGTGGTCTTTGGTTATCAATTGGCTTTTCAAGTGCTTATAATTGCAGTTACTCTACTAGTTATTGTATATTTCTCCACACAAGCCCATGTTTTCTATTTTCCTAGATTCTACATATTAAAATAGACTTTTCCTGAAATTTTCATAATTTTTCATAACTGTTTGCTATTTTTCTTAATTAAAAACAGTTTTTAGGCATTTTTAATTAGCTTTTAATACAAATAAATTATAAAAGTTCAAAAAAAATAATTTTTCAATTTTATTAGGTTAAGATAAATATAAAAGTAATAAAAAGTATTTTTCCATAATTTTCTTAGTTTAAAAAGTATTTTTTAGCATTTTAATTAGTTTAAAATAGATTTAAATTAATAATAAATACATAATAAGTCTTAAAAATATATTTTCAGTTTTAAAATAAGTTTTATCATATTTTAGACTTTTCTAAGTTATAATTTCATTTTTCTAGGTTAATTTTGTATTTTCTTGTATTTTAGTGCATTTTAAATACTTAATAAATAGTTTTTAATTAATAATAATTAAATAAATAGTGTTAAAAATAATTTTCTTTTTCTAATAATTTTCTTTTACTATTAGGATTGTAAAAACATCATTTTCATATTTATAGGTCTTTTATTTCTTTAAAACTCACGTTTTATTTTGTACGTAGACGTAATTTTATTTTAAACGTAAGTTTTAAGTTTTAGGTTTTAAACGTTCATCGACTTTAAAAATAGTGATAGCGTTTATTTAATATCTTTTATCTTTTATTTCTTTTAATTTGCATTTAAGTTGCTTTAATTTATAGATCTTTTCTTTAGGTAATTTTCCATCAATATCCTTATTGATTACTATCCTTAGTAATCATTCTACCATCGATCAAGTGTTTTACACCAATTCATCCTCAGTGGGACTTAACGACCGAATTCCCTATATTCCTCGATCTTAATTGTATTTGTGTTTTAGGAGTTTTAAGTTACATTAACGGTTACCCATTCACAAGTGGTGGCTTGTGTAAGGTAGCTTATTGTTTATACTGAGATCAAATTTTGGCGCCTAGCATTGCGGTGTTTGTAGCGTGTTTTAAGCATTTCCGGATCCGTACTTGCACATATACCCACGGTTTTGTAAAAAAGTTTTCGTAAAGTTAATATAAACCAAAAGTTCATTAACACTTTTCCTAAAGTGTTAAAACACCAAAAAACATTATAAAACAACAAAACAATCGTGCGTTTTCTATTTTGTCTTTTCTTTTAAGGTGATTCTTAAAGAGATCGATTTGGTTAAGCGGACGATACCAAAATATTGTCAAAAGTTTTAAACCCGTTTGCACAAATCATACCTCGTCTTTTCTGGTCCTTAATTAATACATTCAACCACCCAAATCAAGCGATTGCACTACCTAACGGGGGTGCGACCATAATAAGTTCGAACCACGATTTAAAACTTGCCTTTGTGTCCTTGTGATTTGGTGTACCTTTTCAAAGAAGCCATTTCATTTGTGATTATTGGTTAAGTTCACTTGTGTTTTGCCTCATTTGTTTTGAAAAATTGATTTTTATACTTAGTGCATCTTTTCGTTCTTCAGTTCAACAAGTCCACTTTCGAACTTGGAAACATTCCTCCAGACGTAGAGGGCGTTCAGCTCCTTTCCGAGGAACGTCTACCACCACCACCACCTGCCGAGAAATGGCGAGGAAGACAAACCTATGAATGAGCTTCTCCAAGCACCCATCGAGGGTTACGGAGATGCCATTGTTGTTCCGGCCATAGGTGACACTTTTGAGCTCAAAACCGGGTTGCTCAATCTAGTAACCCAAAGCCAATTCTATGGTTTGGAGCGGGATGATCCTCATGCACACATTAGATGGTTTAACAAGATAGCATCTACCATCAAGTACAAGAATGTCCCACCGCGAAGCTATCAAGCCTTACGTTCCCCATTTTCTCTAGAGGGACAAGCCCGGAATTGGCTTGAGAAACAACCCCTTCGTTCTATTGAGACATGGGAAGATCTTGTCACCAAATTAGTTAACGAGTTCTATCCTCCATCCCGAACCACAAGTCTTAAGAATGAGATAATGAAATTTTCTCGGAGATTTGATGAATCATTCGGGGAGGCATGGGATCGTTACAAGAGTTGCTTCATGCAAGTGTCCGCATCACGGTTTTACCGAGCTAATGCAAATGGATACTTTCTACAATGGTCTCAATCAGACAAATCAAGACTCTTTGAATGCCTCGCGAGGTAATTTCTGAGCAAGACCACCAAAGAGGCCTTGCGGATCATTGAGAACAAGTCTCAAGTCCGTCCTTTGAGCTAAGACATATCGAGTCTAATCTGGACCTTCTTCTTCTTCATCCCCCGTGAGTACATCTAGCACCGATGCTAAGATTGACAAACTCACGGACATTGTTCGAGCTTTGGTTATTGCTAACCAGAAGAAAGTCTCCTTCACTCGGACACCAACACATCTGTTGAAGTGAAGAAAGTTGAAAAGTTGTGTCACTTGTGGTGGTCCTCATGCCTACTACAATTGCGCCACCGATAGTAGTCCTTTTGAAGCAAATGCTTTAGCGGTAGTTCCAGCAAGGAGGTAATCAATGCGTCCTCAAAATGAACCACACTACCGTGCTAACACTAATCAAGCACCACCCGGTTTTAACCAAAATCATAACATGCAAAACCGGAATCGAACCAACCAAGAATGAACCAAGGTTATCAAAACCAAGGTAATTTCTATCCTGGACCCAATCAAGGTTTCCAACATCAAGGAAACCTTCATCAAAATCATTTCAATCGAGGGAATCAATTTCATGGGAATATGAATCCTAATCAAGGGAATTTTGGCTATAATCAAAACATACGGACTCAAATTGTCCCTCCAGGCTCCTCCGTCATTACTCCTCGAGGACCATCATCGATGAGTTCTGGCAGTTCATGAAATCCCAAGATGAAATGAGCAGGTTGTTGGTCGGTCGACTAGTCACGAAGAAGTCTTTAAATGATCGACCCTCGGGCTCGGGTACTTTAGAGCAACGATCGCTAACGAGGCGATGCCAAAGGCGATCACAACGAAGTGGTGTTTCATACCTGGACTGCTTTGTTCCTACTACCTCTTCTTCTTCTTCTCTCCCTAAGGTAGTGGGCGGTGAACCTCCAAAACACAATGGACCTCGACTCCAATGCCCCTCCTCACTGTGGCAATGAGTCAAGTTACCAAGAAACAACGGACAAGGTGCATTATTCTAGCCCAGTACGCTACGTCCAACCTTGGTAGTCCAACCTCAAGTGGTCCAGAAACCCAAATCAAATCAAGGAGTTGTTTTTGAACCTCCTATAGCTTCTGTTGAGAATCAGAAATCCAAATCTTCTATTCCTTATCCATCGCGTTTGAATGAGCAAAAGCTCCGTGAAAAAGCTAGTCATCAAATGGACAAATTTTTCCAAATTTTCCAAGAGTTACACTTTGACATAAGCTTTGCGGATGCTATCATGTTGATGCCCAAGTTTGCATCAACTCTCAAGCACATGTTAAGCAATAAGGAAAAGCTGTTTGAAATGGCTAAGCCTCCTCTTAACGAGAAGCGCTCTGCGGTCATCACGAAGAAGCTTCGAGAAAAGCTTGGAGATCACAGGAAATTTCTCTTACCTTGTGTATTCCGGGAATGGTTGAATGCTTTGCCCTAGCGAGATCTTGGTGCAAGCATAAACCTTATGCCATATTGATTGTGGAAGAAACTTTCTCTTAAGGAACTCACTCCTACATGCATGACTCTCGAGCTTGCGTCGTTCCATATCCGTCCTCTTGGCATTCGGGGCGTATTTGTAAGTAGGAAAGTTCCATTTTCAGTGACCTTGTGGTTGTTGATTTTGATGCGATCATGGGTTCCTCTCATTGTTGGTCGAGGATTCACGAGAGCGGGCCGTGCTCTCATAGATGTATTTGAGCAAGAAATCACATTGCGTGTTGGTAATGAAGTTGTTACCTTCAACCTTGACCAAACTTGAGGTACTCGCAAATTATGATTACGAATCGGTTAACAGAATAGATATCATTGATGTTGCTACTGAAGAGTACTCTCAAGAAGTTCTTGGTTATTCTCATAATTATGTGAGTGGGGATTCCACCACATCTTCTCAACCTATCATAGCCAATTCTACTCCTTCTATCACTCCTTTTGAGGGTAATGACTCCATCTCGGAAGAGATTGAGGCATACTTGGCTAGTGATTACGTTGCCTTGGGAAATTGATCACGCTCAATTGATATCGGAGGGGATATACTTCTTATTGAGAAGTTGCTCAATGATGATCCATCATCAACCCCTCATCCTAGTGATTCAATTGCAGTTGAGATTAATCAAAATGAGATTAATCACGGAGGGAGATATTCTTCTAAAGAAGTTGTCAAATCTGGATACTTCTCTTCCTCTCCCTCCCATCAAACTTCATAACAAGGAAGTCAAATCAGTTGAGAAAACTGATGAATTTCCTGAGGTTGAGCTTAAGGACTTACCTCCTCATCTTGAGTATGCATTTCTAGAAGGTGATGATAAATTACCCGTCATTATTGCTCGAGATTTGGGTAAAGATGAAAAAGTTGCTCTCATTAAAATCTTGAAGTCACACAAGCAAGCAATTGCTTGGAAACTCTCCGACATCAAAGGTATAAATCCTGAGTTTTGTACTCATAAAATCTTGATGGAGGATGACTTTAAACCAGCGATTCAACATCGAGAGGCGAGTGAATCCAAAATCCATGATGTTATTAAACAGGAGGTTCTCAAACTTCTTGATGCAGGATTGATTTACCCGATCTCGAGCAGTCCTTGGGTCACCCCAATTCATTGTGTTCGAAAAAGGGTGGCATTATTTTGTCACTAATGAAGATAACGAGTTAATTCCAACTCGATTGGTGACGGGATGGCGTGTTTGCATCGACTATCGTAAGTTGAATGACGCCACCCGTAAAGACCATTTTTCTCTACCCTTCATGGACGGATGCTTGAGAGATTAGCGAGAGCGAATACTATTGTTTCCTTGATGGTTTCTCGGGTTACTTTCAGATCCCCATTGATCCAAATGATCAAGAAAAACCACATTCACACCCATACGGAACTTTTGCCTACAGGCGTATGCCTTTTGGCTTATGTAATGCTCCTGGCACGTTCCAAAGATGTATGATGGCCATTTTCCACGACATGATCGGGGAAACAATGGAAGTGTTTATGGATGACTTTTCGGTCATTGGGGATTCGTTTCAAACATGTCTCTCCCATTTAGAAAAATGCTTCAAAGGTGTGAAGACACAAATCTTTGTCTAAACTGGGAGAAGAGCCATTTTATGGTCAAAGAAGGCATTGTCCTTGGCCATAAGATTTCAAAGAACGGGATTGAGGTAGATAGAGCAAAAGTCGATGTTATTGCTAAATTACCTCATCCTACTACCGTCAAAGGTATTAGGAGTGTTTTAGGTCATGCCGGTTTCTATCGTAGATTCATACAAGATTTTTCCAAAATCGCCGGCCTATGACCCATCTTCTTGAAAAGGATGCTCCTTTTATCTTCTCTCCTGCGTGCATAGAAGCTTTTGAAACATTGAAGAAAAACTTCTGAAGCACCTATTCGTTGCTCCCACTGGGACTTGCCTTTTGAGCTCATGTATGCGTGCAAGTGATTTTGCTATCGGTAGTCCTAGGGCACGCGAAGAAATAAGCATTTTCAGCCTATTCACTACATTAAGCAAAACTATGGTGAGGCTCAAACTCATTACACCACCACAGAAAAAGAGCTATTAGCGTGGTGTATGCATTTGAAGTTTCGGCCGTACTTAATCTTGACCAAATGTGTAGTGTATCACGGATCACTTTCGGCTCTTAAATATCTCTTTGCAAAACAAGATGCAAAGCGAGATTGCCGTTGGATTCTCTCCTCGAATTTGATATCATTATTGTGATAAAAAGGAGAATCTAGGCTGGCGATCATCTGTCGGATTAGAAAACCCTCACCAAGATGTCTTCGAGAAAAAGGAAATAAATGAAACATTTCTTCTCGAGACACTCAATCGGTTTCTTTTAGGAAATTCTACCACCCATGGTTTCTTGACCATGAAATTACCATGCGGGTAACTTCATTGTGAAAGGGATGTCGACCCCACAGAAGAACAAATTCTTCAAAGATGTTAAACATTATTTACGGGGCGACCCTTTCTTGTTTTCAAAAATCTGTGCGGATCAAGTCATCCGGCGGTGTGTTTTGGACGAGAAGCTATTGACATTCTCTGACTTGCCATCTTTGGACCCACCAGGGGCCATCATAGTCCAAACTACACGCCAAAAGGTGTTTGATTCGGGTTTTATTGGCCACAATCTATAAAGATGCCCTTTGCAATTTGTCAAAACCTGTGGCGCTTGTCGCGTCATGGTAATATATCTCAAAGAAATGAAATGCCACAAAAGGCCATTCAAGTTTGTGAGATATTTGACATATGGGGTATTGATTTTATGGGGCCGTTTCCATCTTCTCGTGGAAACAAGTACATACTGCGTTAATTGTTGACGGTATTATTTGTCAAAATGGGTTGAAGCAAAAGCTTTACCCACCAATGATGCCTGAGTTGTTGTGAAATTTTTGAAAGCTCTCTTTGCAGTTTGGAACTCCTCGTGCTATAATTAGTGATGCGTGGTACACATTTTTGTAATGACCAATTTGATGCGTGTCATGCAAAAGTATGGTGTTACCACCGTCTATCTGCATACCACCCCCAAACAAGTGGGGGTGGAAGTTTCAAACCGTGGTATTAAAGAATACTTGAAAGGGCGGTAGGTGAAAATCGTGCATCTGGTGGGATAAATTGGATGGCTTTTCACGGGCTTTTACGACTTACAAAACACCAATTGGGTGTACTCCATACAAGCTAGTGTATGGAAAAGCATGTCATCTTCCGATTGAACTAGAGCACAAGGCTTACTGGGCCTTAAAATATGCAAACTTCGATATCTACAGAGCGGTAGGTGATCACGAGAAAAGTTCAAATGAATGAATTAAATGAACTTCGTGATCAAGCTTACGAGAACTCTTTAATCTACAAGCAAAAGACAAAGAAGATCCATGACTCTAAAACCAAGAACGGCGTTTTCAGCGTTGGTGATCGAGTCTTTCTTTTCAATTCTAGATTGAAGATTTTCTCGGGAAAGCTTAAGTCCCGTAGTGCGGTCCATTTACTATGCTAAGGTTTATCCTTATGGTACCATTGAGTTATCTCAACCCGATGGTCCTAATTTTAAAGTAAATGGTCATCGAGTTAAGCATTACCTTGGAGAGGACATTCCCCCTGTGGTTGTCCCGGATTTACAAACATTCCCCATGAACCAATGAATGCGGGGATCGAGTCAAACTAGTGACTCGGGAATCAAAAACATTAACGCACCATATGGGTTTCACCCATATTTACGTCTTCTTTCTCTGTTCTACCACCCTAGTGTGGGGGGGTTGCCCTACATGTTGTGTATATAAGTCTTCTAAAAAAATCTTCTTTCTAAATAATGGCGTAGTATTTCCTTTTCACGTTCTTTTTTCGGCATAGCATGCGGTACTTTGAATATTGAGGGCAATATTCATTTCTTAGTGTGGGGGAATTCACGAATTTCATATATTATCTACCCAATTCCCCCGTTTTGGCCAAAATTTTTTGGAGTAAGTGTTCTACACTTACTCATCTTAGTTATCGATCCGCCTTATGCGTAAGACAAAGGATTGGCTAATCGAGAGCAAGCGGCTCTTGGTAAAGATTTCTCAAATCCGTTTATATGGCTTGCAATTTGCCCAAAATTGTATGGTTCCTCAACGCCCCATCATCCTCAAAAGATAATGAGTTGGCTAGCCCGCAAGGTTATGGCTTGTGGTAAAGGCAGTGGAAAATCCATAATTGGTATTGACTCACCAAAGAGATAATCGATAATTTATCTAAGAGTTGGCTAGTCAGGAAAGTGCGGCTTACGGTAAAGACAAAATCAAATCCGTTATATGGTTTATGATTTGCTCAAAATCATTTGGTTATCGTTGTACCAAGGTTCTTACTTGAATCAAAACAATTGGCTACTCCAGAAGTGATGGCTTTTGGTAAAGAGATAAAATCCATCAAGTTTTCTCAAATCATTGCTGGGGACTAGCAATATCTGATGTGGGGGATTGATGAGTGTCTAAATACTCATCATTTTTGTATAATCTAAATTTGCAAAACATCTGAAAACACTCAGAAACACATCAAAAGGATCAAAATATCACAAATCAGTGTTTTATGTGTTTTAAATGCAAAAATATCAAAATCAGATGAAAAATGATTTAAGTTTGCAAAATTGGCAGTTTTAGTCCCCAAGTTTTAAAAGTTGTCAAATCTAGTCCCTGGAATATCAAAATGTGGAATTTTATCATTCAAGGTCCTTAAAGTATTCTAAGTTGTTTAAAATGATCCTTGAATGAATTTTTGGTCAATTGGCAAGAAAGGTCCTCAAACTTTGGAAAATTGCAAAATTAGTCCTTGGACCTTTAAAAATGGATTTTATGCAAATAGGGTCCTTGTTCTATCAATGTTTGGCAAGTTTAATCCTTATGATAAGTTTGGAATAGTGGCTTGATCAGTCCTTCAACTTTGGCAGAATTGCAAATATGGTCCTTGTTGTTAAACCAAACCAAACGGACCTTATTAGTATTACCCGGGTAAGCCCAATCCAACCCAAACCTTGACCCGGCCCAATATTTGAAAACAGTTAAACCGCCTCCACTGTTCACCATCTCCCTCACCCCTGTTTCACCAATACCAGTGGTTTTTAACCACTTGATTTTCAATCCAGCTCACCCCAAATCACCTTTCCACCTCACCCCTCCACCTCCACACCAAACCAAAGCCAATTAATGAGAAAAACACACGCCGTTGGAATTTTCAGCCAAAAGTGACAAATGGCAAATCAATGATCCGGCAATCCAATGGTCAAGATGTGATGGGATTAACTTCGAGGTCGAAAGAGATGTTTCAAGTCAATAAATATCAAGAAAGAAAACCTTGAAGGCGGTTAGAATAATTTTAATTTAAGCTTATATGGTTTTGTACAATTTTCATTTCGGTGTAATTTAAAGTTTCCAAGTACCCTTTTAAGCAATCCGCGATTGTATTTTAAACCTTTTGAAGTAATCAATTTCAACTTTCATCTCAGTTTTCATATTATGCAATTTTACCTAATTCAAAATTTTCAAGAATGTATGAATGTTGTTAAGTAAATTTGGTATTATGGATTAAATAGGTCACATAAGCTCCCTATATAGCTTATTGAAGCTATTAAATACTCTTAAAAGCAGTTTATTGGTCAAAATCGAAATTCACAAAAATATCAAATAAATAGCTTAAAATAAAAACCATGGTGCAAGGTTCAAAAAGTGGGCGAGGGATATATAGTGGATGGTCTTGGGTATAGTGCTTATTGGTAAGCTATAGGATCTGTTATTTGGTCCTAATTCTCAGTTTGTGCATCAAAGCTATTTGTAAGCACTTTTCTCTATTTTGGCATTTCCTTTGTTTGGTTGTTCATAAGCTCTAATTTACGTAAGTACATGTTTATTAGTGTTAGTTAAGTTAAAATAAACCATAAAACAGTAGGCTTGTTCTATTTAATTAGTAGTTGTTAAAAATCTTATTTTAACATTCAATATAGCATTTTTATTAATCTTAAGTTTCATGGTATTGATCTTTGTTGTTTAATGTTTCAATAGTCCTAGTAATCAATATTACAAGATCTGTTATCATTTGTATGGATTGAATCAGTGAAATCCTTTGAGAAACATCAAGACAGTTATTAAAAAGGATGTTTGGTTTTGTTCAGTTCTTGGGTTAAAGGCCATCTGAGTTGTTGTTTGTTATTGATACATGTCACACTAGAGTCAAATAACTCAGTTAAGTCCTAAAAACTAGCTCTAGTTCTATAAAAAAGTCAAAAGTACCTTAATCCTTACATAGCTTGTTAACTGTTGGAATTTAGCTTTTCATAATCACCATACTAGCTTATAACCTGATAACCTAGCTTAATATCATCCTAGTATAGCTTAACTTAACATATTGATGAAGTAAATTAGGATCAAAACTCACCAAAGTCAAACTTGTCTCAAAGCGCCTTAAAAGTCAAATACTTGAAAAAATGGTTTTGAGCCCAACTGGGTAGATTTATCACAGACTCATCTTTGGGTCAAAACAAGTCAAACTTTGGGTTTTATAACTTTTCTTGGTCTAGTTTCTTATAAGCATTTTTTCAGATTTTTGTTAATTTTCTTAAACCTCGAAAAGCTCCTCAAGTAGAGCATAGCACCGCCTTGCTCACAAGTTCATTCAAAGGTGAGAGTTTCTCGACTTATTGCTAACTTGTCGAGCTCATAAGAGCTTATCTTTAGCTCATTTTTGGTTTAAGCATAGTTAGTCAGGTCATCTTGAGGTTCTCACTTGTTTTCCATTTGAGCTTATTTTGAAGCTTGTGCATAAGCTTAAATTTGGTACTTTCGAAGCTGTTTTAGCCCTTGTACTCAAATAAGTCAAATCTTTGAAATTGGTAATCCAGAGGTTCAAGCTTGTTGCTTTTAGTTGCATTTGAGTCATTTTAGCTTAATATAGCTTACGTGTAGGTTTGGTGGTCTTTGGTTATCAATTGGCTTTTTCAAGTGCTTATAATTAAGCGATTTACTGCAGATTGTATATTTCTCCACACAAGCCCATGTTTTTCTATTTTTCCTAGATTCTACATATTAAAATAGACTTTTCCTGAAATTTTCATAATTTTTCATAACTGTTTGCTATTTTTCTTAATTAAAAACAGTTTTTAGGCATTTTTAATTAGCTTTTAATACAAATAAATTATAAAAAGTTCAAAAAAATAATTTTTCAATTTTCTTAGGTTAAGATAAATATAAAAGTAATAAAAAGTATTTTTCCATAATTTTCTTAGTTTAAAAAGTATTTTTTAGCATTTTAATTAGTTTAAAATAGATTTAAATTAATAATAAATACATAATAAGTCTTAAAAATATATTTTCAGTTTTAAAATAAGTTTTATCATATTTTAGACTTTTCTAAGTTATAATTTCATTTTTCTAGGTTAATTTTGTATTTTCTTGTATTTTAGTGCATTTTAAATACTTAATAAATAGTTTTTAATTAATAATAATTAAATAAATAGTGTTAAAAATAATTTTCTTTTTCTAATAATTTTATTTTACTATTAGGATTGTAAAAACATCATTTTCATATTTATAGGTCTTTTATTTCTTTAAAACTCACGTTTTATTTTGTACGTAGACGTAATTTTATTTTAAACGTAAGTTTTAAGTTTTAGGTTTTAAACGTTCATCGACTTTAAAAATAGTGATAGCGTTTATTTAATATCTTTTATCTTTTTTAATTTCTTTTAATTTGCATTTAAGTATTAGCTTTAATTTATAGATCTTTTCTTTAGGTAATTTTCCATCAATATCCATTGATTACTATCTATAGTAATCATTCTACCATCGATCAAGTGTTTTACAAATTCATCATCAGTGGGACTTACGACCGGGGAATTCCCTATATTCCTCGATCTTAATTGTATTTGTGTTTTAGGCGGTTTTAAGTGCATTACGGTTAGCCATTCACAAATTAAGTGGTTGGGCATGTAAGGTAACGGTACATCTGTTTAGCACACAGATCAAATAGTCAAAGCATTATAATGATCGAGGATTTGAATGGAAAGAGTTTTGATGATTATACTAAAAGAAAAGTATATAAATTACAGGGCTTAAATGCAAATTAAAAAAAAAGATAAACTATATTAAATAAGCGCTATCACTATTTTGCTACAAGCCGATGTTTTTGATTTTTCTTTTATAAAACTTAAATTAAAAACTACGTGACGTACACAAGAAAATGTGAAACTTGAACAATATTAATCCTAAAAATATAAAAATGATATTTTTACAAACCTAATAAATAGAGAAAATTATTATAAAAAGAAAATTATTTTTATGACTATTATCAAATTATTAATTAAAACTATTTTCTATTATAATAATACCTTAAAATACAAGAAAATATGAAATAAAGCTAAAAAAATGAAATTATGACTTGGAAAAATATAAAATAACTAAAGAGAATTTTCGAAACTAATTTTTTATTTTTCTGATTATTTTTCTATTTTCTATGAATTAAAAACTACTTAAAACTAATTAAATTGCTAAAAATTACAAATTTAACTATGAAAAATCTGGAAAAATATTTTTTGACTTTTATATTTATCTTAACCTAGGAAAAATGAAAACTTATTTTTTTGAAACTTTTCTGAATTAATTGGATTAAAAGCTATTTAAAATACCCTTAAAAAGCTGTTTTAAATGAAAAATAGCAAATGACCTAGAAAAATATGAAAATTCAGGAAAAGTCTAATTAATATACTGAATCTAAGAAAAATAGAAAACAAATTATAATGTGAGAAAATGAAAGCTAGATTGCAAGTGCTTATGTAATAAGCACTTGAAATAAGCCAAAAGTTCAAACTGGGCACCAAACTTTCACAGAAGCTATATTATGCTAAAAGTACTCTAAAACAACTTATTACAACTATCCTAAACTTATAAATTGCAAGCTACATAGATTTGATGTTTTTGACTTTAAGTGCCCAAAACAGTTTTGAGGTCTACTTTGTGGATTAAAAATAAGCACTTGGACAAACAAGAAACTCAGAAACAGATGTTGGGACCTAAAGATGACCTGGTTAGCTACTTGTAAACCAAGGCACAGACCTAGATAAGCTAAACTGAGCTTGTGACAAGCCTGCACAAAACCTGTGCCCACTCAGTTAATACTGAGTGTGTGCACAGGGTATTTTAGACCAATTTGACAAGCCATTTTAGAGCTTATAGAAAATTTACAAAAATATACAAAAATCACAATAATAAACTAGACCAGTTGAAGTTATAAAACCCAGAGTTTTACTTGATTTGGCCCAAAACTGAATCAATGAAAAATCATCTCAGTTGGGCTAAAACTGAATTTTGTAAGTTTTTGACTTTTGACAATTATGAAACTTTGACTTTATTGAACTTTGCAACCGATTTAAGAATTTGAGATTGATGTTATATGGTGAAATGAAACTAGTGCAAGCTATCCTAATGATATCTAAACACAATACAAGTTTTTGACTTCACAAATCTCTAACAGTCATGAGATTAAGACATTTTAAAAGTGATTTTGACTTTTGAGCTAAGCAGATGCAATATCTTGACAGGAATGATTCAAATGGACAATATTAAGACTAAGTAGACAGATATCAAGCAAAAACAAGAGCTTAAGCTTAAACAAACCCACTGATCCAAACACTCTTTACCTTAACTGTTTTGATGCTAAACTATTTAAACACAAATCCAAGCTTACACTATCATCAATTTAGATACCAAATGACTTAAGTACAACTAAAAGGAACAAGTTACAGTACTTACAACACTGAAATCAGATTAGGTACAATAATGCAAAACCAAACAGGATTGAAGCAGAAACAGTTATGTGATGAAACAAAGATAACTACTGATTTTAACAAGCTCAAGTAACAAATTTCTACACTATATTAAACATAAACAGGTAAAAGTTACTTAATAATATGTCACTGATGAATAAATCTCAACAGAATTTGACTTACAAGATGTCCTGCCACTGTGGCATGCTACCAATATCAAAAGATCACTATCCTAGATTGATACCAACCCCAAATGAAACTGATCTCACCCCATTTTCACCACCAATTCCAACAATTCAGATCAGTTACCCTTTGTACTTGCAGGTGGACTTTTGTTGACCAAGTGAGAACTTTGAGTAAAATTTGAGTAAAGGCCTATTTAAGCAATTAATAAGCTATTGAAGAGCTTATAACAGCTTATGAAAGCAATTTGAACAACTCAAGTAAATCTTAACACTACTTGACTATATTTCTTCACAGTTGGACTTTTGTTGACCAATCATGAACATTGCTTCAAACTTGAAATTAATACTTGAAAGTGATTTCAGTACACTGGATTAACTAAAATAACACTTGAAATTACAACTTAAAACTTATTAAAGACATAGAAATTTAAAAACGACATACATAAATATTAAAAACTAACTACTACTTGTCTCTTGCTTCTTCTTCCTCTTTTATACACCAATATGTCTTCTCTCACCTCTACAGTGATTCCCACTTGTTTCCAGAACCGTTGGATCACTTAGGTGCATTTTATTACGTTTGATCAAATTTGGCGGGAAAGGCTATTTTGACCTCTGGGCTCTGAATTTGCAACTAGGGGGGGTGGCATTAATTGTGGTGTGAAAGGTTGGTAAATATGATGATGAGGGGGAGGGATAAGGCCTGAGGTGATGGGAGAGGTTGCAGGCAAGTTGGGGAAGAAAGGTGAATAGGTGGGGGCTAAGAAGAATTTTGTTTATTTGGATTTTGACGGGGGTCCAAAAGGGAGGTCCTTGGTTTATGGCAGGGGAAGTGCGCAATGTATAATGGCGGGGGTCCCGAATGTGCAAGGGGTCATGGCTAGGTTTAATTATTAAAAGGACTTGTTTTTGCAATTCTCCAATTCTTGAAGGACCATTCCTGCCAATATTCCAAAGTTGTCACAAGGACCAAAACTGACAAGTTCCAATAGTACAAGGACCATTTTGACATTTTCAAACTTCCGAGGGGACCAAACTTGACATTTTTGAAAGTTTAGGGACCTAAGTTGTAAATTTGCAATTTTAAATCTCAAAGACCAATTTTGACAACAGAATCCCTAAGGGACTTAAAATGATATTTTTCTTTTATTTTGATTTACGGGGAATTTGTTTGTACATTTTTGACAACTTTTGAAACAGGGGACTAAAAGCGCCAATTATGCAAACTTGATCGTTTTTCACCGGATTTTGATATTTTTTGCATTTTAAAACACATAAAACCTTATTTGTGATATTTTTATCATTTTGATGCATTCGAGTGTTTTAGGATGTTTTCTTGATTTAATTGAACAAAAATGATGAGTATTTTGAACAAATTGAGTTATCTAGAAGTCAGATCTACTTCTTTTCTCATACTCTCAGTGATAGCCTTTTGAGACTCTAAGTTATCAGAACATGATTTAAAAGAACAAGTAGATGTTTTAGAATCATTAGATACCTCGAGTCGGAACAGGAAGATGAAGCATAGGCCATTAGAGCAAAGTTATGCTCTTTTTGAAACCACTGCTTAAAAGCGCATTTGGACCTTAACTGATCGATGCATCCATCATAATCACCAAGTCCATCGGCAGCAAAAGTGAAGAAGTAGCGAGCTCTTCTATTGTCTTCTTTATGCTTTCAATTCTTTTGGGGCTCGACATTCCTAGCAAAATGACCTTTCTTCTTGTAGTTAAAGCACTCCATCTTTGCTTTGTGAATCCACTCTCCTTGACCATCATACCTAACATGTCTTCGATCCTCTCGAAACTTCCTTGCTTGGAGAGTCAGCATTGCCATTTGCCATTGAAGATTGATTTCATCAAGATCATAAAGGATCAATTTGATCTAGATCTTGATTCAAAACATCAACACTTGGTAGTTAAATCGGACGAGAAAAGCTAAATTGCACATCATCGACATTATCACTACTTGGTGGTATTGTTTGCAATAGCTTGCGTGGTTATACCATAGCGTGAGTGGATACATCTTGTGAGCTTTGAGTTGTAGATACAAAAGCAATGTTTTGATTAGAAGAAGGCGAGTTAGAAAAGTTTATTCTCGGACTCATAAACCTTCAGTTATTGAAGAGATTGTCTAAGTCATTGTAGCAAAGTCAGATGCTTATTTCTCCACACAATTGTATAATAGCCAATGGATGATAGCTCTAATGAACTTCAAATTAATATCTTCTTGAAGGAACTTGTAACTTGCTGCACTTGGTTAGTGATAAGTTTTGAAGTCTATTGTATGTTCCATCAATCTTTTCTCCACTAAGAGTAGTGAAGGTTTCAAACTGATGCTTGAGCATGTTCATCCTTGACTTCTTAGTAGCTTCATTACCGGCAAACCTTAATTCAAGAGCATCCATAATTCTTTTAGCCGACTCATATTGATCAAAGTCTAATGCAAACTCATTAGGTATTCCCATGGAGAATCTGTGAGCTTTGATCCTCCATATTCCTCTTGCTTCTCGGGTTCACTAATAATAGCAACCTCCTTACCATCCACAACCAGAAGGAAGAGTGTCTCCTTTTCAACAACATCTATAGAGCATAATCAATCATATGAATGTATTGCCTCATTAAGCATCCTCGATTTGATACTCACCATGTTTGAGCATAGGCACTTTTGAAGCGATCACCATGTGAGTTTCTTGAACTTTATCTTAACAGCTGAGTAAAGATTAGCGGACTTCTTCTTGATTAGGTTTCTAGATCACAAACTGCATTATCACTTGTTGATCGATTGAGCAAACGCGATTAATAGAAGCTGACTTGTAACAAAAGCTTATCAAGTATTACGCGAAGATTTAATACTTAATCTTAAGAAGAAGAACAATTAACATTCAACACCTCAATATGTATTTATTATCACGAATACTAACTACAGTATAGAGTTTTGCAACCTTGAAATTAATATAGACCTTAGATATAAAACATACATTATATCTAACCTAACCTAGGACCTCCTTTTATAGGCTAAGAGTCCTATACAATATACAATCGTAACCTACAAGATAAATATCTTTTCCATATTTATCTATCTGATAAACTAACCGAACTATACAAGACTTGATTGCTTACTATATACTATCGGTGGTTACATAATACTACTAGCGGTTGTCTTCATCCGTGGATTTACACTCTTTAGTCGATGGTTACATCAAACATGTCGTGGTTCTAGTACTTAGAATAATTCATTATCCAAGGAACCTAAAAACCCGACAATAAGGGTTGTTTCGAGAAGTGTTGCAAAGTTTGTAGGTTAGTTTAAGTGATCAAGATAGAATTTGTTCCTTCAAATTTATTTCACTGTTGGGCCCCTTGGGGTTGACAAGATATTTCGCATTAGCCCGCGTAAGACTCCTGAATATGTTAGGAAGTTTTGGTAATCTTGGTCAATCATAAGCGAAAACATAATGGTTGAATAAAGAATGACTTAATTCCATATCTTTATTTAACATGGTATTAGAAACAAAGGATAATAATAATGAGAAATCATTAAAAGGTTTTAGAGAGCCTTGCTGATTTGTACTAGAGGCATCGAGTGTTGCTGGGCAATACTTAGATGTGATCACTCTATTAAGATATATCAGTGAAATTTGTTAGTTTTATGGATATAAATTAGTAGTGGTGAGTTAGGATCGAACTTCGAGATCCAAGGATTGCACACTGCATTATGAAGAGTTAGCGAATAATAATTAATATATAAAAGCGTGTGGTATTAATTAAGCGAAGCGAATAACCGAGGCATTAAGTAATTAAGCACATGTGGACTAATGGTGGGTTATGTATTAAAAAGGAAAGGACTAAAATTTAAATTAGAGAGTCAAGAAAGGTTTAGGAAGCCCATAAGGTATATGGGCGGTCGTGGGTTAGGATTAGGTTTACTAATCAAACTTGAGCTCTAATTTTCTTTTAGTATAAATACAAGGCTAAGGGTTATTTGTTTTCACCTTTTGTGCACACACAATACCCTAATCTTTTCTCTTGTCTTTTCTTTGGTGATTCGTCGACCAAAACCCTTTTAAGAAATTGGTTGGACTTATTTCCAAAAATAACAAATTGTTTTGTGTTTTGAAATTACTAAGCATAGCGTTTAATTGAGTATTAGTGCGTGTGTGTACAAAAAGCGTGAATATAATCACACTTTTTGTTGATTGTATCTTAGTTGAACTAAAAGCGGTAAAGAGGTAATTCTTATAATCCATAAACCTAAGTAGGGTTCATCTAAATGCTAGTTTATAGATTTGATTCATGTTACATTAGAATAAAAATATGCAGCATACTTTATATTTATGTTAGTTATTATTCATTAAATTACGTTCCTTGCAGCTTATGATTACTTTGATGTTTATTGTTTATATTTTGCCAGTGTTCATGTTATATAATTCCAACGATTGTGGGGGTAACCTCGGGATTGATATAAGTTCTCTAGGGGGACAGGAATGCTAGAAAAAGATTTATGACGAGAAGGTGGGGTTGAAGATGATTCTTTTTAGTCTTTTTTATATATTTACAAAGCAAAGGTAAAAATCTCGGGGTATATGATTGGGGGTGGTACTTCTAAAGATTTTTACTACTTCTACTAATTATCTAATTAACCTAAGGATAAATTATGTTTAATTGAGGTGTGCTCGTATGATGATTAAAATCACAGAAATTCAGGGGATACCTTCAATCAATTCTGTAGAAAACTAGAAGGGGGGTTGAATAGTTTACCGATTAAAAAACTTTGTTTTGAAACTTATTGAAAGATCAATTGATATTGATCTTGAGTATGTTAATGAAATATGCAAGCAATATGTAATGAGTAAATAAGGAAAGAAATGATCAAACCACAACAAGTTGTTTATAGTGGTTCGGCCTACAAGTACTCTTTTTCCTTGCCTACTCCACTCCGAGTCTCACACTCGAGAGTTTAACTTCACTAGTCAACAAGCTCCTTTCACCGGCTAAGAAAACCTTTACACACACTATTTGACACTAAGCTAGATGTAGAGTTCTTTCCAAGGGTACAACTACTCCCACACACAATGTATTTTGAGGACTAAAATACTAACCACTCACACTCACAAGATTATGATGGTTTGATACAACAATGAAGTATGAATCAACACTAGATCATACAACACTAAACAAACAAGACTTCCAACTTCTCGTTGAAGCTTGAATATGACTTGATCTTCTTTGCTACAAAAGATATCACTAATATGATATGGCGAGTTAGAAGGGTTAGAGAAGATATGTATGAGAGTATGTTAGAAAGGGATGAAAACTACTTGGCTTGGCATTGCTATTTATAGCCAAATTGGGCCGAGGGCGTCAGGACCCGGACCCCTTAAAGGGTTCGCCCGTGTACCAAATGGTACCGCCAGATCGGACAGTCAAGATATCAAATCTTGTCTAAAGTCAACTCTATCTAAGTAAGATTGTGCAAGATATGAAGAGTACAAATCTTCACAAAATATCTAATGGAATCTTCCAATGATCTCCATGATGTAATACATGATGTCAAATGTTGTATTACTATTTAGAAATATGCAAATGCTTAAGTAGTGTTTGGTTTTAAGAACCTAACACATTCTACAAACTATTATCATACATAATGATTAGAGTCATATCAAGATGTTACTAATCATAAATGTAAATGCTTGAATGATGAATATATTGTTTAAGAAAGCTTGTTTTAATATCTAATAAACTTGACAAGCTTTAAGCTTTTATAAATTAAATTTACTTTTGTCGTTAACAAAACTTAGGCAAAGATCAAAAATATAAATAACGTTTAATGGCGATATTTGTATTAACAATCTCCCCCTTTTGTTGAGGACAAAATATAAATTTTATTTTTATAAAAGAAACAAAGTTTGTACAAGAGTTTATAAAAATATTAGTTTTAGAGCTTGAAAAGATGATAATGCAAGTGTATGAAATTTGACTTTTTATGAAAGTCAAAGAATTCACTAGTTGATGCATGATGTTGTTGACTTTTTCAGAAAGTCAAAGTATGCGGTTGACTTTTTGAGAAAAGTCAAATATAAATAATTTCAAAGTTCTATATTTTCTCCCCTTTTTGTCTCAACAAAAAGAAGAGGCTATCTTGAATGTAATGAGCAGAGCTATTATCTCCCCTTGTTCAAAGCTCCCCCTAAATTGGGTGCTTTTGTGGGAAGATACATGGATTGTGATAATAAAGCAAAAAAATTTGTTAGTAATAATGATCATTCACAAGCATTTCCAAACACTATGTAATGACACCAACAATATAAGAAACAACATTCATTAGTTAAAATTTTTCATGAGTAAAGATCATGAAAACACAATGATGTGTTTCTAGTACAAAAAATAAAATTATCCTAAAAGCAAATAAAAGGACTATTTTAAAACCATCCTAAAGTGATGGTGGATGGGAAAGAGCGTTGAGGCGCTCAAGAATGTGGTTGAGGATGAACCTCATTTCTTCGTGGAAGTCATGGACCATAATCGAGTCCGATCCACGGTTTGACCCGGTTGCTCACAAGTAGAGCAACCATGCCTTGGAGGGTAGAAAGTTTAGGGAGGTTGTGGTGGTGGAATGGTGGATGTGTTGGTGGTGTTGGGGATGTTTGGGGTGGTCATGATGGATGCAAGCAAAGCACTTTGCATTTGCATTGTCTCACTTAAGTGAGAATCCACCATGCCTTTGAATTGGTGGAGGTTGTGGAGTTCGGCTTGAATCTCCTCTCTAGTGGGATTGTCATCCCACATGCTCTTCGGAATGTCCTCAATATGAGGGGACATTGATGATGGAAGTGGATGATCCCCGTATAAAGGACCATGAATGTCCTGGTGAATGGGGTGGAAAGGAGCTTGGCCCTAATGGGGCGTTTGGGTCAATGGATGACCGAGGTGATTCATGAGGCGATTCGCTCAATGGTGCCAAAGGATGGCAATGGTGGTGGATGACTTGGCCTAGGAGGCAAGTCTTCCAAGTCCTCTAGGAAAGGATTTGGTGATGTTGGTGGAGTTGAAAATAACTCCATGGGGGTGAGAGTGGGAGACCTTGGTGAAGGTGGTGAGGGTGTTTTGGATGTTTGGATGGGTGGGGTGGTGAAGTAGGTGTTTTTATTGGTGGTGGAGTGGTGATCACAATGTGTGATGAGTAGGTGTAGGGTAAGGTGTGTATCATCTCTAATGGGAGATGAGATTGTGAGTGGTGAAGATTCGGATGATGAGCTAAGATTGAAAAAACAACAAGGCCTTACGCTCATTCTAGCGGTTTTCTTGCAAGGTTTTGGTGATGATTTAGTCATTTTTAACTTGGGTTTTGATTTGCTAGATAGTAATGAGAATGAAGAAGGTGTGAGGATGATCATGGTAAAGCCTTTCAATTTATAGAGGTAAGAAATTGTTGAGAAAGGTTTGATTTGATGTTGAACCATTGAAGAGATGAGGTTCCTAATGATTTGGAAGTGGGTTGAATGCTAGTCATATCACCCAAGTCAATCCATACAAAGAAGATGGAGTGAAGAAGAAAAGATATGCAATAAATGTGTTCTAGTGAGTGGAATTTCCTAATATTAAGATTACCCACGGATTTGAAGGTACCAAAAATTTGGTTCCTTCCTTTATGTAAAAGGGCTCCTTGGGTGGATTTTTCAAATTTTTGAATTTTGGTGGGAAATGGATTTCTTACATCCCTTAGTGAAGAATACTAGTTCTAATAAGATATAAACTAGTTAAGGTTGATTTTAAGTGATGGAAGATAATTTGGAATCACGAAAGAGTCGAAATTGAGAAAATTACAGGAGGATCCGGCACCAAAAATCATACACGGACGGAACCCAAAAGGGTTGCTGCGGTCACTATACGGATATGGCATACCTACATAAGGGCGGTACCAAGATAATGGTGCCGTCGATCCGTGGAGTCTTGAAATTTGGGAGAATGTTTTTAAAACACGAAATTTTGAAACACGAAATTTTTCTCAAAACATGTTATACTAAACATTTCTAGTTAGGAAAAGTAAATAACACATATGTAAACATAGTGGAGCATAGATTAAGAGCAAGGCTTATTGATTTTCACAATATAGTGAAAATGGGTACAATTTGATAGCATACTTGTATATCCTGCATGAGTTTGTTAGCATACACCATTGTTTTAAGTTATATTATCATCCTACATAATAAAAACAACTAAATAGTATCAAACATTAATGATAAAGCATTGTTCCAAACACTCCTTAAAGTACCCTTATTTGTCCAATTTCTTGTAAATCTTGTTCATCATCCTACCAAGGCACTTGAACATTCCCTTAGTTTGCTTGAATTCTGCCGATTCATTCTCAATCTCGGGAAGAGATGCGTAATACTCATGAGGTGGAAGATGATAGCTTGGAAGACCATCCTGAAGCTTTGATGATGATGATGAAGGAGTTGGAGGTTTAGCGCTCTTGCCTTTAGTCTTAGCAACTCGAGCATCACTCAAAGGTACAAAGATGTGAGGGATGAGTTCATAGTGAAGGTGCATCCCTTTTGGGGTTGGTGGAATTGGAGCGAAGTTTCTATAGAGACGGGTGAGAAGCATTCCGTATGGAAGAGCAACGGATCCTTGAGTTGGAATATCAATCATTCTCCTAGCTATGTAGTAGGCTAAATTGAATGGTTGTCGGGTGGACAAGTTGTAAAGCATGTGACAAAGACAAGCGTTTATGTGATCCCTATTCCCTATGGTGCTAATGACGTTTGCTCTAAGTAACTCCTCCCATTTCTTAAATTCGTGCTTAAGTTCATTTAGCTCCATTCCATATGGATCTCGGTCTACCTCTTTTCCCTTTCGGGTTAATCGGGTTGTATCAGTTTTTGGGTTAAAAGGTGTTCACGGATGACATCCTTATCGGCTAAGCGGGTTATGTAGGGAAGAGAGCGGTCATTGATTGCATCAAGGGGGGTGAGTGACCACTTATCCGTGTAGACACAAGTTCCTCGGTTGGGAATTCCTAGTACTCTAGCAAATTCACTTAAGGTGATGGTGTAGTCATTTTGGTTGATTCTAAAGCTAAGACAAAATTCATCATCATCTTCATCACTAAAACCGGTCACACTAGCATAGAATTCTAACACGAACCTAGGACAAATTGGTTCATCAATGTCAAGAAGACAATCGAATTGAATGGCGGCTAGTTCTTCACGAAGATTGGTATGCTCAAGGAAGGATGAGTGAATGGTTCTACCCTTGTGGAAATACCTTGATTCTAGACCCCTAAATATTTCTACTTGTTCCTTGGTGAGTCCTTTGGTTTTGTGGTGTTTGGGAATGTAGTTAAGTGTGTCTTTGTGATCATCTTGCGGCTACCATGATGGTTATTCCTAAGGACAAGAGTTAATATGTTAAAAAAATTAAGATAAATTTTAGTTTTGATTCTAGTGTGTGCCTATATGAAAACAATTTGGAGTTGCGGTTATCTCGACTCATTTTATGCACAAAATGGTTTTAGTAGAGTGTTTGGCAAATACCATGAGATAACCCAAATGCTCCTAATTCAATGTGGCTACATTTGAATATACACGGGAGTGCATATTAGTTATGCAATACCTTTAGTATTCAAGAGCATGCAAGTGATGAAAATTCTAACGTTTCTATTTGTATTAGCAATGAAAAAATGTTTTCCTACAAGTGAGAAGCTTTTCAAAACTTTTGACATGGGGTGTTTGGTTGTTTGAATAAGGCCTTATATTTATTATCTATCAATTAGTGGGAAACATGATTTGTTTATGCAATATGATAATGTAGTACCTAATTTGAATGACTAGTTATGCAATTTGCCAATTGAATTCATATTTGGTATAGAAGCATACATAAAACCCCATGTAATGATTTGTGATAGTTTTGTGCATAAATAAGAATCCTAGACTCCGAATTAAGAGATGAAATGTAGTTAGGATACTTACAATGATGTTATCTTCAATGATTAGTGAGTGGGAAGATGACAATAATGAGCTTGGTTTAAGTTTTACAAATTTTGGTAAAGTGGGTTGTGAGGAAGAAGATGTTATGTATAAAGTTGTTTTCTTACGTAGACACCACGGACCGACGGCACCAAATTTTTGGTTCCGTCCGTGTTGTCGTTTGGTGCCGTGGCTACTGATGCAGAGAAACAAGACAAAATTGTTTTGTTTTAACTATTCTAATGTTTTAGGCTATGTTTATCCTACATGTTTGATTCCATTAACCCCAAACTAAGTCTAAGAAGATTAAAAGGTTCTCGTTTAAGAGGTTTAGTTAAGATGTCGGCAATGTTGTCTTGGGAGGATACTTTCTCGATTGAAATGTTTCCTTTTTGAACATTGTCCTGAAGAAAGTGATGACGATTTCAATGTGCTTTGTGCGAGCATGTTGAGCGGGATTCTTCTGAGATCGATGGCTCCTTTGTTGTCGCAAAGTATCACAATGTCGTTGAGATGAATTCCGTAGTCTCCGAGAGCTTGCTTCATCCAAAGAGCTTGTTGACATGCTTTTCGGTGAGGCGTATTCGGCTGATGAGTAGAGATGGCTAAAGCGTTTGCTTCTTTGCAAACCATGAGGTGAGACAATGTCCAACAAAAGTGCAAATACCACTTGTACTTTTTCTATCGACATAATCAACGGCATGATCCGAGTCGGCATACACTATGGTTTCTATACCCGTTCCTTTGGGATACCATAATCCTAAACACGTTGTTCCCTTAATGTATCTAAAATCCTTTTAATGCTTCTAAGTGTGATGCCTTTGGGTTTTCTTGAAAGCGAGCACATAGACAAACACTAAACATAATGTCGGGTCTACTAGCCGTAAGATAGAGTAGGCTACCAATCATTCCTCTATATTTAGTGTTATCTACGGATTCACCTTCTTCGTCCTTGATGAGTTTAGTGTCCGAGGACATGGGTGTTTTAGTTGGTTTGGAATCTTCAAGACCAAATTTCTTAAGCATGTCTTTTATATATTTAGATTGATTAAAGAAAATACCATCTTCTAGTTGTTTAATTTGAAGTCCTAGAAAGAAGTTTAACTCACCCATCATACTCATTTCAAACTCGTCATGCATGATTTTAGAGAAATCATTACATAGTTCTTGACAAGTTGATCCGAATATAATGTCATCAACGTATATTTGAACAATAATAATTTGTGATTCCTTTTTCTTGGTAAAAGAGTATTATCTACTAATCCCATAGTATATTTGTTATCAATAAGAAAAGTCTTAAGGCGGTCGTACCAAGCTTTAGGTGCTTGTTTAAGGCCATATAATGCTTTCTTGAGTTTGAAGACATGATGTGGTTTCTCAAAGTCGGTAAAACCGGAGGTTGAGCAACATACACTTCTTCGTTAATAAACCCATTAAGGAAAGCACTTTTAACATCCATTTGAAATAATTTAAAATCATAAGCACATGCATAAGCAAGTAATATTCTAATAGATTCAAGTCTAGCTACCGGTGCATAAGTTTCATCATAGTCAATTCCTTCTTGTTGATTATAACCTTGTGCAACAAGCCTAGCTTTGTTTCTAGATACTATACCATTTTCATCCATTTTGTTTGAAAGACCCATTTTGTTCCAATTATAGTTTGATCTTTGGGTTTTGGAACTAGTTTCCAAACATCATTTCTAAAGAATTGGTTTAATTCTTCTTGCATGGCAATTACCCATGATTCATCTTTTATTGCTTCATTTATGGTTTTAGGTTCAATGGTGGATACAAAACAAAAATGATTACTTAGATTTTGGGCTTGTGACCTTAAGGTTCTTTGATTAAGTTGTCCTATGGCCTTTTCTAAAGGATGACTTTTAGATTCTTTGATGTTGATAATTTCCTTATTTAATGGTTCATCTTCCTTGTTATTATTAATTTGACTTTCTATTATTTGACTTTCAATTAAGTCATCATCTACCAAAGGTGATGTCTTAGAGGGAGGTGGACTTTCGTCAAATGTTATGTTCAACGATTCCTCGACTATCATTGTTTCTTTATTTAAGACAATCTAAGCTTTACTAGTTTGAGAGTAACCAAGAAATACACCTTCATAAGACTTTGGGTCAAACTTGGTGAGATAATCCTTAGTATTAAGAATAAAGCATTTACAACCAAAGACTTTAAAATATCCTAATGTTGGCTTTTTACCTTTATAAAGTTCATATGGTGTTTTGTTTAGGAAAGGGCGTATTAGGACTCTATTTAAAATATATGTAGAAGTGTCAACGGCGTTACACCAAAACTTTTGAGGAATGTTTTGTTCATTAAGCATTGTTCTACTCATTTCTTGAATTGTTCTATTTTTACGTTCTACTACTCCATTTGATTGAGGTGTTCGTGGAGCCGAAAAGTTATGTGTTATACCATTTGTATCACAAAAGTTTCCAAATTGAGTTTCGTTGTCAAATTCACGACCATGATCCGTTTGGATCGACACAATTTTGACACCTAGAAGATTTTGAATTTTCTTGCTAAGTATTTCAAATTTATCAAAAGCTTCATTTTGGTTTTCAAAAATAACGTCCAAGTAAACCTTGAGTAATCATCTACTATGACCAAAGTGTATAAGTTGCCTCCATAGCTTCTTATAGCGGATGGTCCAAACAAGTCCATATGTAATAATTCTAGACACTTAGATGTGGACACCATATTTTTAGATTTGTGACTACTATGTGTTTGTTTACCAATTTTGCAAGCGTCACAAAAGTGTTGGTCATATTTTAGTTTTGGTAAATTCCTAACCAACTCTTTTGAAGATAGGTTTTGTATAAGTCTCATATTAGCGTGACCTAAGCGTCTATGCCAAAGAGATGAGCTATCGTCTAATGTTGTTAGGCAAAGTTTGTCATTATATGTTTTATCTATTTTCATGGCGTATATGTTATTTTTCCTAACTCCTTTAGCTATGGTGATACCATCTTTTAGTATTTTACTACCATTTTCATCAAATAGTACTTTATACTTTTTATCACATAGTTGGCTAATACTAAGTAGATTAAATCCTAACCTATCCACATGAGCAACATTTTCAATAGTTAGAGAGTTATGAGCAATCGTACCTTTGCCAATGATTTTGCTTTTGAGATTGCTACCAAAGGTGACATTACCTCCGTCATACTCTTGGTATGATGAGAAGAGACTTTGTTGCCCGTCATGTGTCGTGAGCATCCACTATCTTTTATCCATTCATCAGGTTCCAATCCAACTTTCAAGCATACCTAAGAAGCAAATAACTCAAACATTTGGTCCCCAATATCTCATGGGTCCGTTTGGGTTAAACATACCATTTATTTGATTCATGTATGGAAATGATGGGTAAGGGTTCCATGGCATGTAATATGGAGTTTGATATGGTCTAGGAAAGTTTTGATTCCAACCGTTGTGTTGGTAGTTAGGTTGAACGTTGGGGTTGCTCTTAGGAAGGCGTTTGGCAAAGAAGTTTTATATCGTTGTTGAGTAGTTTTTGATCTAAATTCATTTTTAATAACAAGTCCTACTCGATATAATGGCGGTTTTAGTTTAACATTATCATTGGTTTTCTTTGTTATTTTAACAAATTGATGCGGTCCGAAGACATTGAACATTACTTTGGTTACCCATAACGAGACGGAACCCTTATTTTGGTTCCGTCGGTGTCGCATCTTTGCGGCGGTTTTGCCTTGAGAATGTTGCGTCTTTTTACGGCCGTTTTGTTTTGACTCTTTGGAATTAATACTTCATTAAAACCTAGCCCATTCATGTCTCATGGTGTTTTATGAATTTTAACTATTTCATCGGCAAGAGCGATGTTTTTGTTAAACCTTTTAAACTTAGAATTATTTTCTATTAAAACTTCTTGTGTGAGCTTTAGTTTTTCTATTTCAAGATTAAGCTCTTGACATGATTTACAATCATCGTCATTTGCTTTTCCCTTTTCAAGTCGTTTTGCTTTTTCTTTTAACTCATATACCTCATTTTCCAAAAACTCCTTTTTGGGTTTTAGAAATTTATTTTTAGTTATGATTTTTAGACTTAGCTCACACAATTGATTATATTGTTTTTGCAAGGTGTCATCATCTATAGAAGAATAAGAAGAGTGGGAAAGTACCTCATTTGACTCATGTGCCATTAGAGCGATCTCTTCCTTGCTTGATTCTTCATCGTCTTCACTATCACTCCAAGCACCACTTACAAAAGCTCGTTGAGTTTTGTTTTTAGGTGGCTTGGGACATTCTCCTATGAGATGACTTGCATCACCACATCTAAAACACTTTCTTTCACCTTTAATCTTCTTATCATCCCGATCTTTTCTGAATGGCTTCTTTTCTTCTCGAGGTTGTCTTACAAACTTTCCTCTTCTTCTAAAGAACTTCTTGAAATCTCTAACGGCCATGGCATACTCCTCATCTTCACTATCGGAACAAGATTCACCATCATCGCTTGATTCCGCCTTTGCTTTAAGAGCAGCGGATTTGATCTTCTCCTTTCTTCCTTTGATGATCTCCGAATCTTTCTCCATTACCATTTCGTGAACTTTGAGGTTGCCAATTAGCTCGTCTAGTGACATTATTGAGAGATCTTTTGATTCTTCAATAGCGGTCACTTTAGCTCTCCATTTGGGATGGAGTGCTCTAAGAAATTTCCCGACAAAGTTCTTACTACGAAAAGATTCATCAAGTGCTTTAAGTGATGTAATGATAGTGTTAAAGCGAGCAAAGCCACAATCAATGGTTTCATCTTCAGGGATAACAAATTGTTCATATTGTTGAACAAGAAGATCAATTTTGTTATCCTTGACTTGTGAATTACCTTGATGTGTAACAATTAAAGATTCCCAAATATCTTTGGCGGTTTCACATAAAAATTCTTTCATATTCTTTTCTAGGTAAAGCATTATAAAGCATCATTTTAGCTTCATTATTTTTAGCAACTAATTTCTTTTGTTCATCAACGGAAATATCCTTTGTTGTAGAACTAAAATCTCCTTTAACAATAATAAACCAAAGATCTATATCTTTTGATTTTACATATGTTTCAAAACGGTTTTCCAATAGATAAATCCATTGGTTTCAAAGAGTGGTGGTCTTTGCATAGATTGCCCTTCTTTAAAGTTTTGAGAATCCATGGATCGTTTCAAGTTTATAAAATACAAGTTATTTTAGAAATTCTTGAGCAACGAGGCTCTGGTACCAATTGTAGAAAACTAGAAGGGGGTTGAATAGTTTACCGATTAAAAACTTTGTTTTGAAACTTATTGAAAGATCAATTGATATTGATCTTAGATATGTTAATGAAATATGCAAGCAATATGTAATGAGTAAATAAGGAAAGAAATGATCAAACCACAACAAGTTGTTTATAGTGGTTCGGCCTACAAGGACTCTTTTTCCTTGCCCTACTCCACTCCCGAGTCTCACACTCGAGAGTTTAACTTCACTAGTCAACAAGCTCCTTTCACCGCGGAGAAAACCTTTACACTTAAACACACTATTTCGACACTAAGCTAGATGTCGAGTTCTTTCCAAGGGTACAACTACTCCCACACACAATGTATTTTGAGGACTAAAATACTAACCACTCACACTCACAAGATTATGATGGTTTGATACAACAATGAAGTATGAATCAACACTAGATCATACAACACTAAACAAACAAGACTTCCAACTTCTCGTTGAAGCTTGAATATGACTTGATCTTCTTTGCTACAAAAGAGTTCACTAATATGATATGGCCCGAGTTAGAAGGGTTAGAGAGGAGATATGTATGAGAGTATGTTAGAAAGGGATGAGAAACTACTTGGCTTGGCATTGCTATTTATAGCCAAATTGTACAGGAGCGTCCACGGACCATGGACCCCTTAAAGGGTTCGCCCGTGTACCAAAATAGTACCGCCGGTCGGCAGTCAAGATATCAAATCTTGTCTAAAGTCAACTCTATCTAAGTAAGATTGTGCAAGATATGAAGAGTACAAATCTTCACAAAATATCTAATGGAATCTTTCAATGATTTCCATGATGTAATACATGATGTCAAATGTTGTATTACTATTAATAGAAATATGCAAATGCTTAAGTAGTGTTTGGTTTTAAGAACCTAACACATTCTACAAACTATTATCATACATAATGATTAGAGTCATATCAAGATGTTACTAATCATAAATGTAAATGCTTGAATGATGAATATATTGTTTAAGAAAGCTTGCTTTAATATCTAATAAACTTGACAAGCTTTAAGCTTTTATAAATTAAATTTACTTTTGTCGTTAACAAAACTTAGGCAAAGATCAAAAATATAAATAACGTTTAATGACGATATTTGTATTAACAAATTCCAAATAAAAAAATGAATCTTAACCAATTTGTACTAATAAAATCACAGAAATCACATAGTGTAAGTGTAAAAAAGCTAAGTACTTAAGTTTAACGGCTAAAATATTGAGCAACCCCCTTTTGAATAGCAAAACCAATTCTACTAAAAATGAAATTTTGTGACTTAGGGGTATGAAAGTACTTTACTAACCGTTGAACCCTAGTCAAAAAACTCAGCACGGCTACTGAAATAGGAACTCAAATGTATCAAAAGCAAAAGGGGTAAATGCGTGTTGATTCTCTAAACAAACTTTCGTGTTTACTTAGCATGCCGATTCGCTTTCAGCCTTGCTTGTCCACTTAGCAAACCCATTGTCCCATAGCCCAACAGAGGGACACTCGATGCAAGATCCACACAAGCATGTTTCCCAAGCCCATCAACCACAAATATTGAGTAATACTTATTCCATAGTGAAGTATAGAATAAGAAAGCATATCGGATACCAATAATATGAAGATGCATGAACGGTTTTTAGCTATGAAATTTGGAACTATTATCATGTTGTCAAAGTCGTCTCATCATTGATACAATGTGTGATGCACCAAAATTCAGGGGATAACTTCAATCAATTCCAAATTAAAAAGAAATTGGCATGTTAATTTAAGCATGCGTTTCCATTATTTTGTAAGATACCTGCATGTGTCTCAAGAAAGGGAGAATCATGAGACGGTTTAACCTTTATTGGGTGTGATGCTAATCAATTGCATCGAGTATAAAAGTCAACCACTATCATCATGGTCTTGGTGTTCCCGAATTTTCCAAATTGAATGCAGAAGTTGATCGAAGATCCTATAGATATTTTATTGAATGATGGCATACCTTGTGCATTGTAACCAAAAATACACATCAGCAAAACCTGTAAAAAACACCTATGAATAACAAATATAAAAAACCTATAAAGTTTACAGTAAACAACACATTTATTTGATTATTTGAGCGATCGATAAAAAAAAAAACAAATATAACTTAACCTTTTTAAAAGGGTTAATATACAAAAAATTTACTAAATTTTATCTAGAAGTTGTCCTAAGTTACTATAATTTCATTTTGTTCACTCACGTTACTGAACTTTGAAACTAAATTTACTGAGATTGCTACTGAACTTTGAAACTTCGTTTACTCAAGGTACTGAACTTAAAATATAAGTTCAAGTTACCAGGACTAACACTGAATTTATTGAAGTGTATGCTTTCGGAAAGTTCAGTAACCCAAATGAAAAAAATTAAACTATAGTAACTTAGGACAACTTCTTGGGAAACTTTAGTAACTTTTTTGTATAATAACCCTTTTGAAAAGATTGATATACCTCTTCACTAATTGTGTCATTATTTTGCTTAATTGAATAATCATTAAACTAGGATTTGAGTGGCAAAGCAGTAGTGCTTACTTGAACGCGGGCGGTGACGAGGAGCGCGAAGACTAAAACAGGGCTAGAATGGGCATGGGTTTAAACGGGCATGGGCTAACCGCACGGCCAAACGAGGCACATGTTATACAAATCGCAATAAAAAGACCTAAGCGGCAAATAAATTTCTTAAACGTAATATCTTATTTATATTAAAAAACATAAATATATTATGTAAGAAAAAATGTATCCGTTAGTGCCCATTTAAGTTTTCAATGGGCTATATGTGCCTATTTAAAAAAAAGAGGGGCTAAATGTGCCCAAATCTTTTTAAAATTTGCCCATTTAGTCAATCTTTTTGCTTTTGGGCACATTTTGCCACCTCTAACTGGGATTGATGATTAATTGCATAAAAAATGTATCAATTTGTAAAAAGATTGATTGACAGACAACCTTTATATAAGCAAACGTAAAAATCTAATCTGAAACACCAATTGTAAAAAATAATGTATTGCCTCTTTTGTGAAGCCACGAATAAGCATATATAACCCATGATCGGTTGAATTTTCAAAAACGTGATACTTATGAGTCCGATTTTGTTTTAATAAAGATAAGGGTTTGTTGGTTGACTTTATTTATATATTTATTTTTTTAATTTGGTCGATGTGATGAAATCCGGGAAGGGACTGGTTTGGTTGTTTTCAAAAATTTTGTTTAAACCCTAGAACATATTGTAGATTCACCCCACCTTTTTCAAGTTTTCTTTTTTTATACTTTTGACACATACAAATTTTCACTTACTTTTCACCTAAAATGAAAATAATTAAATTATTACGAGTACCAAATAAGGAAAGGTTGAGTTTTTTGAAATGAAAAAGTCCCCACTTAGGTTTTGTTTTATTAAATAAAAGATGTTAAACTTTCAATTTATATTTTGAAATGCCCTTCTTATAGTTACTATTATGGATTAATGGTCTCTATTAGAACAACAAATTTTATTTGCACAAACTTAGTTTTGACTTGTACATAACATTTTATGCTTTATATATGTGTTACATTTTGCTTATTCCCCTTGTATCTTGTTTTGCGTAAATCTAAAGTAACTATGTGCAAATCTAGTGTATATGTGTGTGCAGATCACCTCATGCTAAACCAAACAAGTTTCAAGGTGAATTAGACTTAAAATCGGGTAAAGCCCACCATTTCAGGAGTTTTGTGTGGCCACTTTAGGTATTGTTTATGTAAGCATTATTTATATACATATACCAATAAACTTATATATTTCGTTGATGAATCATAGGGTATGTTTGGCGCGCAACTTGTAAAGCTTATGGGGATAGCTTTAGTAGAAGCTTTCTTTGGCGCACAAGCTTATAGATGCTTTTAAAATCCAAAAGCTCTTCATAAAGCTACTATACCTAGGAGGAGCTTCTAAAATAAGCTGAGCTTTTGGTTTGGCTAATTACATTAGTACCCTTAGCTTTAACTTTGTATATTTATATGTTTTGTCCTTCAATGTCTTTTTACACTCGTAGGCTCCAGCTGCTCAGCTACTTTACCAGACATATCTAAAAGAGCTGTTTGGACATGTTTAAGTGTTGTGTAAGAGCTGTTTGGGGCTTTTTTAGGAGTGCTTGGAGCTGATTAAGTGCTGTTTAGATAGGTTTAAAAGCTGTTTGGATAAAACCGGTTCCACACAGTGATTCAAACGGTGATTGGCCTCGTCGTTCAAAAAACCATTTTTTAAAACAATGCAAAAGGGCATAAAGATGTTGACTTTTGACCATCAATGGTCAAACCAATTACTCACTTGTTAACAACTTAACATGATGACTTTTTTATTTTATTTTTATTTTTTTATTGTTTATTTATTTATTTTTTATTTTTTTATTTTTTGCGGTATAACCATATACTTATTGCTGTATTCGTAACCCATAACGCACAAATGGTTTCGTGTTTGTAAATATAATATATTTGATTGCATAAATGCAAGAAGATTGATCTGATGCATATACTAAATCAAGGGGCACATGATTTTGCTTAAACAAACACCCACTAATAAACCCAAAAGTATGCTTAAACGAACACTATCTAAACCATTGAATTCGTTTTGTCTTTGTTTAAGAGGACAATGCTTTATAACCCGGGTTGAACCTGGAACATGGCCGGATATGACTGTTGGGCCTTTATGAACCGGCTGTTCTTTTGTTTGCCTGGAGTAGAGCCATTTGCTAAATCCAGCTGGGTCATACCTTTTGTTTTTAAAAAGTTTGGGACCTGTAGTTTTGTTGGAAAGTATGTGTCTGGTATTGAATTTCTAATGTTTTAGAGCTCACTGGACATGTTCAAGTGCTGTTTACTTGGAGCTTTTAGGGGTGTTTGGCATGTTTAGGGTTGTTTTTAGGTTTAAAAGCTTTCTAATCCTTTTGATCAAAGCATTTACTGGAACGGTTTTGAAAACAAAAATAGAATACTCTCTTACAAAGCGATTAAAATTGTACTACATAATTCAATTATTCTCCAAAAGGGACATTAATTTCTCAAGTAAAACAATATTTGTGGAATAATATGACACCACCTAAAATTTAATTTCTGAGAATTGAAAATTGTTGGATATATATGAGACGTTTCTCTCACAAAATATTTCGACAAAGTATATAAAGAAATTTTTATAATAGGAAACAAATGTCACGTAAAAACATGCTAGCATTATTGGCTACCAATACATTGTCTCTTTTATAGACCAATTGTGTGGCCATGTAGATGTGAACTATTGGAAAAACATGCTAGTCAACTACTGTATGTGATTCACATGTTACTTGACTTATTCTGTAGAAGTAAATCTTCACTTTTCTTCACCACAAAAAACATGTCTTAAAAATTTTCAAATTATTCTTTTCTCATGCATGCATAACGAGGCTTGTCTCCTGTCCTTTTGTTTTTCATTTATTGCAAAACATTTACAGAAAGTAATTTATGAGAAAAGGGTAGCTCAAATATAAATAAAGACATATGAACCTTCACTTAATAGAAAAAAAACATGCAAAAGCAAGTAATGGCTTCTTCAAAGTTCTTACTTTTATCTCTAGCTCTACTACTCATTGCTCTCTCATTTATACCAAACTTTATTTCTGCTTCTTTGGAGGAAGCAAATGCTCTTCTAAAATGGAAAGCAAGCCTTAAAATCCCAAACAACTCCCAAATTGTATCTTCTTGGACACCCCTTCCAATGAATACTAGTGCACCCGCTTCGTGCCCTTCTTGGTTTGGAATTGCTTGCAAGCTGATGGAACATTAACATGTTGAACCTCTCGATGTCTGAATTAAAAGGTACGCTTCACCAGTTTCCGTTCTCTATTCTAGGCAATCTTACCCATTTTGAGCTTAGTGTAAACAGCTTCTTTGGTCCCATCCACACTAGAAATGGACTCCTGTCCAAACTTGTCTATCTTAATTTTTCAACCAATTTGTTTCTGTGTGGTGTCATTCACCTACCATTGGTGTACTAACCCAGTTAACTTGGTTTACCTTTTGAGCTCAATTTGACTGGTTCAATCCCTTCATTGTTGGGTGATTTGAAGTCTCTAACTGATTTCTGATTGAGTTACAATCAACTCAGCGGTTCAATTCCTTCATCGTTGGGTGACTTGAAGTCTTTGAATATCCTTTATTTGGGGGTCAACTCATCTGGGCCCATTCCTTTTGAATTAGGGAATTTGAAGTCTCTCACTGATGATTTAGAATAATGCAATCAGCTCAATGGTTCAATTCCTTCATCGTTGGGTGATTTGACGTCTTTGAATAACCTTTATTTGTGGGCAAATCAACTCTCTGGGCCCATTCCTACTGAACTAGGGAATATGAAGTCTCTCACTAGATTATCCTTGAGCCGAAATCAACTTAACGGTTGTATTCCATTATCTTTGAGTGACTTGAGGTCTTTGAAATACCTTTATTTGTGGCAAAATCAACTATCTGGGCCCATTCCTACTGAATTAGGGAATATGAAGTCTCTAATTGATTTAGAATTGAGCAAAAATCAACTATCTGGGCCCATTCCTACTGAACTAGGGAATATGAAGTCTCTCACTAAATTATCCTTGAGCCAAAATCAACTTAACGGTTGTATTCCATTATCTTTGGTGACTTGGCGTCTTTGAAATACCTTTATTTGTGGCAAAATCAACTATCTGGGCCCATTCCTACTGAATTAGGGTATATGAAGTCTCTAATTGATTTAGATTTGAGCAATAATCAACTTAATGGTTCAATTCCTTCATCGTTAAAAAAACTGAGAAGCCTTCAGTCTCTGCATCTCAGTAAGAACAAGTTATCTGGTCTATACATGAGGAATCGGAAGTCTACAATTGTTTAAGCTAGTGCTGCACACAAATCAGTTGTCTGGCCAAATTCCAAAGGAGTTTGGGGAGATGCAAAGTTTGTTAACTTTAAACTTGAGCAATAACAACCTGGGTGCTATACCTCAAGAGCTTGGATCACAAGACCTCCTGCTCTTGACCTATCCAAAAATAGGTTAAATGGGTCATTACAAAGATATATCAGTGATTGGGTACAAATCACTCACATATATCTTAATAATAACAAGCTCAGTGGAAAGATCCCATCAGAGATCGGTAAATTAAGGCAACTCAATGGTCTTGATTTATCATGGAATTCACTCACAGAAGAGATACCATCCGAAATTGGAAGTTTGGAAAGTCTGGTAATGATGAATCTTTCTCACAATAAGCTATCTGGTTCAATTCCTAATGGTTTCAGTAACTTGCCAGGAAGGATTGATATCGACCTGTCTTACAATGACTCACTGGTCCGTTCCCCTTGTGCTGTCTTTCTAAATGTGTTTGGAGAAGCATTTAAAGGAAATGATGGTCTGTGTGGAAATGTTACAGGTTTGAAACTTTGTGAAAGTCAAATAGTAATGAAGAAAAATAATCATTTTCATCATAATTCATCCTTGTAACTGTGATCCCAATTTTCGCACTTTCTTGGTTTATTCATGTGTGGCCTAATTGCTTATCAAGCGTAGAAGAGAATTCTCCACAGATACCATCAGGCGAAGAAGGTGGCAAATTTTTCGCAATAACAAGTTTTGATGGACAGGCGATGCATGATGAAATCATCAAGGCAACAAATTATTTTGATGATGCATTTTGTATTGGGATGGGAGGATATGGTACTGTGTATAAAGCTGAGTTACAACCCAACAATTTAGTAGCTGTGAAGAAACTTCATTCATCATCTGAGAATGACGATCAAGGCTTCCTAAATGAGGTACGAACACTAACAAACATAAGGCACAGAAACATAGTTAAACTCTATGGATATTGCTTCCATGCTCGTCACTCATTTTTGATTTACGAATATCTTGAGAAGGGAAGTCTAAAATCACTCTTAAGTAGCGATATCACAGCAACGGAAATGGATTGGCTGAAAAGGGTAAAAATTGTTAGGGCTGTAGCGAATGGCTTGGCTTATATGCATCATGATTGCACACCACCTATAATTCATAGAGACATTTCTGCAGCTAATATCCTTTTCGATTCTGATTATGAGGCACATATCTCGGATTTTGGAACAGCAAAGCTTTTAAAGTTGGATTCATCCAATTGGACTGCGGTTGTAGGCACCTGTGGCTATGTTGCGCCAGGTAACTACCAATATTTTAACTTTATATATACGTACTTATTCTCAAGTTTTAGATTCATCTATGTTACATTTAATCATGATCTGATATAACTATTTTTTTGTATTCTCATGTTTACTTCCGTGTAGAGCTTGCTTATATGATGGTGGCGACGGAGAAATGCGATGTTTATAGTTTTGGAGTTGTTGCTCTAGAAGTGATTATGGGAAAGCATCCAGGAGAACTTATATCATGTCTACCAACATTGTCTACTGATGATCTATTGCTGGCCAATGTAGGTGATAGGCCAGATTCCGACCATCACCTCTAGTTGAGAAACTAGCTCATTTAATTTTGAATGTCACACGGGCATGTTTGAACGACAACCCGCAGGAAAGGCCAACAATAAGAAGTCAAAGATTTATTCTCAGTGGATGATCGGCTTTGGATGAAGATGGGTGTATCAGTAACTTAATGCTTGATCAAATTTGTATGATGTCTAGTCATAAGTCATAAAGTTTAAGAAATTTTTTATGTTTTTCTTTTGTCCGGAATAAAGCAGATATGCAGCGTCATTCAATGTAAATAGCCTCGTGTACTCAGTTGTAGCTATAAAGAGCACTGTAACCTTCACATTTCTGTTATGCTTTCACCATTAACCTGCATTGTTAACATTGTAGATTGTTATCAAATAAGAATAGAAAGAGGATCTAATAAGAAAGGATAGAAGAAGACAGCAGTTTCGAAAGGGGTAAACATACAGAAAATTGTTGATAGAGTTAGAAAATTCAAACAAATGAAGGGATAATGCAAATGTCTATAATGTGTTTGATGCAATTTTTCATCTAATTTTCTTTTAGTTGTGGACTTTAATGGTGTTTACTAATTTGTTTTACTTAGGTTCGTAGTATCAATTGACGAGAGTGGAGTAAAGTTTAGTTGCTGATAGTAACAGTGGGTCAGTTTTACTTGTGTTTTGAATAATTGGAAGATTGTTTTGGATTGTTGCTATTAGAAATGGTGTTCACTAGTTATAATGTGTGTCAGTTTCTCAATGAGGCATATTTTTTAGTCTCAGACAAATCGTTCGGTTGGTTATTGGCCCAGTAGGCAGATTGTTTTATCACAATGGATTCTATGAAGATTTTTTTGGAGCTACGTTAGAATGGAAGGGTCAACGATGGATTTAGTGATCACAAAGGTCTACCAAGTGAACATGTGAGCAATGACGGGATCTATCTTCTTGAAAATGGAGAGGACTACTTAATTTACGTTAACGTTGGAGGCTCTGTAGATCCTGATATAACACATAAACTGTTTGGCGTATCTTCTTTTAGTGAAATCCCAGTCAGGTACACTTGATCTTGACTTGTATCATTATAGTGGCAAAATGGCGGCTCTAGTAATGTGTCTAAACGGGCTTTGGATGGTAGCTTTCAACCTGTTTGAGTCATTTGACCCGTTCCAATTTTGCCCGCATTTAAAAGTTAGCAAAACTGACTCATTTGTGATATACTACCCAAATTGACCCATATATATGCAAATGGGTCGAAGTTGGCATCTGTATATGCTTGCTCATTGCATAGCTTTTTTGCGGCTTAAAAATCTGATGTTTGCTAGAGTAACACTTTCAGAAGGTCTATTGATCCATCAATCATCTGTTTAACTCAAACTTTTCGATACAGTTGGTACTGAATCATTATGAAAACCCCTTGTCAAAGAAGCTAAATGAGGTTGTAAATGAGATACGAAGCCAAAGATGTAACTACTTACTGTATGTAATGTCTGTGGTATATAATCTTATCAGTCTTATTGTTGTTGATGTCTTTGGAAATATTTTTGTTAGAGTTTCATCCAGAGAATTGTGTGGGCATATAAGCAATGGGCAACAAAGCTAAAATTTTGGTTGAACCGACTAGAGATCTTCCAAAGATCATTTCTATAATTCATGGTTAGCTTCTTTAATCCTTTATGGCTATATATATTGATTTATGTATAATTATTAAGTTTATTTGTCGCTCAGGTGCACTAGTAGACAGTGGTAATATGCGGATATTAGATGCACTCAAGAGTGCGGGTCAGTTTCTTAAAAACAAAAGCCTCTAAATGCATATTTGCTATATTAATGAAATCTTTTTATTTGTTTAGTATGTTGACTCTAATAGCTATCATATCTGTTGTGTGTGTGTGTGCTTCTTGCCTTTCAGTCCGGTATATTGGTTTAAGCATGATTTGAGAGAAATTGGAACGAAGCTAAAAAAGGGGTGGCTGTTGATGTTGTCGATCAACTTTGGTGACAAGAATGGACCTAAGGCAGGAGTGGTTTCTGAGCAGTGTGGTCCATTAGAAGATTACAGATTCCTGGGAGAAAATAAGTAGGAAAATCTCGAGTCGTCGTTAATCGTTTATGAATGATAATGACAACAGTCACATTCTTCATGTCCCAGAAGATCAGTTTTCTCTGCGTGAACACTTATCCAGGTTCATAACATACATGTTTGCTTACCTGGACTAGTATCGGTTACATGCCACTTTTCTTTTGCCTGAATATAATAAAAGTTGTATACATTTATTATCAGGATGCGTAGTGAAATGAATACCTCAGATCTGTATTGTAAACTATCGTACACCAAAGCATTCCTCGTATATCACGATCTAAAGATCCTATGGTAATTAAGCCGTTTTTATTCTGTGTGTCAAATAGTCTATTTGATTACAGTATGGATTTGAAAGGGTTGGCATGCCCCATATTTCTGCACTTCTTTTAGACTTTTTGAAATCTACTTTACAAAACATTTAAAGTTATATGCCCCAATTAGGGAGGGGCATGTAAATGACTCATTTTACCATATTGTCAATAAAGTTTGGGTTATGTGGGTCGGTATGGAGAGGTCGTCGAGGTGAATTCATGTCAGTGTAAATTTCTTGGGTCTTAACTGTTAAAGTAAAGTTTATTCTTTAAAGAAAGATTGACCTTTGACCTTTGAATGGAATCATAAAAGTTGATCATTATTATTTTATATATTTTTCTTCTTTTGGTGACCAATGGTTTTTGGCGATGTTTTAACTGAAATTCACACGGCCGTTCAGCCGGTCGGACGGTGCCGGGCACAAAACATGAAAAAAACCCGGGTTTCGCCGGGTTAAATTAGGCCGTGGGTTTTGATGACCCGGGTCAACTTTGAAAGCGACGGGTTTGATTTTTCAATTTTAAAATAGAAACAGGGTTAACGGTCGGAAATAATAAAAATAATAAATGAAAAACGAGTTGACCAGCGGTTGAACCGGTCGGACCGGTCTTGCGATGGCTTCGACGGGTCGATTAAAACCGGTTTTATAACATTACTTTAGGCATTAAACAATGATGTTGTAAGATGGTTTGGCAAATAAACTTAATGCAATAATGTCAACATAGTTTTTTTGATAATGGGTGATATTTTATGTAAAATATATTACTCCTAAAAGACATTTAAATACAATAGAATGTGTGAGTCTGCGTGCCAACAATCGTTTGCCAACCACTAATCATTTATGACATGCTACGACAAGCTAAACTATTAAATAAGACACCAGCCAAAAGCATCATAAAAGAAACAATCTATGCAAACTATAAAACAACCTAGTTAAGACAAAATGTGACAACTAAGTAAATTCCTCGATGCGTATTAGCGGAGAAGCGTCAATTAGACCGATCGTTTTAACTAATTTGAGATGCGAATCGTATTGTATATCGTTTTTATTGGAAATAATATTAGGCGTTGGCGCAATTCGTTGTCACGAATCATTCGTTCTTGAAATTTGCTTGAGTCGAACTATATATCAAAAGATTGTGAAAAACCAAAACTACTCCTTTTGGAAATTACATGGCCGCCCTACGGTTTTGGATTGTACTAGATTAGTCCCTTGTGGTAATATAAATACTCCCACATCTTCCCACTCTCTCATTTTTCTCACTTCCTATCTCTCTCTAAGAATTCCGGCGACCCAATTAGGGTTCCGGCGCCGTCAACTGAAACAGGCCAACTTCCGGCCATCTCCTACATCAACACCACCCCTCCCATTCGATAGATCGGGGTTTTGTGACCCCGTTTATGCAACACACGCACCACATAACTCCCAAACGCGCCTCAAATCTACGATTTCAGTTTCAAAATAATTAGGGTCTCGTGTTTAATCGTGTTCAAGGGTCTCAAGACAAGTACAATATTTTAAGAAACGTATTAAAAATAGTTTCGAAAACAGTTTTGGATAATATTTCGTGTGGGATAAAACATAAGTTAACCTTTTATTATCTTTGCGTGTGGTAATTTAAGTTGGGACCAAATCTGGAAATGGGATGGTTGATATCTTTAGTGGTGCGAGTTGACTCAGTGAGTCTCGGATCAGTGGGATTGGATGGTTCTTGGGTTAAACGTATGTATGCCGTAAAAGGTTGTTAAAATGAATTAACGATTACTAACGAAATGATAATTAGTATATGTCAACGGAAATAATTGGTTGCTAATAATGAGATATCGAGATTTAGGAAACGGTTACGGGTATAGACCACTAGTAAGCTTGTAATCGACCAAGGAAAATTATAAATATATACATATCTTAACAACTGATAATAGAACTATCGGGGTTAAATGACATGGGACTTGGGTTAATAAGCGAATAAATATTTATAAAGCGATTGTGATAAACGTTTGTGAACTAGATATGTAGTTAATGATTGTCGAATTACTACGTTATCACGTTATAACTTATATCGTTTAATACGGTTTTATACATTTAGGAGTAACAATGGCACCACAAATATATGATTTATAAGTAGATCTTCATTAAACATTTTGAATTAACCGAATACAATATATTGGACTCAGAAATGTGTTATATATTTATTTACGTGTATTTTATTTTCAAATTTTAGTAATGAGACAATTATTTATATAGTAATAAATATATGGTTTTATTTAATTATAAACCTTTATCAACTACAATCAATGTTGCAAAAATTGTGAATCGGTAGTCGGTGATTAAATGGCACCTGACGATGTCGGTGGTCGGGATTAATGGTGTCGGTTGGCAATGCAGGTTTTGGTATTTGGAGGCCAAACTAAAAAATTTAATCGATTCCAAGTATGTTTGAAGCCCGATAAATAACAGTCGATTATGATGCGTTGTGCGTTATATGTGAAATATCGATCCTCAAATTAAGTATAATGCCTAATTGTTATTATTTTAAAATACCAATTTGCCGATTTTACCGATTCGGCGGTTTTGCCGATTGACCGATTAATCGGCCGATTTTGACTTTAGTGTCAATTTTTATCCTAGGCGATTTTGGCCGATTTTCAAAATCGACCGATGCTGGCGATTAACGATTAATCGGCGATGGCCGATTGGCAGATTTTTGGCATTATTATATTGATAACAACTTGTGTTTATATAAACAAGTTGGAAATGTTATATTGAGAAGTGGTATGGTAAAGGCGTAATGTTTTGGAAACATTGAATAACGAACACGTCATTATAAAATACTACAATAGTATACCTTTTATAGCGTACTCTATTATAAACTTGTATAATTACGGTAATGATGGTGAAACATTTGGTAATCAAATGATAAATGGAAACTTATCTTTTATTTTAAACATGAACATTTGGGGTTACGGAGAAATTACCAAAAGCTAACCTATTTATATTACATAAATAGCTATCATTATTTCCTAGTCTTTAACTAGCTTAAGTATTGTCAGTATTTCTGACTTTGTCAATATCTTTTCCTATTTGGGGTGCATCAATAGCATGTTGGTCCATTTCATGTGCTTTAGGGTGTTATATCGTACAAAGCACATCAGACATCACTTCTCATTATACAACTCGCTCCATATAATTGGTTGTACTCTAAATAATTCTTTAAAAAAAATTAAATAAAGGCCTAAATGGACCATTGATTGCAAGAAATTAGTTAAGGAAAGCATAATCACTGCTCTTATTTTACCTTGTAAAGTTCTTTGTTTCATCGAGCCTCTTTCCCGTTGGATGCATTCTCCCTTGGCGCTTTTCCTCATATGGTGAGCGATCAAAGAGGGATGGGGTTGTTCTTTGGTTTGCCATGGTAAGTCCATTTGTAAGGCGGTGTTGTATAATATACTATCTGACCTTGTTTCTAATAATTATCACAGAACCACTTTGTCCGCATCTACATAACATCGTTTAACACAACAACAATATCATCATTTATGCTAACCTCGTCTTGATCGTTGATCCTTTGTTGAAAGGAAATTAAAAATTTGAAGAGGAAACTAAGAATTGTAACGTAAATAAATTAAGAATTAGACATTATGCATAAATTGCTATGATTTGTAACATAATGAACACGTCTTCATATATGTTGTTGAGATTAGTCTTGTCCTCGGGCATTGATTGCTCACTCTTATGAGATATGTTAATTGGTTTAAGAACATATCATTCTTCTTATGGAAACTATGTCAAAATTACCCATCGGTGTTTAATAAATGTTACAAAAGTTGTTAAGAGCGCTAATGACCAAAAGTCATACTTGCACATTATCTTATCAATCAAATTTCATTGAAAGCATTAAAATTACATAATTAATTCTTAGTTTTATTTTTACTAGATTATTTATACCTAGTTTATAACTTCGTGTTTACATGGAGCTTTCAACAATCAATTTGATTTTAGAATAGTAATATGGAGTATATTAATGAATAATGTTTCTTGTAATTTACAGTACATGCAGCATCTGTAAATTTACACATTATTGAAAATTATGTAACATAAGAAACGCGTATTCTAAAATACAACATCAACATAACTTATTTAAATGCATAACTTTTACACTTATTCATTTGAAAAGGAAATTAAGAATTTTGAATGTTTTTTTTCATGACAATCATCTTATGATATGCATTTAGGCCTAATATCCAATCAAATCCAATCCACACTTCAAATGATATAACGATTAGGGTGGTGCAGCAAATCTTACCAGAGTTTTTCATCTTGTCAATTTGGCCGATAATATCCTTCAAATCAAATCAATCTTAATTTAAATACCTGCATAGATTTTTAGTGTATTGGTCACCAACTCATCTTTTAGCTTTTTTTTTTTTTAATTCAAATATATGTATACGTGTAAATGCATGCTACGTGTAATACATGCATCATCTTTGATAAGTATTTTGCCACATGAGACATTCACTATTTCATTCACATGCCTTTCAAGTCACATGAGACATTCACTGTTTCACTACCACCTCCTAAATTCTTCATGTATAACATGGTGGTTTGGAGCTTCTGCTGCTACATTTCTTGCTTCTACATGACTCCTTGGATTATCACTTTCATGGTAAATGGTTTGTTTGTTTGTGTGTATTAAACCGACCCACCACAATATTGAATGCTACAAACGGCTATTTTTCACCCATTAAATGCACCTCAACGTCTATTTTGTGGCCATGTAGAATCGGGGAAGTTTGCCGATTGTGAAGAGTCTTGTAGCATGCCGCCCCATGCCGAATTGGAGGCATTACTGATGCCGAACGGTTTGAAGCATGCCGATGCCCACCCCGCTTAAAACACCCATCTCAAACGTAACGCCTACCACACACTCTCACTTAAATGCTCTCCCTCACATCTTTAATGATAACAAATCACAATAAGCACAACACTTGAATCTTTTGTTGTGAATACCGAATATCACCATACCCAGAAACCTTTCCTTGATAATTTCTTGCTCATTAGAGGTATACAAATCATGGCTTGAAGATCCTTTGGAGGGTCTCGGTAGGTTCTTCATTTTTTATTTTTGTTTAGGTCAAACCGAATCAAGGAAAGAAGATAACACAATTGAAAACACCTTTTTCTTTTACATGTATTTGAACGCCTTCAAGCGTTCAAGATCTTGTATAAGATCTAAGGTAGGTGTTTATATGTTTTTTTAGAACGAAACAAAGATAGATTACAACATACATTTGTTATAAATCTCTCTCTTTATTATTTTCGGATATTAAAAAAGATCTATGATGGGAACTGATTTCTTGCACTTTTTCTTTTATGTTTGTTGTTTGAGTTGTTGAAAGGAGGTAGGTTGATGTTGCTTTGGTTGCATTTGGTTTGTAATTTCGTTTTAGTTCTTCTCCTATAATGGTGTTTGGTTTGCTAAAAAAAACCAAACCGAAATCAAATTTGTACTTTTTATAAAATGAGAATCCAAAACCATGCCCGCTAAGGTTGTGGTTAAATGCACATTGGGCAAATTGTTTTCATGGCGGTGAAGATTGGTGCCAAAAAAGGATGTGATGAAGATGGTGATAATTGTCTATTTATAATCTTCAAAAACCAACTGAAAAGTTTCACATTTAAAGACTTATTTGATTTAGTTATTTGCAACTTGAAAGAAAATAAAAAGATGGTATTTATTTGCTAATAGTTAATATTCCCACGAACACTTCATATTCACCTTCATTAGTCGATGCAATTAAACATGTTGCTTGATTCAGATTCTTTTTCTTTGTAACTGCACAATGTTATGTATAATGACTTCAGGCTTTACGACTCCCCTATTAATAAGGGGACTGAATCTTTTAGTATGTATGATACACTGGCAAAAAAGACCATTGAAATTTGTATGTTATTTAATTAATACAATTACATGTATTATGGTTCTTGCCGTATTATGATTAAAATACTACCAATGAACACAAGTTTATTAAATAATATACACCGGGAAAGAAGACCGTGGAAAATCGTATATTCTTTCAATAATACAGTTACTTGTATAGTGGTTCTTTTGGATATATTCTTTGAATTATTGTAGTATTATTATTAAAAAACTGCCAAATGGCCTCAAGTTTATTAAATAATGTAAGGCATTAAAAACATGTGCGATGCACACAGGTATTATCTAAACGTTCATCATGTAATGTTTGTGTAAATTTCCGAGTTGTTAGTATGATGGTGAGGTAGTATCAACAATCATCTTCCGGTTTGCCGGAGAACTTTGTTGATTGTTGAAAGAATTTTATTAATGTTTAGGTAGATGAGACTATTTTGTTAAGTTTATAGTTTATTTCTTCTTTTTGTGTTTCTTTACTTTTTTTTTATTCAGTACCCATGCGATGCACACATGTTGTAAAATTATTCCTTACGTAATGTTCGGCGTAAACCGTTGAAATATAAATCTAATGGTGGTTTTAGGCGTGCACTTGGCGAGGGGATGTTTATCAAAGGAAGTATGTGATTTCATTTATACGTTGTTCTGTATGGCTTAACCGATTCCATCATTAGCCTAGATAGAAATGACAGTCCATGGTCCATTAGTCAAACATTTTAGCCCAAAGATTAATACACTTGTTCATTTCAGAATTATATATACCAACATTTCTTGGTACGTGATTCCTTTTTCTATTTAGTTTTAATTTTTTCTTTTTTAAAGGCGTTGGTACATATGATTTCAGAATGATGTTGAGACAAAACGTTGTTTATATGTCTTAGAGTAAGCCTAACCTCTTGGTATGTATAAGATAATTTGTCAAATCCTTAATACAATTGAAGTAAACTGGAACCACGCTAAAGAATATAAGCAAAAAAACATTGAAACAATCTTATTTTTGAATCTTTCTTTATGATTTCGAAAATTTGTAAAAGCTATAGAACTCGTGGCAAATTTGTACATGGTCTTAATGACTTTAGACCTAGCCCCACGACCACTGATACTAACGACAAATCTACTGGAGCATTCAATGGGTCAAAAAGTCGCAATTTCTGAAATGGTGGAAGCTAATAATAATTGAATAATCAATAATATAGCGAATAATACAATGCCATTGTAAATACGTTGAAGGTTACACTGAATATCATTTTTTATTATCAAAGATATATAAGAAGAGGATCTTTTTCATTGATGTCAATCATATAATAAGACACCCAACATTAGAACAAATAATTTGAGTAGACCTTATTCATTTTAAAAGAAAATTAAGAATTGTAACGTCCTAAATTAAGAATTAGACATTATGCATAAATTGCTATGATTTGTAACATAATAAACACATCTCCATATATGTTAACGAGATTAGTGTGGTCCTTGGGCATTGATTACTCACTCTTATGAGATATGTCAATTGGTTTAAGAACATATCATTCTTCGTATGGAAACTATGTCAAAAAGTATTCATCGGTGTATAATAAATGTTAAAAAAGTTTTAAGAGCACTAATGACCAACAGTCACACATGCACATTATCTTACCAATCAAATTTCATGGAAAGAATTAAAATTTGAAAATTAATATTTAGTTTTATTTTTACTAAATTATATGAGGAGAGTTCTTTTTATATCTGAGCTTTTTTCACATCCAAGTTCAATCCTCAACCTTCATCTAAAAATAAATTAATGGTTGAGATTAAAAGTATTTTAATAGTTCACCTATTTTTGATAATTTAAATATCTATAAACCATCGTTAAGCGAGTAATTACAGATGAGAAATTAATTGTATTTCATAGATGAACACTTTTGATATCTTCGAAAAAAATCATTTTTCATGTTTTTCATATTTTATTTTAGATTCTTGAAATTTGCAAGAAAAAATCACATATTACTAAACACTAATTTGAATATTCTAATAATATCACATATGATATTAGTGTTAAATCACATATGAGATTACATATTATGTGATTTAACACTAATATCACATGTGATATATTATATATTCAAATTAGTGTTATTTAATATCGATTTTAAATGCAAATTTGAGTTGAAAAAAAAAAAAAAGGAAAAAATGGAAAAACTACGAAAATAATTTTTGAGTATATCAAAGTGTCTATCTAGAAAGATAATTAAATGTTTGTCATAATCATTATATTTTTTCATTTACGATTAATAGTTTGAAAATATTTGAAAAAAATTATGAAAGTGGGTTTTTTAAATTGTTGGGTTTAATCGTATCTATTAGATTAATAAAAATAGAGGGTGAAAATTGATCCTTTAGTATGTAAGATAAATTTGATATGTAAATAATCTTAAATCAATTATATATACCTAGTTAATAACTTCGTGTATACATGGAGCTTTCAACAATCAATTTGAGTTTATATTAGTAATATGGAGTATATTAATGAATAATGTTTCTTTTAATTTATAATACATGCAGCATCTACAAAAATTTACATATTATAGAAAATTATGTAACATAAGAAAATTGGATTTGAATATACAACATCAACATAACTTATTAAAATACATACCTTTTAAAATTATTCATTTGAAAAGGAAATTAAGAATTTTTAATTGTTTTGTTTCATGACAATCATCTTATGTATGCATGTAGGCCCAATATCTTTACATGTATTGTGGTTCTTTTGGTATATTCTTTGAATTATTGCAGTTTTATGATTATAAAATTACCAATGAGCACGAGTTTGGTTAAATAATACACACAGGAAAGAAGACCGTGAAGTCTATTAATTTTCCGTCACTAATATAAAACAAGTAGTCACTATAAATTAAAAACTTCTGTAGCAAATTGATCGATTGATTGGTAATGGGTTTTATTAGGCGGAAGGTGGCTTGAGAAAGGAAGTGGAAGTTGAAGTCAGGGGGTTATAATAATTGTCAAATGAAAACTAAATAGTGAAAACGTTGAAGTCTATTAATTTTTCCGTCACTAATATAAAACAAGTGGTCACTATAAGAATTAAAAACTCTATAGCAAATTGATTGATTGATTGGCGATGGGTTTTACATTGAACGGAAGGTGGCTTGAAGAGGAGAGTCGTTAGAAGTTGAAGTCACAGGGGAAATGATAATTGTCAAATGAAAACTAAATATTGAATTCCATATAAGTAAAAATTTCAAAATTTAAAATTGTCGAACAAAGACTTTGGATGCTAAACAAGATTGTTATGGTTGAATCTGATGATGATTATTTTAACAAAAATACGAAAATTAAATTCATTTATATAAATAAAGATGTCATTGAAATTTAAAAAAAAATGCATTTAAATTTTGAACTTTTTCTTTCTATTAGGGGTGAACATATGAAAATATTTTTATAACCGGTATTCGAATCGGAGATTTGAATGAATATTTTTTGATAAGTTAAGTAACATAAATATCATGTTTTTCATGTTTGGTGATGTGTATGTAATTTTATAAGTTTAGTAACTCAAATGTCTTGTTTGTAACATTAATAACATAAGTGATCAAAATGAAATATTGTTATTTGATGCAATTTTTTTTTAAATTTAATGACATTTTTGTTTATTCTTTTTAGCTTTGTGTTTTTTCATTTCTCCCTTATAGTCGGGGTGTTTTAAATAAACGCTTTGCCTTTTAAAAAGGATAAATTTGTCAATTCACGGTATTGCTCCCTCAATGCGCATGCTCAGTGATAGCTATTTGGACTTTTCATAATAATAAACAAATTAGAGGCTATTTTTCCAATAGATAATTAATTGGTTACATGTTTCGTTAGCGCACAAAGTTTACATAATTTTACATAGTGTGTTTTAACGTATGTTACAATATATTTAAATTTTAATTATCGTTGCATAATGCATGATTTTTATATAATCTAAATTTCTATCTTGACATGTTAAAGTTTGTCTAGTGCAAATCAAATTTATCTATAACATTAGGCAAAATCTTTTATATTTATCTTGTTATAATAGTCGTGTGTTTTTTTGGAACGGCTGTATATAAAACCGACAAAGCTAGAACAGAGACAACTAAAAGATATTATTTATCGGATTACCTAACCAAGCTATCCACTAAGGCGACTTAGGTTTCTAGATGAAATCCAGAGCGATAGATAGACAATAGAATCCCATAAAGTCACCTTTTTAGGCTTACAATAAAAAAAATTAAAGCATTACGAAAATTCCATATAGACAACATCAAAGTAGCTGCTACACCTTCAAGAATATATATAGCCATCTTCATCAACTTACAAGCATCAACCCACAAAAACCACTCCTCAATGCTAGCCACACCCGGGATATCCAAATCGCACCATCTAGCTAGTAAACTCCAAAGCTCTCGAGCCATCCCACAAGAAAAAAAGAGACGGTCGACATTCTCTATGTGATCAACACACACGGGACATAATAAAGAATCAATATCAATACTTTTACATTCCAAGTTCACCATAGATGGAAGTTTATCCAGGTTCAATCTCTACAGAAAGACATTAACTTTGATAGGAACAACTCTATTACATCTAGTGCACGACAACCCCCAGCAAAGTATGCTCATCAATAAACTTACGAGCAGATGCAACAGAGAAACCATTAGAATATAGAGACCATTTCCGGCCATCCTTTTATCTGAGATCGTGATGTCTTGGATCACAGCCTTTAAATCTTCGAGTTGGCTAGACTACACCCCTGTTAGGTCACTAGTTTTACAACACAAGCATCAAGAGAAGAAATAGAGAAGAAAGATTGGTTGAACAACGCACACACAAACACTACGCGTATGATAATAAGGACGGTTATGCGTGAGGTAGTGAAAGAGAAATGAATTGAACAACCAACCTTCAAATGAAGGTTTACAAGAGGTATTTATAGGCAAGGAGCTAGGGCAACACTCCTAGACTCCTTCCCTTTCCTTATTGGACTTGGGCCTAAGCTTATGGGCCTTCTACATAAGCTTGACCTTAAACAAACATAAAGGCCATAATAAGCTACCTATTACATATGAGTAACTAACACTTGAATTAAGGTTTAGGAGTGATTCCAACAATCTCCCCCTCAAGTGTTGGTGATGAAAAATGGTGAAGGCGTTGATGTAATAGTGGCTTTGACGTCTTCTGACATTCTTCTTTCTTGTGAGAAGAATTTCCTTGATTCGAACAATCTCCCCAGTGTAGAGAAATTGTCTTCTTTGAACGGTTATGCTTTGACGTCATAATTAACTTTGTTCTTTGTTCATTGTTCTTTGTGATGGGAGTGATAGTATGTTGTTGTTGACTGCATCAAATCTGCGATCAGTGCCTTCGTTGCTCCGGTGTCTCCACGCCATTCTTCAACATGCTCACATGCTCTTTGACGTTGGAAATCAGTAATGATGAAGTTCTTTAAGTCTTTAAACTTTGTAGATTCTTTGACTTGACGAAGAATCATTCTGACTTTTGTGTTGCTTTGATATAGAACTTCCATTAGTGGTGTTGTTGGCGTGAGCATGAGAAGAATCTGCACGATCATTCCGCTCTAGAGCTTCCATAAGAAGTAAACATAAAAACGGTTAGTAATAAGCGGTTCCGGCACTTACAAGTTTGAACTTCGAGAGTGTTAACAGCATAGTGTGAAAACACAACTCTAATTCTCACAAAGGCCGTTCCTTAACTAGAGTCCCACAAGTGAGATAACACGATGTACCGAAGTACATCTACGATTCAGATGAGTCGCTGAGGTACACCGAAGCATCACCTCACGAACTTGTACGAGACCGTTTGAGACACACTAAGCGTAATCCACGGGGAGTTACCGAAGTGACCTGCTTTGTCAGGCTGTTAGATGTTGACCAGCAGGGAGTTTCCATTTAATCACTGAGGATCACAGTTGTGAACCTCTCATGAATGTTCTCGACAGATTGCTAAGATCTGTGAAGGACTCGATATGAACCACTGTGTAGTTATATTTTGAACAACAAGTGATGAAACGTCAAGTGTACCTAGGAGATCTTTTGATGAATCTCGTGGCTCTAGACTCAATAGTGCGTTTTGGTTTTCTTGGGCGGAGACTAGGGAGAGGGTCTCCTTCTTCAATACCAGCAATCTCTAAGAGAAAGCCGATAGATTATGTAGGGTTCCCTGTGAGAATGAAACAAGCTTCTGTTGAGAGAAGCTTGAGTGGTTAAGAAGGTTTTAGTGAGTGCATCGTCACTTTGACTTTTAATCTTCAATACCGGCGCCATCTGTGACAACCAGTCATATGAATTGAACCCATGTCTGCCTAAGTTGAATCTGAGGGCTATTTCTTTTCACCCTTTACTTTGCGTTTCTTTTGATTCTTCAACTCCTTCTTTCTCCGATTCTCATTTTCTCCTTTTTACAATCATACCTAAGGACTTCTAATACTAACTAGTGGTAGTGTCCTTGGGTAGATCCCTCGGTTTTTCAAGGATCATAGGACGGTTATTCCTAACCTTAGTCACCTTATAACTTCATGACTAACCTATGTTGCCATGAAACCATTTTCATGAAAATCTCTCAAAGTGTTTGTGAATGAAAAATATTTTAGAACCACTGTTGAGATAGGATTTTGCATAAATACTCCCCCTCCACATGTGCTTATGAGTTTTTACGAAATTTGCACGAGAGGAAAGAGCGGCGCGCACTTTTTGAATTGATCCACTCAAGATAGACAATCCCCATGAGACGGTTACGTTGCATAGTTAGAAGAGTTACATTGTCACTTTTAGGTGACAACTAGCTCTAATAACTATCTTGAAGGTGTAGACAAACCTCGAAAGGTTGTCAAACCCGTCCGAGTTCATGTCTACCAAGAGTTTCTCGAATGGTACATTCTACTCGGACAAGTCCTTTTGAGACACGCTTACATCACTAGCGAACTAGCTTGAAATTATTACCCGCCCCGGACAAGTCTTTTCGAGTTACTAACAGTTAAGTATCGTCAATTCGTTGGTTAAGTCTATAGCACACAGATTCATTTGCAGTTTTACACAACATATTTCTTATCACATAATTTCCCCCCCTCAAAAATGGCATATAAAATGTTATTTTTGAAAAGTTGAGAATAAATATGACCATTTCGAGTGTTGCGGGAAGAGTGACACAAAGAACATATTGGTGAACAAAGTTTTAAGTCAAATACTCCCCCTCAACAAGTGATTTAAACGGTTGAGGTTTTGAAAAACGTAAGGG
>OU343216.1:123184715-123225551 GCA_910596185.1 Chrysanthemum makinoi | reverse complement strand
ATTCTCACGTCTTCCATAGTTAATTGAGAACTGAGAAAGCATCTTAACATTGTCCCAAACTGCCTTAGCATCGTGTTATGATTGATCGACTTGTAGATGTCTTTAGGAAGACCTTGAAGAACAATGTTTGAAGCCCTGATATCTGCATCAAATCTCTTTTATCCTTATCATCAAGCTCATCATACATACGTAGAGTTACTGTCCATTCCATTAAAGCAAAGTACCATCTGCATTAGTATCAAGTATTTCTCTAGTCGTCTCAACTCGATATGGTCCTTCATCAATGGATTTGAGAATGTTGACACCATTTTCCTTTCCAAGGCAATACAGTCTAATTCGTTGAGCCCAAAGAGTCGTAGTCCGATTCATCGAAGCATGGGTGGGCCAATTATACGAGCCGATTTGCTTGACATCACACAACAGCGATGGAGATAATGATGCAGGAGCGTTAGTGACATGTTAACCGATTATATCGGGGATTTTATAACTCTATGATTAAACCGGAAATAGATTCTTTCCGCGGATTTTCTTGAATCAAGAGAAAACCGTAAACAATCACTCAAGACTCTAGAAGATAAAATACTAAATCGCTAGAAGATAATGCACTAAGTCGCTATAAATTAATGCACTAAATTATTCAAATTAATGCACTAATTAAGCTAACCCTTAATTAGCTACACCTAAGTCGCTAGAGTCCCAGTCTTCACTGAGAAAAAGCAAATTAAGCTAAGTAAATGCGCCTTCTGAGACAAAGTCGCTAACCAAATTTTGGCGGCAATTAGCTACACAAGTTAAGCTAGAGACACAAAATTAGCTAAGAGCAACTAAGCGCTCTTGACCAAGTCAGCTACCACAAAGTAAAGCTACGTAGTGGAGAATCCACTACTTGTACTTTCTTCGCTAGATCTAACTTCGCTAGCTCCAACACTGTAAGTCGCTACAAAATGTGGCAGTGGCTACCAAGAAAATATTCCGTGAGCTAAGTTAAGCTAGCTTGAAAAACCATAAAAATCTCACTTTTCAATCCAAAAACAACCCAACCAAGATGATTCAAGCTTACCAAATGGAAACCTAAACACTTTTGATGATTCTAAACATAAAAGTACCAACAAAATTCAAACTTTAACACAAGAAATCATCCAACTGATGCAAAAACCACTAAACTTTTCAAACTCAAAACCACCACAAAACCACTACAAATCCAAAGATGTGCAAGATATGATCTAACCTTGGCTCTTGATACCAATTGTAAGATATAACTTTTCACATACACATCATAACATTAACACAAGGTAGCATATAGATGGAATTCTAGAGAGAGAAAGTTAGAGGTTTAGGGAACTTAGTGAGAAAGTGAAAGATATTATTATGAGCTCCAACTCTCTACCTTGGAGGTAGAGAGTATTTATAGTCTTACATAAATCGCCACACATCGTGGCGTGGATCGGGCATACGATGGGTAAAGACCGTCCGTTCTCGGTGTTGCCAACTAAATATTACTATGACTACGAGCTTTCTAACGATTACATATACTTGAGGTGACCGACTCTTTAATACTGGGAATTTCTAATTCCTAACATTTTTCATGTTTGAGAAAGCTATAATAGGAGCATTAGAATTGTCCTAATTCTAATATAACTCATAGTAAACTTACATAATTAAGAAGATTGCACATCTTATTTTTTTCATAGAGATTTCATCACCCTTATTCGGTGTTGAATTCTTTAAAAACCTATAAGACATTTGGTTACCTGGAAAATATGTTCCAATAGTTAACAAATAACCACATCTTGATGTATGACATTTTATGAGTTATTAAATTAGAAACTGGACTAATTACCATAAAAGTGGTAAAAGCAAACTAGCAAGGTTTATCTTGTTGTTTTGCTTTAACCCTATAAAGGTGCTACATACCCTTTTGGAATGGTAAGCCTATTAAGGAAAACATTGCATGCCCAATTTTTTCATGTTAATAGCATTGATGGATAGTCCCTCATCTACATAGTAGAATACACTCTTTTTAGTACCTAAGTAATCGTTAATTGTAGGCTCTATAAAAGGAAGTAAATAACACGCTATTTGTTTTCACTGGTTATGAAACACTTACAATGTTGTCAAATTGAGTGAGAGCATTGTGTTTTATTACTAAATAAGGCATTATTATAATGTTGTCTAATTCAGTGGGAGCTACATACTTTATTGTCTTGTTAGTAACCCAAATTATTTCTAAATTTTCTCGAGATAATACATTACTTTCCATCTTTAGATGCTCATATTTTCAAGGATAGTCATGAACGATTCCTTGTTAATTAGGTAGTTCTACATCTACTTGTAATGCTAATATTATGACAGAATCATATTGTTCACATAAACAAATGTGTGTCGTGTTGTTTGTCTGCTACATGATGTTGTTCCATGCACATGTGGGGGAAATCTTTATTGTGTGCAAGATATAACACATAGCAATTCGATTAAAGGATTCTCTTGACCGCAAGGTAAGAGACTAAATTCTAATAGGACTTATACACATAAAATGTAAGATTGCCCTATTGAGAATATGTGTCAAGATAATAATAAAGACTACTTCAACTTAAATATTTTTGTATTCCTTGAATGTCATAAATAAATGGAACAATTAATTAACTTGAAATTACTATTGAAACCAAGAGTTGTTGTTCATAATTACTTTAGTTAAATATGTTTATGTCTTTTGTAAAGCCACAAACCTGACTTTTAATTGTTACAAGACTTATAATATAAAGTAAGACGTTAAATTGTTATGTCTTCTTATTAAGACATATACATGAAGTCATTGAGTTGATCAATAACTTATAACATATAGTAGGATTATAAATGTTAATGTCTTCTTATTGAGACATGAACATGAATTCATTGACTTGGTCAAAGACTTGTGTTATAAGGCATGCAATTGGCTTAAAAATATTATTATACCATTCAGTTTGACTTAGTAGGTAAATGGGTAAGTCAAAGAATATAAATTTATATTGCATATTGTTAGCTTGTCTCACAATATCAATCCTCATTGAATACCATAATTTTATGGTATTGATAAGGTTTTAAAAATGTACCTTTTTTGAGGGGTCGTTTAAGCCCTTATTTGATCACTTTTGTATCCGTTATTACTTAATATCGTTCCTTTTCACTTTTTAGGTCTCTTGAAGGCAAATTGCTATAATGGCACTTATTTGGATGAAAAGCGCGGATATCTGATGAAAATGGCCAAAGTCAAGAATCAACACTTAGGTATTTGGAACTGAAGGGGGGCGATGTTCTACAAGTGGCGGTGTCGAGGTGTTATATGCGGCAGGTCGAAGCACATGTTGTGACGATAAAGTAGCCAAATTGCTTATTTTCAAGTGACGGTGTCAGGCTTTAAAAGAGTAGGCTGTCACAACTCAGACGGCTTAGATTTGATCAGGGCAGTCAGATAAAGCGACGCGTCACAACCATAAGGTGACGCCGTCACAAACTTCTTTATCGCGCGCAGTAGTACGATCTTGTTTTGGCCATAACTTTTGCATGGAACTTCGGTTTAGGTGGTTCAAAAGCACGGCCAAAGAGAAAATCTACATTTTGTGAAAAATGTCGACCGTCACTCTTTAGTGTTGACGCCGTCACTCTTTAACAGAAAATCGCCTATAAATATAACATTATAACTTCACTTTTTTAAGCCTAAACCCTAAGTCCGATTCGGGGTTTAGGTAGGTGTCTTTCCAACAACTTAAGGGTTTCAAACACTCTATAAACATCGTATAATGGTTTGTTTGATTATCCAATCCTATGGTATGTCTTCAATTATTATAATTGTTGCTTGCTCTTCATTAATTATGCTTGGCTAATTCATCTAGTGTTTGCTTATGATTGTATGAAACTTGTATATAATTAATTAGATCTTATTGATTTCTTAATGATGCTTGTGTCTATCTTCATCATTAGGGGTGTGACAATTTCAATGAGTCTAATAGGTTTAGTTTATAATATTCTGCACCCTACATCTCTTGTTTGATTGGTTGTCTCTTATTTTAATTGTAATTGGCTTAGGAGTGCGACTAGGCTATCGTTGTGTTTAATACTTGATAAATCTTGGATAGTTTATGAATGACTTAGTGGATTTCGTTTACTAAACCCAAAGATAACCTCAAAAGTTAGTTTATGAATGACTTAGTGGATTTCGTTTACTACACTTAAAGGTGACTTCAAAGTTAGGGAACACATACGATAACTTAGAAAACACACAACTAGCGTTAAGAATAAGGACGTGACGATTCAACCATCAATAGGGACGTGACAATTCAAGGGGTAGGAATTGGATAGCTAGCAAGGAGTAATACATCATAAGTAGATACGCCTTCACGTTCTGGTAGACCGACAATTTAGTTAGCATCTTTTGGGATAGTTGACTAGAAACTAATTCCACCCAACCCTTCACACCGAGATTCATAAAATATAAAAATACAAAAATAATCATCCCTCACCTTTATACTTAAATCGACATACACTGACTAACGACACTATTCCCACAGAAGATATCAATACCGTGGCTTACCTAATACTACACTACAGCGATTAGGTTCCTGCCTAGGGTGTTATAAAACTTCTTTCGACGAAGGAAGTTCCTTTGACCCCCGATAGTGTAGCGTTATCATCAAGTTTTGGCCGTTATTGAATAGTTATTGCTTAGGCTTGATTTCTATCTCGTTTAGGTCTACTCACAAGATTCCTATCAAGTGAGATTTTTTTTATTTTATTAGCTTATGGTCTATCCCCTTCTGTGCCTTTGTTAGTAAAACTTGTCCATTGACTCTTCCGTTCACCATTATGGAGAACATAAATATATCATGAATTAGGTTTTTTCATAAAAAATTATGATATTACTAAAGCGGATTATTCAAGATGATGGGAAGAAAGTAACCAAGTCCATAAACCTTTTGAGGGTTTCACCATTCCATCAAGCACATAAAATACCTCATGGTGAAACATATGCTTCGTTTGAGCCTTCACCTAGGATAGACTTTTCGTGAACAACCTCAGTGTTTAGAAACTATTTTTAGTGAGAGCCCTTAGGAGAACCCACCAAATTTGTGAGAATATTATGGTAAGCAACCAAGCATTAAACCATAAGTTGGATCAATTACTAGATTTGGTTTAATCATGACCTAAGGAAATAATACATGACGAGCATATAGATGACGTAGATGTGATTGAGGATAAGGTGAAAATTCTAGACCCACAAGGTATTCCACAAGTCCCACCATCATTTAAGGCATACACATGACACCGAAAGTAGTAGAAGGAGACTTTAGGAATCCCAATGGAGGTAGAACATTTGAACCAAACACAACTAGAGAATATAGGTTTGAATACTTGTAGTCTCAGTCTTACTCTTAGTTCTAGGGAATTTCCTAATGTTGATGAACCGAAACCTCAATCTTTATTTCCATCCTTAGATATACATCTAGGAGACAAAATAGGAACCGACCCACCCATCAACCGATTTAGTCCAGTGGTTTTAGGATGAAGGAAGCCATTCACACCCCTTCACCTGGCAAATTGCTACCTAAGGGTGTGTATCGCTACTATCACCCGCACTTAAACTTAATGTGAGGAAAACCTCCCTTTATCCGTTAAATAAGGTGAAAGTGACTCATGACTTGAACAAAACAAGCTTCTTGGGAGGCAACCCATGTGTATTTGTTTTTCATTTTTATTTGTGTGTCGTATAACTTTTATTGATTGTTTATTCTCATGTTTTGAATTTGTAAAAATGCTTTATTTTGTCTTTAACCTCGTCTTAATTACATATAAAGGTATTTTACAAAAGGGATAAGTGTAGGGAGGATTACACATGTTTTCAAAAGAACGTGAACATGAGAATTGCGATTATTTGAAAGATATACATGTGTGTTTGTTCGAGTCAAATGTTTGTATCGAGTCATAATGGATGTTTTGCGCGGAAATTTTTCCGATTTTAAAGATAAAATTTTCCATAATTTTTTCAGAAAATCGAGCCGGTTTGTCATGATAACGGCGGTGTGGAGGGTATAACTGACGGCGTCGGGAGGTAAGCAACTTCTAACTTTTTCGTTTTTCGCGCTATTTATAAAGTTTTGGAATTTTCGGGTCTTAATTTTCGAGAAAAATCAGAACATCCATTCCACAAGCATTATATCTTATTTAAGTCCGGAATTACATCTTGTTGTGATTTTTCTTTGTTCGGTTTGATGCGTTGGGTTGTTTATTTCTTAAAGTGTGCGTGAGTTTAATTTACAAGAAGAAGATACATAAGATTGGAAGGAGCTTTTCATGCAAACACTCTTCTTGAAGAAAGATTTAACCACTACTTCACACGGATCCTACCGAGCTAATCAGGGGAGTATTAGTTTCTTTCATCTTTTATTTCCTTCCATTATCATAACTTTGATCAGTGTTGCAAAACAAGGCCGATTAATCGCCGATTAGGTGCTACTGGGCCACCAACCTTTCCGATTCATGTAACTAGGTCAAACAAGTCGGTCAACATCGGTCAATGGCGGTGACGTTAGCGGTGGTCAAACTTGGGAAACTTTCAAATCTTGTCCGAAATACCCAAAACTTGTCTTGAACAAGTTTTAATCAATTATATTTGATGTTTTTATATGTTACAAGATGATTTTCAATGAAAAGTCTTGTCTAGAATACCCAAATCTGGGAAATACCCAAAACTTGCGAAAATGCCAATCGATTAATCACCGAAATTAATCGCCTTGACCGATTACAAGCTACATGGTCGATCGCCCGACTACTACCGATTCCGCGATTTTGCAACATTGACTTTGATACTTTGGGAACATTGGGGACAATGTTGATTTAAGTGTAGGAGGAAAATAAGCGGGAACTTTGAAACTATGCTTATCCTTGACTATTTGCTTTGTCCAATTGTATGTGTGTAATAAACCATGAGAAAATGTCGGTTAGGGTAATTTTGGCACCAAATTTTCAATATTTCATGACATATAGGTGGGCCATTGTCTTAACAAAGCGTCTCACGGATAGGAAGTTGCATGACTAGCACAAAACCCTTTACCACTTAAATTCCACCCAAAATGTGAGGATCACCCTTAGATTAGTAGGAATTAAAGCATTCATCTTCAATGCTTAGAGTGTGAACCGGTAGTATAATAGATTCTAGAACTTGTTTTGTGATGCATCCCGAGATCGCTAGTAAAACTACACTTGTGTAGTTAGGAATAACTAAATGATAAGAGGCATTAGGATAACCCTTGTTTGATACATGTAATATAATTACTTCTTCCACATAGGTTGAGTAATTCCCCACCACACCTTGCGTTGTACTCAATTTTAATACGATACCCTAGTTAACCCCTCGAGCCTATCCTTTTGGCGGTTCAATTAGTAAATCCTTTATCACATATACCTTATCACTACGTTAAGCAAACACCTAAAACGTATAACAAGCGGATGTATGTTATGCATTATAAGAAAGATGAAGGTAGAAAGTGGTGACTTGAATGATACATTATGTATGTTTAGAGATAAAGGAAAGAAGATGAAAACAATAAGATGTTGTATTACTTCAAAGAAAACACACACACACACACACTCAAGCACACCCCTCAAATGAGACCTTGAGGGGTTTATATAGTACAAGTAGAAGATGCCCTAATGGGCAGAGAAACTAGAGAGAGGGAGGAGAAACAAGTCGAAGCAAATGACATGGCAATTCATATTGTCCAACTGGGTTTACCAAGAGACATCTTCTTCTTGTAATAGGCGGTTGTGAAATTGCTTTCGATATGTGGGAGCGTGTTAGGCGGCTTTGTCATGGAACGAAATTGGTCAACAAGATCTGAAGAACAAGGCGCTAACTGCTTGGGAGAAGTTCACATCCACTCAGTAGATCCATTGAATCCTACTATGGAAGGTTCGCACTTTAATGAGGTGATCGAAACAAGTTGACACCCGACTATCGTTGAGCAACATCAAGTTCTTGAACAATCTACAGGAAGAATGGGGGCGATATGTCACTATTGTCAACCAAACAAAAGACTTACATCAAGTGAACTTTGATCAACTCAAGCGATTTTAGAAACAAAACCAAAATGAAGTGAATGAAGTCCGCGAAGAAGATTAAAGAATCATGATCCATTGGCACTCATTGCAAAGACTCAAACCTCAGTGAATACACAACAACAAGCTTCATCATCTTCCACTAACAACAACTTGCAGCAATACATCCCTCAACAACAAAACTATCCTCCTGAACAACAACATTACAGGGAACAAGGAATCAAGATCTTGAAATGGAACCGTAAGAAGCTTTGTCACAAGCATTTGTATTCTTGGGTAAAGCATTCTGAAGTCGCTATTCCACACCAACTAACAACAACCAAAGGATTTCATCAAACACTGCAAATAGGCAAATTGCAGTAGGGTGTGAACATGGGCAATCAAGGTCAAATGGTTGGAGTTATTGGGAATCGCGAGGATATACTACTGGATTTACATGGGTATCAGCGGTTCCAGTCGGTGTAATAAGATGGAGTGAGAATGTTGGGAATAGAAGGTGGGTAATCGAGTGGGAATGTTGACTCGAGTCGTTGGGAATTATGGAAATGTGTAATCAAGTTAAGTGTTATGCTGTCAAGGATTGGGTCACATGGCACGGAATTGTCCTACTAAATCAAAAAAGAAGGACCTTGCGTATCTTCAGAAAGTTATCATGTTGGTACAAAAGGAACAATCTGGACTTCAATTGAGTTTTGAGGAACATGACTTCATGGCTATTATGGATGATTTGGAAGACCTCGAGGAACTCAATGCAAATTGCATCTTCATGGCAAATCTTGGGAGACTAAGTACGAATCGGCCCTCGACGTCTATGGCCCTAGCGGTATCTAAGGTACCAATCAGATCCATGCTATAACAATGTAATATTTGATGTGTTTACTCATGACGAACAGCATTCGTGACATGGCACCTACTTATGATACATACACGACAATCCGAGTTGTAGCAATACTAACTCGAGACTCGGATGTGGATCCTAATGGAGGTGTGGCACAAAATCTGAGGCCGATGAGGAAACTCAGTGCTTATTTTGAATCATTAATCAACAAGCGTGGCATTGAAATTGAAAGTTAAAAAGGAATCGCGATGTTAAGGCCGCGAATGCTAAATTGACAGCTGAGCTTGAGAGTTACAAGGAGAACGCAAAAGCCTTTGAATTTCAGAAAAACAAAAGAATCGAATTAGAAATTGGTTATCGAAATTTGGTTTCTAAAGAAAAAGAATTGCAAATCAAGTATAACACAATTGATGTGAATTCAAACTTGAAAATTAAATCTTTAAACAAGGAAATTTCATATCTAAATGACCAACTTTCAAAACAAAAATCATTGTTTTCGATCTTGAAAAGAAAAGCGGTTGATTCTTGATTTTTCAAAACGAAAAGATTCTCTTCTTGATGAAATTCTTGACAAAAATGAGAAAATCAAATCCTTGGAAAATTTGCTTCTTACAACGAGTCATCATTAAATCAAACAAGATGCTTTCTAATCAAGTAAATCTACGTTTTCATACTTCACATAGAATGGCACTTGTAACCCTTCTTCGTTCTCAAGAAAGCTCAGAAAAACAGATGTGTTGAACAATGGAAAACCTTTGCATGAACCCATAATTGTTCATGATTCTCTTGAAACGTTAGAACTATCTAAGGAGAGCAGAGAAAGAATGAAACCAAAAGGTCCGGAAATCAAACCTATTGACTATAACAAATGGAACAAACTTTATGGAATCACTTTTGTCAATCAAAAGAAAAGTCAAAGTTCTCCATCACACAAAATGTTTCAAACAAAGAGTCAACACTTGTTTCAAAATCTGTTTCAAAACCCGTCGTTGTCTCAAAATCTCTTTCGAACATTGAACAAATGTCTTCAAACAATCCTTTTAACTCAAGTGATGCGAGGAGTATTTTAGACAATGTGAAAGCGAATTCGCGGATCTTCAAGAGCTGTTAAAACTAAAACCACTATTACACCTAATGACCGGTTCTCTAGTTTTGATATTGCAGAAAGTTTTTGAAACTCAATTGCCCTCAAAAATGCCATCAGTCAAGGGTAATTCATTTTGAACAAGCATTTCTTAAAGAAACGGTGACTTTGTCAAGGACCATAAAACACTGGTAAAGCAAGCTAACGATTGTGTTGAACAAATCAAAGTTTTGGAAAATTTAAATGACTCTCTTGAAGATGTTAGACTCTACGATATTATGTCCATTATTTTGCAAACATATTACTTTGAAGATCATGAAAGACTCGATCGAGACCTCAGAAATTGTTTCAAAATATGAAAAAGCTCTTGAAAAACTTGAAAAAAAATGTGTCATATTTTAAACAACTTGATCGAAAAACCGAGGAATGCAAATATGACAAATTGTCGTATGAGCGTGCCTACAATGACATGAAATCGAAAAATGATCTTTTGAGGGCTCAACTGGAAAGTCAAAAAGGAAAGGTAGTGGAAACTGTGATTACAAAACCATTGACCGAGGAGAAAGCAAATGTTCCCAAACCGGTTTCTTTCTATGCCTCCTCCAAAAGTCAATGAGAAAATGTTTCATCAAAATTAGTCCTCCACCCGCCTACTAAACTAAAAATGTTGATAAAGGAAAAGCGGTTATAGAGAAACCAACAGTTTTACACTGGACTTTTAAGATGAGTACCACTAATGCGTATGCCTCCACATCTAAAACATATGGAACAAACGACATAAGTTTAGAAAAGCACTCTAAAGAGACTAGGAAAGCTAAGACCACTTCTCTAGATAAAAATGTGAATCCTAATGAGTGTGCCTTCCCTGGACTAAGAGCACCTCTAGGAAAGAGACTAAAGCCTAAGAGCAATACAAGGAACAATAGAGTCTCGCATGCCTCTAAGAGTAGTAGCTTGAATAAAGAGAAGAAAGTAGAGGAACACCCTAGGAATTTACCGCTTTGTAATAAGAAAGACATTTCATCTGAATGTAATGAACCTGAACTCGCTAAGTTTAATGCATCTGTTGAATCTGTTTGTTTAACTTGCGAGAAATCCTTACCTAATGTTCATGATGAGTGTATTTCTAAGAATGAGATTGTTAAGCTTGTTCAGAAGAACGTCCCAAAAAGATCTTACGCTAAACGAGTAGGAAGACTAGTTGCAAAACTTAGGCTTTACACTACTGACGGGAACTATAGTCTTTACTATAGGGATGATATTTGGAAACCAATGGGTAGAAATTTCACACTCCAGAATGGTAGAATGAGTAATGAGCCTACTTTCCCACAGAGAAAATTTCTTTGAGTGTGATCAGGATTTTCCCTCTAACCAAAGGAACCAAAATCAAAGCGGTTTCCAAAATCGCCTTCTTACATTTATTGGCGGTTATCGAAATATGTCTTTTGATCGTCACTTCGGGTGCTCCAAGCACATGACCGGAATCAAGTCTGTGATCAATTTGTCCGGAAATTCATGGGAACCGTCGTTCGGAAATGATCATGTAGCAGCTATCATGAGTTATGGAGATCTACCTTTTGGAAATTATTTGATCACTTTCGGGTTTACTATGAAGGGTTGGGACATAATTTGTTTTCAGTCGGGCAGTTCTGTGATGCAGATTTAGAGGTTGCTTTTAGGAAAAGTGCTTGAGTGTGTGTGTGTGTTTTTCCTTTGAAATAAAACATCTATTGTTTTATCACATATACCTTATCACTACGTTAAGCAAACCCAACACAAACACGTATAACAAACAGATGTATGTTATGCGTATAAGAAAGATGAAGGTTAGAAAGTGGTGACTTGAATGATATTCGTATGTATGCTTAGAGAGATAAAGGAAAGAAGATGAAAACAATAAGATGTTGTATTACTTCAAAGAAAACACAAACACATACACACTCAAGCACACCCCTCAAATGAGACTTTGAGGGGTTTATATAGTACAAGTAGAAGATGCCCTAATGGGTTTGGCATGGGCTCGTTTGGATTGGATTCGACATGGATTGATATAAGGCTAGCTTAACATAACTAATAGCCATTTAGCTTAGCCCAATCCACGAGCCCATTGACTATTCTAGCACGATATCTAACACATGTTACAAAGTTCCTAAATGTGAATGACCATCACTTCTAATAAAAAACTATTAAGGCTAACAATCTCCCCCTAAGGGGTGGTCATTCAAAAGATGCTCCACTTGATTTGGTCTTTACTTTTCTCGAGCTAGAACTTTGTGTGTCGATATAGAATAGTCTTGATTCTTTGTTCCTTCATGCTTTGTGATCGCTTAATGTGGTACTGTTTGTCAACCTCGTTGGTTAGGTGTCCCCACGTCTTTCTCCACCATGCTCACACTTCTATTTGTCTTTTGGTTACCAATGATGTGGTTCTCGAGTCTTTAAACTTTGTAGATTCTTTGACATTGACGAAGAATCATCTTTAACTTTGAGTAGCCTTTGATTATGATGAGAACTTTCATGTGTTGTTGGTATGAGCATGTAGAATCTGCGATCCATCAATCCGCTCGGAGCTTCCATAAAGAAAACATAAAAACAGATAGTAATAAGCGATTTCGACTCTACAAGTTTGAATTTCGAGGGTGTTAATAGTGTGAAAACCGTCTCTAATTCTCACAAGGCGTTCTGAACTAGAGTCCCACAAGTGAGATAACAGCGATACCTGCAATACATCTACGGTTCGATGAGTCGCTGAGGTACACCGGCATCACCACCTGTAGACCGTTTGAGACACACTAAGCGTAATCCACGGAGAATTACCGAAGTGACCTGGCATGAGCTTGATGTTGACCACGGCGGGAGTTTCCATTCAATCATTGAAGAATCACGAAGTGAAACTTCTCATAAATGTTGGCGATTGCTAAGATCTGCGTAGGACTCTAGAATATATCACTTGTGTCCTTATTGATGAACAAGCGATGTGTCATGTCAAGTGTTCCTATGAGATCTTTTGATGAATCTCGTGGCTCTAGACTCAATAGTGCATTTTGGTTTTCTTGAGCGGAGACTAGGGAGAGGGTCTCCTTCTTCCATACCAACGATCTCTAAGAGAAAGTCGATAGATTATGTAGGGTTCCCGGTGAGAATGAAACAAATCCTTTTGAGAGGAATTGAGTGGCTAGGAGGTTTAGTCAAGGTCGTCCACCGGGTCCATGACGTCTTTGTCTTCAATACCAGTGTCAACTTAGTGACAACCAATGCTTGAATGAATTGAACGGTTTTACCTAAGGTTGAATATGGAGGGCTATTTCTTTTCACCCTTTCTTTTACATTTCTTTTTAATTCTTCAACCCCTTCTTTCTCCTTTCTCACATTACTCCTTTTGTCAATCATTCCTAAGGACTTCTAATATTAACTAATTGTGATGTCCTTGGGTAGATCCCTCCGGCTCTGGCGGATCATAGGACAAATTTCCTATCCTTAGTCACCTTATAACTCCGTGACTGTCCTATTGTTGCCATAAAACCATTTTATTGAAAATCTCTCAGAGTGATTATGATTGAAAACATGTTTTGTTAACACCTTAGGAGTTTTATATTTTCAAGAAACCTCCACTTCACATGCTTATAATGTTTTAACTTAAATCACACGAGAGAGGTAGAGTTAAGCACTTTTGAATTGATCGACTTTCAATGAACAAGACCGATTGAGACACGCTTACATCACTAGAGAACTAGCTTGAAATTATTATCCGGCTGGGTCAAATCCAAAGAAAGTTTCTCGAAATGGTACATTCTACTTAGACAAGCCCTATTCGAGACACGCTTATCCTTGGTTAGACCGGCTTGAAATTATTACCCGATCCAGAACAAGTCTTTTCAGTCGCGATTATTTTATCGTCAATTCATTTGTTACATCTGATTCAAGCTCATTTGAGATTCAAACACCGATCATAAAACATTTTTGATCACCTTTTAATCACGTTTCTCCCTCTCAAAAATAGCATATCTATGATGTTTTTGAAACAAAATTATTAAAAGATATGTTTTTCGGAAAGCATTTGGAGAGATTTTAGCATGAATAACAATTTTGGTTTCTCCCTTAAAAGAAAGCACATTTTTCATACAAAATTTAGAATCAATTAAGGGTTTAGAGGGAGTTATCTTGGTACCAAATGAGAGAGATTTTGGAAAATCTTTTTGAAAACTTCGAATCAATAGTGCATAAGATGAAGATTTTGAAAAATCTTTTGAATCTTGAGAAGAATTATCTTCATTTGTTTTAGGATTAGTTTCGATCTTTTATGAAAATAGATTTTGCATTGCACTTTCCTTTCTTTAAAGATCGGGTTGCAAGCTGAAATACTTACAAGCCATTATGTTTTTAGGAATAGTGCTTGAAAAATATTTAAAACCTTTGATTTTGATAAGCACTTTCCTTTCTTTAAGCGGTCTGACCGGTGTGACCATTATGTTGAAGTCCGGGTTTCGATCAAGTATCTGAAAGCCATTATTGAAGAAATTTTGAGAAACGACATGTTTTGAAAAACATTAAGAACTCTCGCCAAGCATCCAGTTACATACGTATCATTGTTGAATGACATTTCAAAGCGTATCTAGAATATCGATTATCTGAGAGACATGTCGGAGAAGAATATTTTGGATTTTTGATTTTATGTTTTTTGTATTTTGAAAATTTTATATTTTTATATTTTGCTTTTGTTGGTTTTATAAAAGAAATGGAAAATCAAAGATAGAGAGAATGAAGAAGAAGAAGAGTTTGGAATTAGAACCCTCGATGAGCTGGGTTCTAAGATATTTGATTCACAACCAAAGAAGAAGAGTTTTCAAATATGAGTGTTAGAAGTACCACGGTGAGGGTGATCACTATCAACAGTTGTAGTGGTTTCTACTTCCTTAACTAGATGAGTTTCACTATTATACGTGTGGGTGCAAGTATCAAAAATCTTTCCAGTGGGAATCCACCTAAGACCAACTTGGTTGAAAACTTTTCCCGTGGGAATCCACCTAAGGTAAGATCTAGGAGTTGTTTTCTTATCGGATGCAGCGGAAGACTCATTTTGGAAAAACTACGATCCGGAGATCCACCTATTAGGTCCTTTTGATGTTCATCTGTCAACAGGTTTGTTTTGGTTTGAGTCTTAGTGTGTATTGCCTTGCACGAAATTATCTTTCTTGAGATATTGTGAGACACATGCATCATGATTAGTTTGAAAGACATTTTTACATGTAGTATAGACAAATTCAATATTCTTGTTTAAAAGCAAGACTTTAACTTTTTCACTACAGCCTTTTGGACATTGATTCTTGTTAGAAAAAGACTTAGAATTCCTAGTGTTGCTTTCTAAGGGCATAGCATTTTATTTTGTAACTACTCTCTTAGATGCAAGCCAATCCCTAGTATTTTGTAGATTGTTCCTAGGTAATGGTTTTACTACTAGCTATCACTGCCTGAAATCTTGTAGAATTCATCACCCTAGATGTTGCACCTAGAATTCCGTCCTTTCAGTGCATTGCCTTTCTTCTAGATAGTGATTGTTGACCATGTCGTTAGAACCAAATGATTCTTTAAGCGGATTTTTGTCACATTCGTGTACTATTCCTAGAAATGCCAGTGTAATCACTTTAGGTGTTTCAAAGAATGCTTTTTCTTTTCAAAACTTTTGATAATTCTCTTTTAATAGGCGTTTGTAGGTGGTTTTGACAAATCATTTTCTCATTGACTTTTTGGAGGTTGAGAAATAGACATTTTTGGTTTGAAAACCGGTTTGGGAACATTTTTTTTCTCCTCAGTCAATGGTTTTGCAAACTTAGTATCCACAGCCTTTCCATTTAGACATTCCAACTGAGCTCTCAAAATATCATTTTGCTCTTTCATGTCCTTGTAGGCAGCGCTCACTTACAGTTTGTCATACTTGCATTCCTCATATTTCGATCAAGTTGTTTAAAATAGGACCGTTTTCTTTTCAAGTTTTTCAAGAGCATTTTCATATTTTGAAACAATTGCGGAGGTCTCGGGCGGAGTCTTTCATGATCTTCAACAGAATATGTTTGTAAGATAATGGACATGATATCGGTAGTCATAACATCTTCAAAGAGAGAATCATTTAAATTTTCCAAAGCTGTGATGTGTTCAACACTTTCATTAGCTTGCTTTACCAGGGATTTATGGTCTTGACAAGTCACTGTTTCTTTCAACAATGCTTGTTCAAAATGAATTACCCTTGAGTTGATGGCATTGGTGAGGGCAATTTCGATTTCAAAACTTTCTCTTACGATGTCAAAACTAGAGAACCCGTTGTTAGGTGTAATAGTGGTTTTAGTTTTAATAGTCTGAAGATCCATGATTCTCGCTTTCACATTGTCTAAAATACTTCTAGTATCACTTGTGTTAAAAGGATTGTTTGAAGACATTTGTTTGATTTTTGAAAGAGATTGAGACAACAACAGTTTTGAAATTGGTTTTGAAACTGGTGTTGACACTTTGTTTGAAACACTTGGTGTGATGGAAAACTTGGACTTTTCTGTTTGATTAACAAAATTAATTCCATTAATTTTGTTCCATTTGTTATAATCAATTGGTTTTAGATCCGGATTCTTTTGTTTCATTTTTGATCTACTCTCATCAGATAGTTCTAACGTTTCTAGAGAATCATGAACAATTATGGGTTCATGCAAAGGTTGTCCATTGTTCAACACATTCGAGATTTCGAGCTTTCTTGAGAAAGGAGGGAGTTACCAAGAGCCATTTTATGAGAAGTATGAAAAATCGGATTTACTTGATTAGAAAGCATCTTGTTAGTTTTAGCGGAATGACCCGCTTGTAGAAGCAAATTATCCAATTTTTTTATTGTTTCATTTTTGTCCAGAATTTCATCTAGAAGAGAATCTTCTCGTTTTTGAAATCCAGCAACGTTTCTTCTCTTTATCAAGATCGAAAAAGCGTTTTTGTTTTTAAGTTGGTCATTTAGTTCAGAAATTTCCTTGTTTAAGGATTTTATTTTCAAGTTCAGATTCACATCAAGTGTATCATGCTTGATTTGTAATTGTTTTTCTCTTAAAGCATTCGATAACCAATTTCTAATTAGATATTTTGTTTGTATGAAATTCATAGGCTCACATTCTCTTTGTAACTCTCAAGCTCGCGGACCAATTTCGGATTTTTAACCTCATCGCGATTGACCTTACTCACTTTCTCAATCTCAATACCACAATTATTGATTAATGATTCAAAATAAGAACGGGTTTCCTCATCGGTCGATTTTGTGCCACACCAGCATTAGGATCCACATCCGAGTTTGAGTTCATTATTGCTACTTCCGATTGTCCGTATGTATCATAAGTAGGTGCCGATGTCCGAATCCGTTCATCATGAGTAAACCGATTAGCAACATTACTATAATTTGGTACCTCATTGAGTGAATCGTGTCATAGGCGGGTGTATCAAAAGTGCCGCTGATGTTGAGTCCTGCCGATTGATTGTATGAGGTTTGCGATTGATTGCTTTCTCGCCGATCCGATCTGATTAGTATTCCTCGTGATCAACTCTATTCCCAATTTTTCTTTCTTTGCTAGACACTATACTTGAGGTTACGGTAGCATACGAACGAAGCGATACCTCAATCTTGACTTTGAGGTTCGGGGTATTACGAACAAGTCATAAAACGCTTATTCCCATTTTGATATCCCATATTCGATTCACAATCGACCCTTGATGTCCAACATCTTGGCACGCATATTGCATCGATTCCCCATTTGTATACCCGTAGCAAAGTCATTACGATTCCGATAACATCAACCATGTGTCCTTCTTGACTCATATGAATACTGGTTTAGAAAACTGCGTATGCGATGAAATCCATGGGTTGTTTTATTACGGTGGAAATAACCACTTGATGTTTAATGCATTATTGGCGAATGCAGCAATAGCAGTTGTGACAGCAGTTGTATAACGATCTTGCATAGTTGCCATTGAGGAAGGTATGTATGATAAATTTGATGTAGGATCGATTCAACGATAAAGGAGTTGAGGTTGATGAAGATTAAGCTCGATTGAGGTTTTGAAAGTCGCATTCGTAACCTTGGTTCTTAGGCTTAGGATTCTGGTAGGATTCTTAGGCGTGGGATTCCTTATCGTGACCAAGATTCTTACGCGTAAACTTAAGGCTTAGTAAACAAAAATTCTTAGTAGAAATCTTATGCGAAACTAGACTTATCGTGATTGTTATACCGTGAGGCGTTATGCTTATCGCGGCGTGGGTTTAGAACCAAAAATCCTTTACCTGTCACAGCGTAAAAGATATCCAAGTCGGTGTTCACACACTTATCCAAGGGGAAGCAGGTAACCTTGATGCTTTCGAGATTCTTAGCCAAAAGTTATGCGTAGGAAGTTATGCGTAGAAATAGGGTGTTGACTTTCTTACGCGTAGAACTAGGGTTTGACCTCTGGCATAAAAATTTCCGATTGATTCAAACGATTTCTCTTGCACGGATAGCCTTAAAAACACTCGAATAACCCAAAAATGTTGACCTTTTTCACTCAAAGTGCTTAGAAAGCAGTGAAATGACCAACGAACCAAAACGAGCTTAAAATGAAGAAAACACGTAAAGCTTGAACTTTTTGCAAAAAACTGAAACTTTAGCACAAATAAACCTTAAACCACAAGAATCTTGAATTTTTAAGTGCAAAATTAAAGCTTTAAGCGGAAAACTTTGATAAAGAAGCTACTAGTAACACTACAAAAAAACTTCAACCAAAACACTCCTAAACCATTGTTAGGCGATTGATACCAATTGTAAATCCCCTTTTATCACATATACCTTATCACTACGTTAAGCAAACCTTAACACAACATTATAACAAACGGATGTATGTTATGGTATAAGAAAGATGAAGGTTAGAAAGTGGTGACTTGAATGATATTCGTATGTATGTTTAGAGAGATAAAGGAAAGAAGATGAAAACAATAAGATGTTGTATTACTTCAAAGAAAACACACACACACACATACTCAAGCACACCCCTCAAATGAGACTTTAAGGGGTTTATATAATACAAGTAGAAGATGCCCTAATGGGCTTGGCATGGGCTCGTTTGGATTGGATTGGACATGGATTGATATAAGGCTAGCTTAACATAACTAATAGCCATTTAGCTTAGTCCAATCCACGAGCCTGTTGACTATTCTAGCACGATATCTAACACATGTTACAAAGTTTCTAAATGTGAATGACCATCACTTCTAATAAAAACTATTAAGGCTAACAATGTGATTTTTTGGTTTTCTGGAATATCAATGAAGAGCATTGTTTACACCCCACCCCCAAATGTACACCCAAATCGCCTTAGCCTACCTTGTATGCACTCACTTTTAGTGCATTATTGTTATCACCCTAAACCCTTAGTTCAATTATCTAGTTGCTTGCATGAGTTGCTAAGTTGAGTAATATCCTTTGTATACGTTTTGACGATTGGGACTCATGGGAAAAGTTAAAGTTTATAAAATGACGGAAGGGAGCGTTAAATTCAAATTCCCTTTTTTTCGTAATAATGTACTCAAGTGGTTTGATCTTTTCAATTCGGGTAAAATTAGTGTTAGAGTAATAAAAACTCAAGTGTAGGGATGTGCCTATAAATCCCTAACATTTTGATGTTACCGTAGAGGATGGTAGAGTAAAAGTGTATGTAAAAAAAATCAAAAAATAGAAAAGGAGAAGAAAAAAAAATAGAGTGTTGAAAAAAAGCGGGCTACCATCCTACATCTATCCTTTAAATTTATGTTTGTTTGTTTCACTTATCTAGAGTTTAGAGTGTCGAGTCTTGGCTTAGCAACGCCATTCTTCTTATGCTTGTAACATAAAGATTTTTGACTTGCCACCACTAAATAGCCTATCCCACCAAACCCTTTGTTTCCCTACCGTAAGCCTAACATTACAACCCTTTAAAGACCTCTTTGATAGTCTTTCCTAGGTGCTTACACCAAAGCGATGGAGATTTGATCTAATCTCAAGTCTATGGTAATCTATGTACTAGGACCGGTTAATGAGTGTTTAACTTCCATTTCCACCTTGTTATATTTCATATACACCCGAGAGATGTGAGTATCCAAACACCCCATGTGAGGTGCTAGTACATAATTTCCGTGCTTGTTATGACTTTTGCGGGGCTTATATGTGTTGTGGATTGTTTTGAACCAATGCTTCATGACCCCTAACTTATAAATTAATTGGCTAAAAGCACATTTGCTTGAGGACAAGCAAATACCAAGTGTAGGGATATTCGATAAGGTTTTAAAATGTACCTTTTTGAGGGGTCGTTTAAGCCCTTATTTGATCACTTTTGTATCCGTTATTACATAATATCGTTCCTTTTCACTTTTTAGGTCTCTTGGAGGCAAATTGCTGGAATGGCACTTATTTGGACGAAAAAGCGGATATCTGAAGAAAATGGCCAAAGTCAGAATCAAGACACTCATTTCGCTGGGCCAGAAGGGGACGTCGAGGTTCTACAAGCGTGGTCGGTGTTATATGCAGCGCCGTCGAGAAGCACATGTATGATACAAGTAGCCAAATTGCTTATTTTCAAGTGGCGGTGTCGTTTAAAAAGGAGGCGTCACAACTCGACGGCCTAGATTTGATCAGACGGCTCATAAGATAAAGCCAACGGCGCCACAACCATAAGGTGGCCGTCACAAACTGCAACATCTTGGCAAAGTAGTTGATACTGTTTTGGCCATAACTTTTGCATACGAACCAGTTTAGGTGGTTCAAAATCCCACGCGACGAACGAGAAAATCTACATTTTGGTGAAAAATGGTTGTGGCGCCATCATTCTTTAGGTGTGACGCCGTCACTCTTTGACAAAACGCCTATAAATATAACATTATAACTTCACTTTTGTAAGCCCTAAACCCTAAGTCCGATTCGGGTTTTAGGTAGGTGTTCCAGAACTTAAAGGGTTTCAAACACTCTATAAACATCGAGTGTAATGGTTTGTTTGATTATCCATCTATGGTATGTCTTCAATTATTATAATTGTTGCTTGCTCTTCATTAATTATGCTTGGCTAATTCATCTAGTGTTTGCTTATGATTGTATGAAACTTGTATATAATTAATTAGATCTTATTGATTTCTTAATGATGCTTGTGTCTATCTTCATCATTTGGGGTGTGACAATTTCAATGAGTCTAATTGGTTTAGTTTATAATTCTTGCATCCTCTCTTGTCTCTTGTTTGATTGGTTGTCTCTTATCTTAATTGTAATTGGCTTAGAGATGCGACTAGGTTATCGTTGTGTTTAATACTTGATAAATCTTGGATAGTTTATGAATGACTTAGTGGATTTCGTTTACTAAACCCAAAGATAACCTCAAAGTTAGTTTATGAATGACTTAGTGGATTTCCTTTACTACACTTAAAGGTGACTTCAAAGAGTTAGGGAATGCACACCTTACGACCTTAGAAAACACAACGCGTTAAGAATAAGGGCGTGACAATTCAACCATCAATAGGATGACAATTCAAGAGGTAGAATGGATAGCTAGCAAGTAGTAATCATAAGTAGATACGCTTCACATTCCTGGTAGACCCCTAATTTAGTTAGTATCTTTTGGGATAGTTGGTGGCAACTAATTCCACCTACCCTTCACTCCGAGATTCATAAAATATAAAAATACAAAAATAATCATCCCTCACCTTTATACTTAAATCGACATACACTTGACCCTAACGACACTATTCCTTCAGAGCGATATCAATACCCGCGGCTTACCCTAATACTACTACTACAACGATTAGGTTCACTGCCTAGGGTGTTATAAAACTTGCTCGACGAAAAGGAAGTTCCTTTGACCCCGAACGACGCGTGTAGCGTTATCAGGTATGTTCAATTAGGAGAATTAAACTCTATTGGTATCATTTGATTCAACTTTCAAGATAATTATAACTTCTTTTCTTCCAAAAGTTATCAAGGTTAGAAAATTGAGTAAGGCTTGACTCCAACCTAGAAGGTTAATAAGACTTCATCATGTTATGAATTGTGATTAATCACATTAATTCTTAAAACTGAAGTTCTGAATTTGTTAAACTTCTTATGAAGCAGGTTATTAACAAACTAGAATCAGGAACTGTCAATGTATTTTGTAATATCCTAAAAGAGAACAATTTATTGTTACTCTATGTACTTAGTAATTATAGATAGTCTCTGCTTACTAAAAGAAAGTGAGAGTTTTTAAAATCTTGTGGAGATACAATTACCAAATACATAACCTTCTAAAACACACTAGTGAATGTCATAATAAGGTCAAACATGTAAATGTTAAACCTCTCGATGATGGAATTCTCATTCTTAGATCCGCAAGGATATCTCAATCACTTGACTGATATATTTTATATCAATGCTGAGGAATATGAGTCACAGAATCATGATGAACATGTTAATCATAAAGATGAAATGTTGAATTTTGAATTCGGTAAATTACTCATACTATGAATGTTAAGATACTGTCCAAAAAGATAATCAATTTTTGGAAACTTGGTTTATCTTAATCTAAATAGTTAGACTATAGAATGAATGTGAGTTTCTTCAATAAGAATAAAAACCCAAGTGGTTTGATTCTTATGTCGAGCTCATATGGAAAATATTGTACACAAATTTAATTTATGCCTTGTGACAAGATTATTAATCATACTCAAGCAATTGATGTGATTGAATATTCTTTCCTAGGCATTTATATATATATATATATATATATATATATATATATATATATATATATATATATATATATATATATATATATAAAGATGATTAGTTATGATACTTATTTTCATTAATTTGTAATTTGACAATGAATTATTTTGCGAGCACAAGAAGTAATCAAGGAGTTTTATGAATTCATATAATCTTTGAAAATGTACGGAATGCAAGAATCCAAGTATGGATCAATGCATGCATCTAGGAGATGAATTTTATGTTTAACTATTAAATCTAGGTTTTGATGTATAGTTAAATCCAAGATAACTCCTGAGTATTCCGAAAAGCTAGTGAGAGGATTATGTTTGTTTTCTTAAATTATATATGTTATATAACATATGGGCAGTAACATTCTACTTGATTTAAATGTTAATCTTTAGCTTGGAATGAAATTTAACTTGACAGATTTAGGAAATAAAGTATACAATCTAGGAATAAATGTTTATTGTTACAAACATATGCGGTAAATAAGTATAATACAACATGACATACCATCTAGAGAGTCTCAATTGATACATATCTTTTGATAAGATAGAAAATGAATGAGATCTTAAGTCTGACTCAAGGATTTATCATGTACATCATATTGTGTAGAAGGATTGTTGTATCATGGATGAATGTAAGATGATTTGACAACATTGGTATCTGATTGAAGTTATTAGATAACTTGTGAAATAGATATTTTGATGAAGTTTACGGATTAAAAAAAAAACAAAAAACAAAAAACTTGTTGTTGTTTGTATACAATAATGCTAGTTTAATTGAGATGGCACTCAATACTAGTCATGATAGAATTTCATCCTTGATGAGACTATGTGGACTAGTTGTGCTCAACTATGAGCATAGTTGCATTATACAATAAAGAATAGAATGCTTTAAACTTTAGAAGTTTGAAAGATGATTTTCATAAATAGGTGTTTGATGTTGTCACACACCTTATGAAATATTGTTTATCAATATCGAGATATTTGTATGCACACATATAAGAACTTCACTTGTTGAATTCTTGAAATAAGTATTTTTAAAATTCCGATAGATCAAAACTAGTTGAATTTTATGCCTTGTCAACAAGTATGATTGTCATGTCTTGAGGCATAATTCATCAACTAAGAATTATCATGCATTGATCTATTTAGTATTTTGATAGGGATTTTAAACAATTATTATTTATAATAAATCAAAGTACTTGGTACGTTTGATTTTATTCAATAATAAGTTGTATCATATGTTTGCATTTTTAAATCCATGAATGATTTATATCATTTTAAATTGTCCATTGTCAATCAACTATATGGGAATATGGTTGAATTAAAACAAATCTGAGAGATTGGTAATATACTTTGTATATTGAAGGAAGGTCCTACCAAACTCACATGGTGTTTAAAAGTTTGCATATCGGACTATCCTAACTAACAACATTTTTAGTTTATGGATCTTTATCGCTAAGTAAATCTTGTATATGAGTTCATTATTTATCCTTATACTTGTGACGCAAGCTGGAATGGCGTGGGTGGATCACATATCTTGAATCTAGTCTACCGCTATTTGTAACTGGTAGTTATAAGGGCTATTTTCAGAAGTGTTGTGAAGTTCACGGATTACGCTTGTAGTCAAGAAATAATTTCTTCCTTCAAATTAGTTTTGAAGTATAATACTACTCTGCATCTCGTGGGGTTGATCAGATGTTTGTATGGCCATACCCAAAAGATATCTGAATGTGTCCCGATGATTTTGGTAATTTTGATCAATTGATGAAACGAGAAACTTATTAGTTAAACTATGGAATGACTTAGATCCATATCCATATTTAACACATTATTGGAACACAAAGGGTTAGTATAATGATAATCATTTATAGTGACTTTATGAAACCACACTCTAGTATTTCCAAGCGCACTGGCATGTTGCTAGACGCTTACCAGTGTCATTACATTTAATTAAAACATGTCCAATTAGGAGTTGTTGGATTATGAACACGTTACGTAAACGTATATCTGGTACGTGCTCTACATTTAAGATTCAATTTATATAATTAATATATAAAATATATTATATTAATTATTTCATGAAAAAACCACTTAACGGTCATTTAACACTTAATGGTATTTACTAATGGCCGTTAGATGATAAATACAAAGAGTTAAGTATAAAATAAAGGAAGGAAAGTTCTAGACCCCCTCCCCCTATATTTGGCCGAACAATCCCACATAAGTGGTGGGATGGATTTTGCTTGCTATGAGAAAATTATATAATGAACCCTTTAGGCTTCATTATTCTTATAACGTGAAAACCTAGAAAACCATTTTCCTCTTCTCTTCCTCCCTTCTTGCAAGCCAAGCGAGCACCCTTGTGTGGTAGGTTCGGATTTGGTTTTCTTGAATACTAGTAATTGGTTTGTTTCATGATCGGGAACTAGCATTCTAATTGAATCGCTATCAAAATGTGTGTGTGAAAACATAGAGGATTCAACCCTTTTGATTCTTGTGGTTCTATTGTAATCGATAACTATAAACCCTAATTAGGGTTCTTCATTGATTTGGGTGTTTTATTGTGTTCTTGATCAAACCCTAATTGAATAAGAAAGGTAATAAGGTACATTTTAATTAGGTTAATTATTTACACTATATGATTCTATTCAGCTGCGACTTGTGATAAATATATGCTATATTATGTGCTAATTAGTTTACATTTTCCAACATATTGGTTGTCCGATTTGTGATGAGGATGTAGAAACGTCTCAACACTTGTTCATTGATTGCATTGTTGCATCTCGTTTATGGTCCATGATAGCAAACTGGTGGGGAATTGATTACTTCCCAAAGGATCTTCCTAATCTTATTACTTGGGGTGACACGGCTAATCTACAACAATCATTAAAGGTTTGTTTTGAAGCGGTTATCCAAACCACGTTATGGGTTATTTGGAGGTTCAGAAATCAGATTTTCTTCGATGCAAAACCTCCAAAGAAGGACACTCTTGCAGATGAGATCAAAATGTTATCTCACTTATGGATTAAACATAGGAATAGGAAATTCAATCCTAACTAGATTGAATGAATTTGTGATCCAAAAAACGCTTGTAATGTTGTTTTGTAAGTTCTTTTCTCTAGTATCTTGATAGAGTTTTTAAATATATTGTCGTTCAAAAACAATTATGTCCATTTAAAAACAATTTATATTGAAATATTTATTTTTGGACCTTTTGATTATTTCAATATGAAATTATCTGCTTTAGTATCGTTTAATATTAACGAATGATAAGGTTTTAAAATGTACCTTTTTGAGTGGTCATTTAAGCTCTTATTTGATCACTTTTGTATCCGTTATTACTTAATATCGTTCATTTTCACTTTTTAGGTCTCTTGAAGGCAAATTCCTGTAATGGCACTTATTTGGACTGAAAAGTGGGATATCTGAAGAAAATGGCCAAAGTCAAGAATCGAGACACTCAAGTTGCTGAAATACAAGGGGCGTGGTGTTATCTACAGACGCCCGTCGCATCACTTTGGTGACTTTCCCGGCAAATTTCTTATTTTCAAGTGGCGGTGTCGGCTTTTAAAAGAGAGGTCGAAACCGCCTTCGACGCCTAGATTTGATTCGGCGGCGTCGGGAAGGGCCAGCGTCCGCAAGCATAAGGTGACGCCGTCGCCGTCGCGACAACTGAAATAATGGCCCGAACCGGCATCACAATTCATAAGGTGACGTTGTGCAAATTGTAATCTTATATATAGATCAATTTTTAGTTTTCGGGTAGTCTTTTGGAGTAAAACCTATGAACCAAGGCTATCTTGTATATTTTAGGGTTTCCAAACCCTATCTTACATCAAGATAAGTGTTTTACTTCATTAATTCAATTATGTCTTCAATTATTTGTGTGTATGCTTGCATGTTCTCAATGTCCGGCTAATTTACTTGTGTGTTTGCTTAGGGAATATGAAACTTAATTATTGAATATTGAATGGTTGTCTCTTATCTTAATTGTTAATGATCTAGTATTACGATAGGTCATTCATTGTGTAGTTAATGCTTGATTAATCTTTGTGAACCTTAGACTATAGCGCCTAGAGTAGTTGTAGGCTAAACCATCCAAAGAGTACCTTAGAGTTAGAGTCTATAATTCATAGAGATTTTGTAGAAAGACCCTTTGGTAGTTTCAAGAGTTAGGGATAGCATACCTTACGACTTTAGACACACAAGCGATTAAGAATAAGGGCGTGACAATTCAACCATCAATAGGATAATGGGAGTAATAAAACCTAAGTAAACACATCTTTAAACCATCATCGAGCACACAATAATTAGACATAGACTACATACAACTTAGATTAGATAAGTAGACAAGTAGAGTAATCAGTAGAAATACCAACCCCAATCAAACCCGAGAGATTGTTACCTTTCCTTTTCTTAAAAATAAAAAGATAAAAATAATCTTCCCTCAACCTGACCTTAGCGTAGTAACTCCTCACTAGCATTTTCCTATTCCCTAGAAACGATATCATGCCTGTAGCTTACCCAATACTACACTACAACGATTAGGTTCACCGCCTAGGGGTTATAAAACCTTTCGAAGAAAGAGTTCCTTTGACCCAGCGGCATGTGGCGTTATCAAGTTTTTGGCGCCCGCTGGAATAGAATAGCTAGTTAGTAGTCCACCTCGTTTAGGTTTCTTTGCTTGATTCCTATCAAGTAAATTTTTCTCAATTTTTAGCTTTCTCGTAGTCTATCCCCCTTCTTGTGACCTTTGTTCGTAACCCCATCACTTTTCAGCATGGAAGGTGATAACCAACCACCATTCATCAACCTACCACCAAATGACCCGAAGAGCCGTACTCTGGTGAATACTGAGACCAAGCCACCTAGGCTATAGGAACACCATTGAGCTTCGACCAAGCCCAACTACTGACTGCGCGATCCGACACCATCGGTTGGTGCAAAGCGGATGTGCATTCCATGGACTTCGTTCAGAAGATCCTAATCGGCATCTTGGATTTCTTAAAATTGTCGATTCCATCGACCTTGATGCTACTACTCGGGAGACCACGCATCTGCGTCTCTTCCAATTTTCTCTACCGGACCAAGCTAGTAGTTGGCTTGAGCCTTCCCTTGGCTCCATCTCAAGTTGGGATGATCTCACCTCTCGCTTCCTTGCTTAATTTTTCCCACCACGGAGAACCACTAAGCTTAGGAATGACATCTTGATGTTCCAACAACGTCAAGGTGAATCTCTCTATGAAGCATGGACTCGATTCAAGGACTTACTTCATAAAGTCCCTCATCATGGCATTGATCTTTGGCTCCAAGTTCAAATCTTCTATGATCATGTCAACTTCCCCACTTAGTGATCCATTGACCAAGTGGCCGGAAAAACTTAGTGATCTCACCGGGAAGAATCGTGGGTATAATAGAGGACCTTGCTCGTATGACAACGAAAGTTGGAATGACCCCGTGAAGTTGCCCAAAACCGATTAAATCTCCTTGCCTTCCCTTGACTCACAAATCTTACGACCGTGAGGATGCTCGAGCTTGAAGATCAAGTTAAATTCCTAATGAGCTCCTACGAAAATCCTAAGTCTTCACACCAAGTGAATAAAGTTTCTTCCTCATGTGAGCAATTTAGTGACCCTTATAACACTCATGCTTGCACAAGATTCCCCGAAAAAGCCTCCGTTGACTATGCATCCTCAAGTATTAATGGAACGGAGGAAGATTCCTACAACTTGGCCTAGGACTTTCAATGACACCCGAGAAGCATGGAAGGGAAAACCCGACTTCTATTGGGGACAAACCAAAGAATTCACTTTCAATGATTTCTCATGGCCCCCATCTCATGGCCCTACCCAACAAAACATTGAAGGGATGTTGCAAAACCTAGTCGCATCCCAAGAAGCTCAAATTGCTAAGCTCTGGACGTTTTAACCAACAACAAGCCGATATGGAAAGGAAGATAGATAACCTCTTGAAAGCCATGACTAATAATGATAGGAAGGTTAATTCTATCTCAACTCCGAGCCTTCCGTGTAGAGATTAAGGACCCAAGTAAGTTAGCTAAACACGTCCAATTCGTCAATAGTCCACCTTAGTGAAACCTAATAGAACAAATGACGAAGAGGACCATATACTTGAGGATAATGAAACAACCGAGAAAGTAGATGAAGTAGACAATGACTATTTTAATAAATTTCCTACGGAAGAAGAGCTATCTTGCCCCCCTCACTTAGTCGACCTCCGTCACATGTATGTTAGGAAAAGCCCTAGAATCAAGTTTGGGAACCCTTGGAATCTTAACATACCATGTTGCATAGGACACCTTTTCGTGGAAAAGTCCTACATTGACATAAGTCCCCAATCAATATAATGACTAGCACCTACTACAATTGGGTAATGAAGAATCCTATTCCAACTCTGAAAGACCCGATAATCCTAGGGATAGTTGCAATTTTCTTGGTAAAGTTAAGGATTGCCGTCCATATAGGTAGTTTCATGTTTCCTACGGATTTCATAGTGTAGTAAATGATATTAGTGACCATAGATCCTAGCTTGTCCTACGTTATTCTAGTAAAACCTTTCATAGAAAACACCGGGATGACTTATGATCCCTCATTAGGAATAGTGCGATTCAAGGATGAGACCGATGATTTAGCTTACCAAATGCCGTTTAAGATTGAGAAGTTTCATCACTCAATGAAAAGGAACTTAAAATATCAGTCTATTATAGGAATAATGGCGATAAGGAGAAGGTAGATTATGTTATGTCCAAGATTCTAGGTTTCTATAATGATTGCTTGAACTTAGACCGAATATAGGACCAATTGGGGAGAGGGCGACCTCTTAGAAAGGTGCACTATAGGGCTTTCACAACATGGAACCTAATAGAGACCGTCATGAGAAGGAGATGGCGGTAATGAAGTAACATGAGAACCGCGACTACGAGAGTCTAGCTACAAGACTCATAAATAAAGAAAAGAGCTTAGTGGGAGGCAACCCATGCTTAATTGTTTGCTTGTTAGTGTCATATATCTTTTATTGATTGCTTATTCTCATGTTTAAATTTGTAAAAATGTTTTATTTTGTTTTTAACCTCGTCTTAATTACATATAAAGGTATTTTACATAAAGGATAAGTGTAGGGAGGATTACACCGTTTCAAAAGAAACGAACATGAGAATTTCAATTAATTAAAAGATATATATGTGTGTTTGTTCGAGTCAAATGCTTGTATAGAGTCATAATGGATGTTTGCGAAATTTTCCGCATTCTAAAGATGTAAATTTTCGAATTTTTCCGAGAAAATCATGCACCGCTTTTTGTAGGGATAACGGCGTCGGAATATAACCTTGAAGAGAGTAAAACAAGATTACTTTTTTCTCGTTTTAGAGCTACTTATAAATTTTTGTACTTTTCCGTGTCTTAATTTTCCAGTGTAAACATCCATTCCACAAGCATTATATCCTAGTTTAATAGAATCTTATATATATATTATTACCGGATTTTATGCGAAAGGTTCATTTGTTTTCTTCAAATGTGCAAGTTTAATTTACTAAGAAGAAGATACATAAGATTGGAAGGAGCTTTTCACGCCACATTCTTCGGAAGAATTTAACCACCACTTTACAGTCCTACCGAGCTAATCCGGGGAGTATTAGTTTCTTTCATTTTTAATTACCTTCTATTATCATAACTTTGATAGGGAACATTGGGGAAATGTTCAGTTTAAGTGTAGGGAGGAAAAATAAAACGGGAACTTTGAAACTATGCTTATCCTTGACTATTTGCTTCGTCCAATTATACTTGTGTAATAAACCATGAGAAAATGTCGGTTAGGGTAATTTTGGCACCAAATTTAAAATTTTTCATGACATATAGGAGTGGGCCATTAGTCTTAATAAAGCATCTCATGAATAGGAAGTTATATGACTAGCACAAAAACCCTTTACCACTTAAATTCCACCCAAAATGTGAGGATCACCCTTAGATTAGTAGGAATTAAAGCATTCATCTTTAATACTTAGTGTGTGAACCGGTAGTATAATAGATTCTAGAACTTGTTTTGTGATGCATCCAGAGATCGCTAGTAAGACTACACTTGTGTAGTTAGGAATAACTAAATGATAAGAGGCATTAGGATAACCCTTGTTTGATACCCGCAATATAATTACTTCTTCCACCTCGGTTGAGTAATTCCCCACACCCTTTGCGTTGTACTCATCTTTAGTACACGATACCCTTAGTTAACCCTCCGAGCCTATCCTTGGTTCTCTTGATTTTTCGGTTCCGAATATCAATGAAGAGCATTGTTTACACCCCATAAATGTACACCAAAATCGCCTTTAGCCTACCTGTATGCACTCACTTTTAGTGCATTATTTTATCATACTAAACCCTTAGTTCAATTATCTAGTTGCTTGCATAAGTTGCTAAGTCGTGTCATATCCTTTGTACCGCTTTTGGACGAATTGGGACTCATGGGAAAAGTTAAAGTTTATGAGAAGATGGCCAAGGGAAGGCGTTAAATTCAAATTCCCTTTATTTGCGTAATAATATACTCCAAGTGTTTTGATCTTTTCAATCAAATTAGTGTTAGAGTAATAAAAACTCAAGTGTAGGGATGTGCCTAAATCCCTATCATTTTGATGTTACCGTAGAGGATGGTAGAGTAAAAAGTGTATGAAAAAATGCGAAAAAATAGAAAAGAAGAAAAAAATAGAGTGTTAAAAAATGGAAAACTAGAAGGGGGTTGAATAGTTTTGCGATTTTAAGTTGATTTCAAAACTTTAGATTGATATTATGTGAAATCATTATGGATGTTGAGAACGTATAGATCTAATGATAATGCAAGCAAATAAATAAAGTTAAGGGATAGAAAAGACACAACCGATTTATAGTGGTTCGGCTACGAGGACACCTTCCTTGCCCTACTCCACTCCCGAGTCACCTACTCGAGAGTTCAAGCACTATGTCAACAAACTCCTTCACTTGGCGGAGAAGCCTTCATAGCGTTGCTTACACTTTTTCCGGTACAAAGCTAGATACCAGAGTCCAGAGAGCACGGTGGACCAAACCAACACAACTATTACACAACAAATATATGAATTATCAAATACAAGATCTTACTTTCTGAGAAATCTTGCGAGTGACAAATCAATCAAGGACCCCTTTTTTGGATGACTTGTAGAATGCTCGTGATCTCGCCTTAGAGAAGGACCTATATGAGGATCACAAATAGAAAGAAAGAAGAACAACTCTCTAGATCAAGTGATCTATATGTTAGAAGAGAATGAGAGTGTATGAGAGATTTAGTAAGAAGAGGGGTGAGTTAGAATGAAGAAATGGCTCTCTATTTATAGGCAAAATTCTTCACTGTTCCCCGGATCCCACGGATCCCTTCCACTTGGGATCCGTCTAGTGTAATCCTAGGGATCCGTGGAACACTCCTCTTTGCCCATGGGTTTTTGGTTATGGGTCATGGGTTATGGGTTGGTCCATGGGTTTTCTTTAGATTCAATGTATCTAAGTATACATTGTATCTAGTCTACTTTGGTATGGGTTAAGATCCATGGGTTATGGTCCATGGGTTATGGTTTTACCCATCCTAATAAACTATTACAACAAATGCTTAATTATTACATTTTGTATTTAAATGGCTATATGTAAATGCTTTACAAAAATAACATGTATCCTTATAATTATACTTAAGATAACATTATATTTGTTATCAACAAAACACAAAGAGATCGCAAAATATTAATAAGCGTTTTTACGGTTTATTTGTATTAACAATCTCCCCTTTTTTGTTGATGACAAAACATAATGTTATGATGAGTAAAACTTAAGAATAGATGTAAGTTTTGAAAGCCCTAAGTTTTACTTCTTCTCCCCCTTTTGTGAAACAAAAGTTAACCCTGGAAGAAATAAACATAAAAGTGTGGAAAATTAGTCCATGTATTAACTCCCTTGCGGTAGCTCCCCTTGTTTGGGGCGTCAAGTGAAGAAAAATAAAAATCCTACAAAAAGAAAGGTTAGTAACATGCTTAAATAATCTTGTGATTGTTGAGAATCAAGATTGGGAGCCAAGGTATGTAAACAAGGCCTTGTAATAAAACAACAAAGTGTAGTGGTATTTATGCCAACTACAAGCATGTAAAAATAAGAACAAGACTTGTTCTTGAAAATGACAAAAGAAATACTAAAAGTAGAAAATAGTAGTAGTGATTCCTTCCATGCTTGCATAAGGTTATGGATGGAGGTTTTGATGAGTGATGGTATTGATGCGATCAAGGATGAGGTTGAGTATGGAACGCATTTCTTCCCTAACTTCTATTGCGATTTCCCTAGTGGATTGGCAATGTTCACAATGTAAATGATGTGGGTAATGAGTGCGGAAGTTTTTTGGGTTGTTTTGATTTGAGTTATGCGGAAGTTGTGGTGGAAAAATAGGAAAATATGGATCAACATCCGGAATGTTTGTAAATGGTGGTGGAAAAGAACCTAGATGTTCTTGTAATGTGATGGGAGCTAATGGTGGTGATGTTTCAAGATCTTGAAAGATAGTATTTGGAGATGTGGGTGGTGTTGAAAAGACTATTTCTTTTTGTTTAGGTTGTTTAGATCTTGTTGGAGTCTTAAGGAGTTCCAAAAGAGTGACTTTAGGTGGTGATGAAGTTGGTGTACTTGTTGGTGATGAGGAGGTGCTATAATGGAAGCATCTTGTGGTGAGTTATTTGTTGAGGATGAACCATTTGAGGTTGGTTTTGCTAAACAACAAGATCGGATACTAATCCGTGCGGATATCCTAGAGTTTGATTGTGGTATTTTGGATGGTGGTAGCACTAAGGTTTGGGTATCATGAAGATGATTGTTTTACTAGTGATTCATCTAAAGGGTTTGTTGATGACATGGTGTATTGTGTTTGTGAGGATGAGATGGATTATGCAAGCATTTTGGGAGTTCTATATATAGAAAAACAAAGCATTGTAATGAATGCTTGACCCAAAATGTGGATTAAAATCTAATGATTAGATATGAATTCAAGGCATGTGATCATGAGAACACAAGCATTAAAGAGCATACTCCAAAAATGAAACAAATGTGGATTTTTCATCCAAAGTGAAAAATAGAAGTGAAAACACACGTTTCACGGATCCACGGATCCTTCCCTTGAGGATCCGTCCGCATGAAAAAGGCTGGGATCCGTGGATGTTCAGTGATCGGGCAGCACAAAAGTGAAAACATTTTGTCTATTGTGTGCCTATATGCAAACTATTTGGAGTTACGGTTATCTCGACTCCTAAAAAGAAAAAGAAAAATAAACTAGAAGTATAAAAACATCCTATTGAGATAACCCGAAAACAAATATTTAGTACATGAGTACGTAATTTTGTGTTATCAATGCTCCTAATTCATTGTTGCTTAAATGAATGTACCCGAAAACACATATTAGTTATGTGTCCCCTTTAGCATTCAAAAGACATGAGATGCAATGAAAGCGGGTTTTTACTTTGTATTAATAATGAAGAAGCGATTTGTCCTAGGCGTGAGAAATTGATACTTTGGGAAGGTATCATCCTTTTAGAAAAACATTGTGAAAGTAGGTTTTCTTTGAAAATGTGTATATAAAAAAAATTATAAGTGGAAAACTCATCTTGGGTTTTGAAAATTCCCGTATTGTTTGTGAGTTGTGCTTGAAATAGAAATCCTAGACTGAGAAAGAAGAAGGCTAGTGTTTACATACCTTGTAGAGTCAAATAAGTTATGACGTTTGTTCCATTAGACCAAGACCAAGGCGAAGTAGGTTGAATTGTTCCCGCTTCAACGGTTTGGTGAGGCCGTCGGCTATGTTGTCTTTGGATGCTACCTTCTCAATAGAGATGTTCCCTTTTTGAACATTGTCTCTTAGGAAGTGATGACGAATCTCTATATGCTTTGTGCGAGAATGCAATAACGGATTCTTGCTTAAGTCGATGGCACCTTTGTTGTCACATAGGATGGCTATGTCGCTTAGATGGATGTCGTAGTCTACTAACGCTTGTTTCATCCATAGTGCTTGCTGGCATGCTTTTCCGGCGAGAGCATACTAAACGGTTGTTGATATTGCAAGTGCCGTTTGTTTCTTAGAAAACCAAGATGTTAAACAACATCCCATAAAAGTACATACCCACTTGTACTTTTTCTATCAACGTAATCACCTGCATGGTCAGAATCTGCATATACAATTGTTTCTACTCCGTGCCCTTAGGATACCATAATCCTAATTGTGTTGTACCCTTAATATATCTAAATATCCTTTTACGGCTTCTAGGTGTGATGTTTTAGGGTCTTCTTGAAACCTAGCACATAAGCAAACACTAAACATGTTATCCGGCCTACTTGCAGGTGGTAGAAGGCTACCTATCATGCCCACGATATTTAGTATTATCTACTAGTTCTCCGTCTTCATCTTTTGTGAGTTTGGTGTTGGATGACATTGGAGTCCTAATTGGTTTTGACTCTTCTAGACCGAATTTGTTTAACATCTCCTTGATGTATTTAGATTGATTGAAGAAGATACCATCTTCTACTTGTTTTATTTGTAGACCAAGAAAGAAACTAAGTTCTCCCATCATACTCATCTCGAACTCGTCATGCATGATTTTAGAGAAATCATCACACATGTCTTGACAAGTGGATCCGAATATAATATCATCTACATATATTTGTACTATGATTATATGTGACTCTCTTTTCTTAGTAAAAGTGTGTTGTCAACTAACCCCATGGTGTAGTTGTGTTTAACTAGAAATGACTTGAGTCTATCATACCAAGCTTTTGGAGCTTGTTTAAGACCGTAAAGGGCTTTCTTTAATTTATACACATGTTTGGGTTTTTCAAAATCAATGAAGCCGGAGGTTGAGCTACATATACTTCTTCATTTATGAAACCATTTAGAAAAGAGCTTTTGACATCCATTTGATAAAGCTTTAGATCATTAGCACAAGCATACGCAAGTATTCTTATAGACTCTAATCTATGTAGGTCTCATCAAAGTCTATTCCCTCTTGTTGGTTATACCCTTGAGCAACGAGTCTAGCCTTGTTCCTAGACACTACTCCGTTTGCATCTAATTTGTTTTATAAACCCATTTGGTTCCTATTATGGTTTGATTACTAGGTGGAGGGACAAGTGTCCAAACATCATTAGAAATGAATTGATTTAGTTCTTTTGCATAGCCATTACCCAACTTTCATCTTTTATGGCTTCTTGTGTATTCTTAGGTTCTAAGGTTGAAACGAAACAAAACAAGCTACTTTGGTTTTGAACTTGAGACCTTAATGTTCGTTCGTTTAGTTTTCCTATGACTTTATCTACTGGGTGATCTTTGGACTCTTTAATGTTTATTATTTCATCACTTAGAGGTTCTTCTTCTTCACTTATCTTTTTCTTTATTACTATAGCTTCACTTTCTATAATCTCGTCATCGACAAGAGGTGGAGAGGGTTTGGGTGGACTTTCATCAAATTTTATATTTAATGACTCTTCTACCTTCATTGTTTCTTTGTTTAATATGACGTAACCTTTGCTATTTGGCGAGTAACCTAAAAAGATACCTTCGTTGATTTAGGATCAAATTTTGTAAGGTAATCTTTAGTGTTAAGAATAAAACATTTACTACCAAAGACTCTAAAGTGATTTAACGTAGGCTTTTTGCCTCGAAGTAACTCATATGGAGTTTTTCCTAAGATTGGTCTAATTAAGACTCGATTGAGTATATACATTGAAGTATCAACGGCATTACACCAAAACTTTTGAGGTATGGATTGTTCATTAAGCATGGTTCGACTCATTTCTTGTAGAGTTCTATTCTTTCTTTCTACTACCCATTCGATTGTGGAGTGCGTGGAGCCGAGAAGTTGTGAGTAATACCATTAGCGTCACAAAAGTCTCTGAATTGCACTTCGTTATCGAATTCCTTACCATGATCCGTCCTAATGGACACCATGGGACTTCCTAGTTGTCTTTGGATCTTTTTGCTTAGTATTTCAAAATAATTAAAGGTTTCGTTTTTGTTCTTTTAAAATTTTGTCCATGTATACCTAGAGTAGTCATCCACTATTACCAAAGTGTAGTAGTTGCCTCCATAACTTTGGATAGCGGATGGACCAAATAAATCCATATGTAGTAATTCTAGAAACCTAGTTGTGGACAACCATGTTTTAGAAATATATACTGAAGCCTAAAAAAGCATTGAAAATAATGATTTTTCAAGTTTTTTCGCTTTTACGCTATCTTGAAATTTCTTTAAAAATCATATATGATAAAACACTAATTTGATATTAGTGTAAAATCACATTTGATATCACATGTGATATTAGTGTAAAATCACGTATGATATCACATGTGATATAACATATCATATATGATTTAACACTAATATCACATGTGATATTCAATTTAGTGTTTTATCGTATATGATTTTTTTCATGCAAATTTCAGATGCATTAAAATAACCGAAAAAGGCAGAAAAAGCATTGAAAAAAATGATTTTTATTTTTTCGAAAGTATATCAAAGTGCCCATCTATAGAAAGATAATTAAATGTTCGTCGCGACGGTGTAAATATTTTCGCTTAACGATAAACGGTTCAAGATATATTTAAATTATAAAAAATGGGTGAAATAATATAATGTTTTTAATCTCAGTCATTGATTTTATTTTAGAAAGATAGTGGAGATGAGTCCCTTGGTATGTGAAAAAAGTTTGGTATGTAAAATAACTCTCCTCTATAAATGCTTCCAAAAGTTTATCTGATAGCATACGTTATGATAAATATAATGGAAATTATGAAAGATGTTTTACTACTATGCACACTCTTTTAGCAAAGTGCTTCAAAAATGTATTTTTTTTTATTTTCATGTTACAAAGTAAAAAATACTAAAAGACTATCCTTTATCTCTCCATGTGCTCATTTTTTTACATTGAGAATTACAATAACAAACTAATAATAGAAATCGATAGATATCATTCAAATAATATAGCAAATGACATCATATGATACATGCGAACGTTTATAGATTCCGGTAATGTGACATTGTTTTTCATGTAAATAACAGTTGCGACACATTTGCGATACCTGGTAATACAAATATGTTAGATGTTTTACTTTCCCGACAAATCATTGTTGATTTTCTTTCACTTATGTACGTTTTCGTTCCCCTCAAAAGCAATCCTTAGGGGGGCGTTTGATTCACATAATATTTTAAAGAAAATTAAATATGTCAAAGTAATTGTAATTTGAAGAACTTGGATGCGTTGTAATTGTAATGTATGAATTGTAATTGATAAAATTTAGGGCAAATATCAAAAAAAAGTATTATACTTGCCACCCTTTCCTCTTCAGGGTAGCGAACAAATTTTTTTGCTTCTGCGGGTAATATACTTTCAAATTCATCATCTTTAGGGTATTTTCATGAGCAGGTTGGACAATTTTGCCCCTATTACCCTAAGAGGAAATGGAAAGTATGATACTTTTTTTTTATCATTTGCCCTAGTTTTTATTATGTTAAATTTTGGATATGTATTAAGATAAATTATTTAATGATTTATAATTGTGTTAAATCTATGATAAAAATGTTTTGTTTTAAGTTTACACTATTTACTTATTTAGATAATTTAGTTCCATACTTCCATTTGCAAAGGACATGAGTTTAAATAAGTATCTGGCGATGTGCAGCTTGCGTGTGGGGTTCAAATAAGCAGTTTTAACCCTTACCATTTAAGCGGGAAAAGCCGTTACAGCCATTTCATCATTTCATTTGTATATAACACAATTCATTTCACATTTGTAAGCGGTTTTGATTTTGTAATTCTCTCTTGTAATAAACTTCTACAAGTTAGTAAGCCATAACAAATCCCATTAACTAATTCTTGAGCTCAATTCTTATTTGAATCTCGTTGATTCTGTAAAGTGTATCAACCGGTATCAGCGATAATTCGGCATCTTAACCCATAAACCTATTGAGTTTGATGTCGATCAAATTCGCCAAAATACATTCGTTTCCCTATCACAAATACGTTACCCTTGTTAATTCTTATTCCGTTTTCTTAAGCCAAAACACGTTTTCCGATCCTGCTAGTACATTATTTATTATTTTAAAAAGTATCATACTTTTCATTTCCTCTTACTGGTAATAGGGGCAATATTGTCCAACTGTTCATGAAAATACCCTAAAGAGGATGAATTTGAAAGTATATTACCCGCAGAAGCAAAAAATTTTGTTCGCTACCCTGAAGAGGAAAGGGTGGCAAGTATAGTACTTTTTTTATATTGCCCTAAAATTTATCATGGTGTTTTGTTAACCACCTACGTAATGTAATTGAAATAATAAAAACTTAAGGATTACTAAGATATTATAGAATTAATAATTTAACATAATATTACTAATGATACTAATTTTACTAATGATACTAATTGCTAGAGGAGTGGGGGCCTAGTTAGTTTCTCGGCTCCCCACTAATTTCTTGTAATTTCCTATGATTTTCTAATAAAGTGATGTTTTATAATAATAATAAAAATAATAATAATAATAATAATAATAATATATACATAATTTAATAATAAAAAAGCAATATAATAATAGTATATTAATTAAAAAATTAATAATAAAACGTGCTTTCTTAAAAGAATATATACAACAATAAAATAATTATTGTACTATAATATAATTTGATAACTTAATATAGATAATAATTAATATTTCAATAAACTATAATAATATGATTAGCTTTTAATATAGCTAAAGAAATAGGAGCCTAGATAGCATTTCAACTTTTCAATAATTTATTATAAATCCTTTAAATTTCTAATAAAGTGATGTAATAATAATAATAATAATAATAATAATAATAATAATAATAATAATAAAAGATTCTCTTTTATGTGTGGGCGTTTCATGGTGATCTCCACTGATCTCCTCGATCTATCTTCACCATGATTGGTTCGTATCTTCAACATCCTCTGTTGACAGCTTTTGATTGGTTCGTATCTTCAGCCTTTGTTTTTATCACGTCTTTGTGATAGATTTTGTACATATTTTTTCTAGGGTTTCGTTTTTCTATTAGGGTTTCGTTTTGGGAACCTGTTTCTGTATCTTGGTTTCTTGCAATTGTGTGGTTCGGCTGGTTTCCTTCCCTTTCTTCCTAAACCATTACTGGGATTGAAGGTTGCTGTTTTTGGGTTGCGCTCTGTTTGGGGTTGGTTTTGTGCGTTTTTATCACAAGGTTTTGGCTAAAAACGTTTTGATATTACGCTTGCTACTCGACGCCAGGTAGTTTGTGTAGTTTTGAGCAGTTATCACACGGTCTTGGTATGAGCTTCTTGGTCGTTTTGGTACGAGCTGTATTGGTGCGAACACTTTGGTTGCTCAAGGTTCGGTTGTTTCAGGTGGGTTGCCTTTCGTGTCTTCATTTGCATGTTTGCCACGCTTGGTTTTGTTTGGTTTTTCTTTTTGCTGTTTACTTGCTTGAGGTGTGGTTATAAGGGGTGGTGGTTTTGTTGCTTTGTTGATATGCCAGGTGTTAGATTTCACTGTCCCTTTGTGGGTCTTGGTGGATGTCAGGATGGAGGTGGTAATGGGCTTACTAAAACATCTTTGATCACACATTTACGTGACCGGCATTTTAGCGTTGAGGCTCTTGCTCCCACTAAGCAGTCTCTCTTGTCGGATTTGGCTATTTTTGAAAGGACAGAGGTTACTCTTAAGCGTATGGGATTGTGGTTATGTGGTGGTTGTTTCAAAACGCATACTTTCCGGACTAAGTGTTGTCATGGTACAAGGTCTGATTTTGTGTCTCCTCCTGATTGTGGTGATGGTGTTGTTCGGTTTGTGTTATATGATCTCACCAAACCACAGGTTCCTTCCCAGGTAGCCATTGTTGAGGATTCGGTTTTGGATGTGCTTGGTGGTTTTGATTTACCTCTTCTTGATACTTTATTCTTTAAGGGATTGCGGACTGTCAAATCCATCCCTCCCAAATGTCGGTTGGAGTTCTCTCGTACTTTGAAAAGAGCTCTTGATAAGGTGATC
>OU343216.1:123134853-123184615 GCA_910596185.1 Chrysanthemum makinoi | reverse complement strand
TTAATATTAAGCTGTTAAAAGTTTATCTTAAAAGGAATAAGAAATATAACAAGAACGGACAACTAATGTTGTAAAATATCATCAAACATGAAATTACAAATTAATATCTGATTAATACACCAGATAATTATAAATCTTCATATAACATCTTCAACGACTTCTTATATGCACGAATTTGGTCGTTTTTGATGAGAATATACACCTTCAAAAATATAGTCTTCAATCGATCATGATAAATAATATGAGTAAACCATTTCTTATACAAGTGAAACATTACATCATTTCTTGCACCAAATTTGAAAGCAATGTTATCAACAAATGCTTTGTTAGAAAAGCAAAGTTGAAAAGTTAGTTGAAGAAAAACTTCTGAGGTCTGAAATATAATGATTGATAAACATTTTTTTCTTCAAGAACAAATACTTTCGGTAGAATATCTAGATTTCGATTTTAAAAATATAGAAATAAAAAATCTTCCAAAGATAATAAATTATCGATGATCTGAAAAATAGATTTTTAATATAAAACATTCATTATATTAAAAGCTGCAAAAAAACATGAAATGAAAATGAAGAATTTTTTTTATGTTTTTCTATGTGTGATTGATGGAATATTTATAGGCAAAAACACGGTGATTTGTACAAACGAATATAAAGAGCCCTTAAAAAAATAAATAATATTTAAAATACAACCGCTTACTTTATTCCATCATATTAAAATGTTTTTATGTTTTCATATTAAAGGCTATATGCACGTTATTTTTAAAGTACAAGTGCTCGAATGTAGTGGTATTTTATTTTTTATTTTGAATTTGCATTTTTGTGAATAATATTTTTAACAATAAAAGAAAACAATTAATACTAGCTGCATAATTAATAATATTCTTAATAGTATTTTAAGAATAAAAATACTATTTTTAGTTTGTATTTTTCTTAAAATACAAAATTAATATGATATTTTTTTTATCTAATTCAATTTAAATTATCGTAAGAGTATACTTTATTAATTAACTACGTTAATGATATGTGATAATTATAATCATTAATGTCTTGTGTCTCGACGAAGGGATATTTTGTGTCTCGACGAAGTATCTTTTACCACTATAAATAATATCTTACATATATGTCACTTCAAAATTACTTTTAATAAATGTAAACAAATATTCAAATATGTATACGTCATAAGCTAACTAAAGTTTGATATTTAAGACATTATATACGTATACGTCATAGAAAATGCAAAATATTAAATTTTCTTTGATTTTGGTTTTAAATAGAACAACTAACTCTGATATTAAGATAATATCATAAATTAAGAAAAGCAAGTCTGATATTAATGTAATATCATTAAGTAAATATTTTAAATATTTACTTAGATGTGCATCACTATTTTAATTTAGTGAAATACAATATTAATATCTTCTTTCAGTCATTCATTTTATAAACAACTAAATCTCATATGATTTAGAGTACTCTTTTTAATAATGCTAGTCAATAAAATAAATTTTTTACATACTATGATAATATCATAGTATATGAATTGATTAATCATGAAATTTAAACTCGATATTAATTGAAATTTTACAATATCATATATCTAGACACTGTGATAGAAATACAATATATATATATCTCTAGACAACTAACTCTGATATTGTATTGTCAAATCATTTTAAATATTGTATTGTCAAATCATTTTAAATAGTATCTGACATTTATAGCTCATATATCATTTAAAAAAATCTTTCTAGGAATTTGAAAGAATTACACTATTTTAATTTAGTGTGATATTAAGTTAACGTGATATTAAGTTCTGAGAGATATTAAAATAGTATATGACATTGATAGGTCATATATCAGTTTGAAAAAATGTCGCTAGAATTTCGAAAGAATTACACTATTTTAATTTAGTGTGATATTAACTACTTGTGACATTAAGTTCTGAGATATTAAATTTAATATCATAGAACATAAAAATTATTTATATAGTAGAATATTTAAAAACAAAATTTCTAACTTAAACATATTTATTAAAATAAATGTTCCAAAATTAATATAAAATTTATTTTAAATAATATAATTAACCTTTTAATTATTTAAAATTTAATATGATATTAAGAAATAAAATTTATTTTCATATATAGTATAATTAATATTATTTTTATTAGAGATAAAGTGATATTGTATTGTCAAATCATTTTAAATAGTATATGACATTGATAGCTCATATATCAGTTTGAAAAAATGCTGCTAGGAATTTTGAAAGAATTACACTATTTTAATTTAGTGTGATATGTTTTATGAGATATAACATTTTTTTAAATAATATAAACTTCTAACTTAAACATATTTATGAAAATAAATGTTCCAAAATTAATATAACATTTTTTAAATAATATAATTAACCTTTAATTTATTTAAAATTTAATATGATATTAAGAACTAAAATTTATTTTCATATATAGTATAATTAATATTATTTTATTAAGATAAAGTGATATTGTATTGTCAAATCATTTTAAATAGTATCTGATATTGATAGCTCATATATTTTGAAAAAATTAGGAATTTTGAAAGAATTACACTATTTTAATTTAGTGTGATATTAAGTTAGTGTGATATTATGTTTCTGAGATATAACATTTTTTTTAAATAATATAAACTTCTAAATTAAACATATTTATTAAAATAAATGTTCCAAAATTAATATAATTAACGTTTAAATTTTACGTGGAAAATAAATTTTAATATGATATTCAGAAATAAATATTGTTATTATTACAGATAAAGTGATATTGTATTGTCAAATCATTTTAAATAGTATCTGACATTGATAGCTCATATATCAGTTTGAAAAAATGCTGCTAGAAATTTGAAAAATTACACTATTTTTATTTTAGTGTGATATTAAGTTCTTGTGATATTAACTACTTGAGATATTAAATTTAATATCATAGAACATAAAAATAATTTATATAGTAAAATATTTGAAAATAAACTTCTAACTTAAACATATTTATTAAAATAAATGTTCCAAAATTAATATAACATTTTTTAAATAATATAGCTCAAATATCAGTTTAAAAATAATAATAGTACGTCAAAACTACTCAAAAATATATTAAATTAGAACATGTATATATTAAAATTTCTTTAATGTCAAAATATTAAAAGCTATTCAAAAGGTACTCCAAAAATATTAGAGGAACGACACCGAATTGTTAGTATTTAAAATCTCTCTTGTTTGACTTATAAAGTCAATAGATTCAAATTGTAACAAAAATTCAATTATTATAACAAAAGAAGCACACAAACATATCGGTTAAGCTACATTTAGACGAAAGACAACATAGCATTTCTTGCTAGGAATTCAACTTCTAAATGACTAGTAGGTGATCCATTTGGTTCATCGATTTGATTGGTTCAAGTGGTGTTTGATTCTGCGGAGTGCTTACGTGGTGTTGTTTGGCTTGGCTCTCCACTTGCTATTTCGGTTGTAGGTGGTTCCTTGTCTTCTTCATCCTTTGCCAGGATGCACCAACATTAGTAGGTGCGAAAATATGTAGACCATCACATATCCACCACTATATCACGTGGTTGTGTTTTCCCCGGTAACACCATCGCTACTAGTATAAGATGTGTTTCCCTTATCTCAAGGCACACTGGACAAACATACCACATGAAAGCTCTATAACGTGGACGCCTAGCAAAAGGTCAATCGACCCTATTTTCCCTTTGAACCTTGATCAATGCATACCATTTGACAACCATTTTCTACATCCATGGTGATAATATGTTGGTATGATAAACAATTGTTGACTTAAGATGTATTATATAAGTAGAAAGGAGTTGTGGTTGTTGAACAAGTAGATAAGGAGTAAAGACAACATAAATTCTTAAAGACAACATAAATTCTTACAAGATATTAAGACAATATTAAACAAATTAGTTTCAAAATATTGAATAAACTTGCTCATACATCTTTGGGAATTTCAAAAAATAAAATAAATACAAAATAAAACCTACCCAAATAAACTTTAATTAATTCACATTACATTAATTTAAATTTTAATAAAAACCATTAAAATTAAAATTTTTCTACAATAACAATTGATCTTCAACTTCATATTCTTCTTCATCTTCATTTCTTTTTGAAAATCTTCATCTTCATCTTCCATAATTGATCTTCAACTTCATGTTCTTCTGTTTCTTACATTATACGAGTAATAATTTTTCAAAATGTATAAATTCATGTACTCTTCACATTCGAATCGAATCTAAAGAGATTGATACACTTATAATTATAAGAAAAGAATAAATTATAAGAATATACTCAATATTCATATAATTGTTTCTTATCACAATATGAATAAAAACATTAATAAAAAGTGAAAATGTGTCAAGCTCAATAGATGTAGAATAACTTAATATACTCTATACACCTATCTAACTTATCACATTTATGCTTTTGTACCATGGCGACATTCGGTAAAATATCTAGGTTTCATACCATGGTACTAACATGTATATAATAGATGTAGAAGAAAATTTAAAATGATGTTACCCATATTTAAATAGAGCTTCGACATCTATTACAAATTGGTAAAATATCTAAGTTTCTTATCGGATAAAAACCATAGAATAACCTCTAGGATCGTAAATAATATAGAGAAATATAAAAACGAAGTACATGGTTGCACTAAATATGACTTTTAGTTTTTGTAGAATGAAAGAAAGATTTTTGTTATTTCTTTCTAATGGAAGATTTTAATTTTATAGAAGTAAAGTGGTAAACGAAAAGGCTCTTTTATAGGAACAATAAATGAGTTTTTTATTTGATTTGATCGAATCTCGAGGAGAAAAATAATAAATGGCTTTTTATCTTTTTATTTTTAAACTAATCAAGTATTTTAACATAATTAAATTAAACTGTGATATTTAATTAAACATTATGACATTACAAAACACATTGTTAAACATATACAAAACACAGACATAAAAATCTTAAAAATTATGAGCATCGTGACAACTTCTTTGAGTATGTTGATAAGGTTTTTGGCACATTCATCCATCTCTTGATACTTATCTTTGACAATAGCATTATGATTTTTCAAATTCTTAAAACTGGTTATCATCTCTTGATATTTTGCTTCAGCATCAACATTAAAATCTTTGTAAATCTTAAAATCAGCTATAGCCTCTTCAAACGTAGCTTCCAAATTAGCGTTATCATCTTCTATCCTCTTGAAACGAGCTTTCATATCTTCATACTCACATTCATATGTGTGAGTTGTTCAATCATTGTCTTCCTCTTAGAAATCAGCTCTTGTTTCTCTCTGAAATTTCCTTCTATTGGGAAAGTCTTTTCTGGCTCACAAGTAATTACCATTTTATTGAAACGATCTATCATGTCCATCTCATCTTTCAAAAAAGAATCCTGCAAATTAGCACAATTCGGAGTGCATGTACCCTCTAGACACAAAGAACACGACATTTCAAGTATATGTAAATGATTGTGATGATTGATAATGTAATTGATATAAATGTTACAAATATTATAAGTGCATTCAAAAAGTTAAAATGAGGCTATTGAAATGGGCCTTATAAATTGGGCCTAATTTTATACAACTGTTTTATAGTGTATTCAAACTTTTACATGATTTTTGTGCAACTGTTTAACATCTAAAAAAAAATCCAAGTATTTTTATATACGAAAGTAGCTAAAAATGAAAAAGTAGACTATATATCTATTCGAATATCATTATATAACTGTGAATATTGAAAAAAAATTTTACAATTTGCTTCGTTATAATCTCCTCCTTGAATTTGTTAGCATCACTTAATAAAATCTTTCTGACATACAAATTTCTCAATGATGCCAACTCATCTTTACTTCCATTTTGCTTAAATATAGATCTCCATTGTTTGTCCTCGCTTCGAAATAGAACTCAAGGTGCCTCATAGTAAAATGCCACAATCTGTTTTTTTTTTCGATGTTTGCCATTGCATTTCAAGTCTTCGAGGAACACACTTTGAAATCTGTTCAACCTTTGAGTGCTTTGAAACTTTTAGATAATGACAAAACAATTTGAACTGCAAAAACAAAAAATAAACATATAAAAATAAAAATATTAACCTTAAATTTGTTACATATATATAAAAAAATAATAATAATGATATTACAGGATTTTGAGTTGTATTTCCATATATAGCACCACTTTCCTTTAGATTGTCAATAATGACAAATGACGGATTCAAGAGATTGAAGCAATAAACATAGAAATGATTTTGCCTACATCTTTGGAAAAAACACAGAAGCGAGAAAAAAGTAAAATATTAATAAAGAGTATAATAAAATTCAAATAAGTATATATTGTAATATTAAAATTAAATTTAATAGTTTTAAATGGAAATAACATATTTTTTAATGTGATATCAGATAAAGTGCTACAAATATTCATGCTGCGCAACAAAATGTTGCTACTTCTTTGAAATACTGCTAGTACAACTTCAACCACTGTTGGTTTAAAAGTTTTAAAAGTTTTCTTACTAATATTTAATTTGTAAATTTAGTAATTACTTAATTATAGCTCCTCAATTATTAACTACAGATAAAGTACAACTTCTTGTTGTCTTAAAATATATGATTTTTAAAGTACAAATAGTTAATTACAAATAAACTGATGTTGCAACAACAAATACTCCTACTAATGCAACAAATGTTCCTACTGTAGCAACAAACAAATGTTTTGTCACAGTTAATGATTTAAGAAAACAAAATTTAAACTTACGGATTAGCTGTTGATAGATTATTACAATTCAGAAAATTATTGCATGCAAAATTGATTGCATTCAAAAATTCTTCTTGTATCTTTTTATATCCAAGTCCCTTTTTTCTCTTGAGGCCCCCAATTAAATTTGATAATAAAAGATTATATACGCTTTTTTTTAAATTAAGAAATAAAAAATAATAATAAAAATGAAAAACAAGAAGACATACCATTTTGCGGTGTTAAGAAATAATCTTAAACATGATCCAGGACTTCTATATTTTTCTTGAAAATTCAACACAATAGTCGAAATATCTATGATGTTTGAAATTGTCTTTTTGTTTTATTAATGGATCTTTAAAATAGCTCCGATTAACAACACAATAAAAATGTGACCCAAAAGAATGTTCCCTGTATTAAAATAATAAGAATAGTTAATAAATTTTGTGATTGTATTCGATAATAATAACATTAGTTAATAAATAAAATAAATAAATAAATAACTACATAATTTTCTTTGTTGTTCTTTTCTTTATTAACTCTATCACAGACTTGTCGTTCTTATTTAATTTACTTCTTATATCAACTTTTCTAACATTGAATGGTGACTTCAAAACTGTTGTTGGATTCTTTTCTAACATTCTTTGATTGTGTTTGTACATAAGTATCTACTTATGCAGAATCTTCATTATCAACTATTTTGTTAACAGTATTTCTTAAATTGTTAAGAGTTTCACTCCATCTATCATCCGCAAGTTTAAAATCAAAAATAATTACAACAAGATTTAAAATAAAATAAAATAACCATGTGCAATCTACATTAGTTATTTATCATATACCTGAATCCGTTGAATATCCTCGGACTCATTTGAATCCTCTTCTTGAATCATCATCATCGGATGATGAAGTTGACCGGAAAAAATTTATTGGCTCGGGACACTCAATTAAAGCCTATTATGAATAAAAAAGAAAAAGATAAAGTTACATTAATAACATAATTTCTTTTACACGTATTAAAATTTGTGCTCATATAAAATACTTACTACAATATTACTTAATTCATTGAGTGCTTCAACAACAACCATAAAATTTGAAATTATAATCTATGTTATTAAATAAAATAATAATAATAATAAAATATATATATATATATATATATATATATATATATATTTGAAATGTTAATAAAATTAGTTTAATGACAGTGTATGTTATTAAAATAAAAATAAAAAATAAAGAAATAAAATTAAATACCATTTTGTTCGAATTTGAAGAAGCTTCATGATCATGATCATAATCAAGCCGTCTATGCAAGCTCATCTATCTCGGTTTTCATCGTAGAGAAAGTAACTTCATATTATTCCCATCTGTTTTCGAACTTTGATGTTTCGTAAATTTAAAAACATTTCTAACAAAAATGAATTAAAATTAAAAAAAAAATTAAAAAGATTGTTACCTTTGAATCTTTGACTTGAAAATTCATTGCTTCTTCCTTGACCTTTTCAAATTCTGGATATTTTGATAAGGCTTTTGTCTTAAAATGTAATGCTCTCAAAACTCTCTTTTTGAATTTTGCATTTTGATCCGTTATGCACAACTTTAAAAAAACAACCATATGCAAAATCGAAGATTAGTTATTCGAGAATAACTTTGAAAGCATTTCATATTTTCCTTGTTTTAAGTAGTACTTAAGGTCTTGAAAGATGATACCATCCGGAACTCTTGAAAATATGCATGATCTCCAGATAAAACTCTTCTACAACAATCTACAAAATACGGTTGATGAACAAAGGATGTGAAATGAGTCAACCCAATATATGATTCATAACACTCGTCAATTGTGATCTCATTCAAGATGTAGGCTTTTCTGAAAATGCTTTGAACATCTTTTATAATTTTTTCTTGATTGCATTTTGTATTACTTTTGTAAATATAGAACATAAAATCTTTCCACTCTTGAAGTCCTAAATAAGGAAGATCTTGATCTTGAAATGTGTCTTTTGAATTGTAATCTAACATCAACGAGTATCTAAAAGATCCATTCACTCGCTCAACATCGACTTTCTTAATTTTTTTATATCCATAATGTCTTGAATGCATAAGTTCAAAACTTGCTCCATATTCCTTGAATCTAACGAAAGCTTAAAGTCCAACAAAATTATCCTTTCTTCTTTCTCTGTTGACACTCATACCTTCTCCTTTTATGATTTTCCTAACTTTTGCTTTCGTTCCTTCTTCTTCATATTCATCTGGATGTTCTTCCATCCACTCCTCTGCATACTTTATCAATTTCCGTCTATGTATATTGATCTCATGAAGCAAAAGCTTTGTAATGTATCTACTTCTCAACACATCCATTTGCATTCGACGATTTGGGTCATTTTCTACTAAAAGACACGTTTCCCAATTTTCATCTTGACCTCATAAAGTTCCATATGAATCATCATATAAACCACGATTAACTTTATCTTGGCTAGTTCTCCATTTTAGTTGAATTATTTCAGCACTTGAATCCAGCAAAAAATTAATATTTGGATGGTTGTGATCAAGCAAATAGGATGATAACAGACTTTTCTGAAAAGAATAAAAAATGAATAAGAACAACACAAAAATATACTAAGCAGGAAAAAATATAAAGTAAATAAAAATCAATTCTTACCACATAATCAAAAGCGTGCTTGTATTTTGCATCATATGAAGCACCGACTTCTTGTTGTCTAAAATAATACTTACGACCATTCCTTATGTTGAAAACTATTACATAATAGTGCTCATATGCAAGGATTGGAAAGAACACCTATTAAAAATGAAATTAAAATCAAATAAAAGATGACTATTATTATGTTAATATTAATGATAGATTAGATTACCATTCGATTTTTCCATTGACATATCTTTTTATCATTATCAAACGATCTTCATGTAAGCGTTTAAACTTTAGACAATGTCCTTTTTTATCTTTTTCATATTCCTTAAGATCTTACGGCTATTAAAAACAAAAACAAAATGCAAAAGTTACAAACAAAACATATTTGTGTATAATGAAAGAAAAATTAAGATAAAAAATATATATTAACTTACAATCATCACTGTTTTGAAGTAATGTCTAAAACTTTTTAAAGTATCCTTTGTTAAATTTTCTTCAAAATTGAGGATACTAACAAAGTTATCAATAACTTCGCGCTCAATCTCTGTTTGAGAAGCAAGACACTTGATATGAATTCTTAAAATTCCATTTACTTTCCCATAACTGAAAATCTCCTCCCTATATAATAACAAATAGAAATTATTATATACTAGCATATACAAATTACATGTAAAAAATTAAAAAAATAAAATCTTTAGTTTTACAAGTATAGTTTAAAACTTACATATCATTTTTTCTGTATCGGATAGAATCATTTTCGGAATAGTTTTTCAACTTTGTGATTTGAATTCCGTTATAGTCTCAACTCTTTTTTTCATATATGGAGATTCAAAAAGGATGCATGATTTTTTTTCTTCGTTTTAGCTTCTCTTCATTTCCTTTGATATTCAAATCATGTTTTAAAAACCCGAAAGGGTATTAAAGTGCACTTATATCGAGATATTAATTTTACTACTATTTACTAATAAAATAAAAAATTAATTAATTAGATCTGAAATTGTACGAATGGCAAGATTATCGATTTGATTTCTCTCAAGATCAATATGAGAATCTTCCATACTAACACGATAGAAAAACGGCAGATAGAAAGTTTTTCATCAAAAGTAGAACTCTCGAAATATTTAATTGAGAAGATGAAGTGTCTTTAGGTACTTGAAGATTGCTTGGGTTTTGTGTGAGATTGTTGACAATGTAATTCTCACTTTTGATGTTTAGAAGTTCCTCTTGACCTTGATACACTTCAAAACATCATCACATGTAAATCTTCCATTCTTATAAAATCATCATCTTCAATATCTAACATCTCATCATCTTCACGTTTCTGTTCTTCAATTGGTTGTTCTTCATGAAGGGTACATTTGGTGGTGTCACTCGTGCCCACCAGTTGATTAACGGATTGCTTTAGGCTTCGTCATCAAGAGATTCTTTTGGGAGTACATCACCACTTGCTAGAACCCACGTCCGTCAGGTTGATTACACTGCAAAGTCAAATGTATTTTGATCTTCTTCCTCAAGAGTTTTCTTCACTTTGACATACTTGTTGCTTTCATCAAAAGATTCATAAGCATCAATGCGTTCTTCTAAATCTGTGATAGTTTTGCTTTTCTCTTTATCATTTTTTTTGTAATCATCAACTTCTTTCAAATGTTTGTTTGAAATTTCACTTTCTTCTAACTCGACTTTACGTCGGCATCTTCATCCTCATGTAAACATGCTTCTGATAGAAAATCATCATTAGGAATATTTTCTTGACAACACTTTCTTTAACCACTTTATTAGTTTCTATGACATCATTTATGCATCTCGGGCCTAACAGTTCTTGGATTGTCAATCTCATCTACTTCGAAGACATCTTTCTTAGTTTCTAAACAATCAACGTGTAGAAAGCTAGACCAATTCGATGTTAACATTTCTTCCTTTGTCTTCTAACTCGACTTTACATTCGGCATCTTCATCCTCATGCAAACATGATTCATCAGTGATAGAAAAATCGTCATTAGGAATATTTTCTCAATGAACACTTTCTTTAACCACTTTATTAGTTTCTATGACATCATCTATCTGCATCTCGGGCCTATGAGTTGATCTGCTCAAAACCCATCAAGTCTAATTACATCTGTTGGTCATATGTGAATGACCAGCCGTATGAACTTAAAGCAGTTGGAGACACAAATGCAATGAAGATCGAGGGGTATAAGGGTCTCGGTGCGTTATGTCGGTACATTGCAATGGATCAATCAACGTATAGTGATCGTGAAGTTTGAACGAAAAAGGGTTTATGAGATTATGATTCTGAAATATCAAAACTAAATACAAAGGCTTAAATGCAAATGAGAGGAAATTAAAAAGATAAAATCTATTAAATAAGCGCTATCACTAAAAATTAAAATGATGTTTTTTGTTTTATGTTTTTCTGGCGAAATTAAATCTCTTATGACGTCTGACTAAAAGCGATGAAACTAAATCAATATTAACCCTAAAAATATGAAAATGATGTTTTTACAAACCTAATGATAAAATAAAATATTTATAAAAAGAAAATTATTTTTTAAAACTAATTATCTAATAAAACTATTTTTTAATTATTAAATAAAGGCCTAAAATACAGAATTATGAAATAAAGCTAGAAAAATAAAATTAAGACTTAGAAAAAATCTAAAATATCAAAATAGAATTTTCAAAACTATTGTATTTTTCGATTATTTATCTATTTTCTAGGAATTTTAAACTATTAAAAACTAATTAAATCACTAAAAATTACCAAATAAACTATGAAAAATCTGGAAAATTACTTTTTTTACCTTTTATATTTATCTAAGCCTAAGAAAAATGAAAACTTATTTTTTTGAATCTTTTTACTGTGAATTTTTGTATTAAATGCTAATTAAAAAGTGCTTTAAAAACTAATTAAAATCAGAAAAATAATAAAACATTATAAAATCTGAAAATTTCAGGAAAAACTCTAAAATGATATATAAAGAAGCTGGAAAAATGGAAAAACAAGTGGTTGCTTGCAAGAAAATGAATCACGATGAAACAAGTGCTTATAAATAAGCACTTTAATAAAACTAAATGAACAAGACAAACTATACCCCTTGATTCACGAAGCTATAATATGCAAAAAGTAACAAAATACAACTAAAAAGAAACAAGCTACAGCTCTTGAATTGCAAGATACAAGGATTTGATGATTATGATATTAAAGCTAAAAGCAGTAGATACATCATCACTTGGAGTCGAAAAAAGCACCCAAATAAGCTATAAACTAAAAACCAATTATTAAGTCTTAAACTAGACCTAAGCGACTCTTGATAACCAAAGACCAAACCTTAAAAGCTTTTTATAAAGCTCTGTACAAGTTTGCTCACAAGAGAAATCACTTTCGATGTTAACTGAGTTGTGTCTTGAGGGCAAGCGAGGCTTGTTTGAGCTTATGCACAAGCTTGTCGAAAGCTTGAACTAAAAGCATTATTAGGTCTTAAGACTACCTAGTATACTACTTGTAGACAAAAATCCAGACCTTGGAAAGCTTTAATAAGATCTGTGCAATTGCTGCAATTTCTGCACAAATCAAATTTTTACACCATTTTGACTTTTTGAAACAGACACACAGTTTGACTTTCTTGAGACTTGGATCCAATTTAATGATTGATTATGATGTATTTTGATGAAATGAGAATGAAGCAAGCTAGGTTTAAGATTTCTAAACACAAAACAAGGTTTTGCAATTCCAAATCCTCAACAGTTTAACAGTAAGAGAGATCAAGGATCAATTTTGACTTTTGGTGTTTTATAGGCAAAAACTTAGACATATTAAGGCTCAAATGAGCTAAACAAACTACTAGCAACAGAAATCTAGCACTGAGATCTCCTCTATCACAGTTATATCAGCTATGCCAAACACACCCTTATAAACTGTTTAGCAATCAATTACTAACCTAAAGACTGACCAAGCACAAGTTATAATCAAACTACTTTAAAATAACTAAAATACTACTATTGAATCAAGTTTTAACTCTGCGGATACCACTTTGAAAGCAGTTAAGCTAAAATGAGCTTGAACTTACAATAATCGATCCCAAGGCATCGATGGCACATGGTATGAAACAAGGACCTGTACCTCAATTTCCACCATGCTTCCATTTCAACCCATTTTCGAGTTGAATCACCCGTATCATTTCTGTACCATTTTGCTCTTGTGTTGACTTTTGTTGACCGGTGTTCAGAATTATTGAAATGTATGTAAGCTTAAATAAAGGTTTAACAAGCTTATTAGAGCTTGTTTGAGCTTAAAATAATTGCTAAAATTTACAAGGATCTTGAGAATGAGAATTTCAACAGTGACATAAAATTTGGAAATTGAACTTAGAACTGAGTTGATGCTTAAATTAAGTTGAAATACACTTGAGTTGCTAACTTGAGTACAAAATAACTTGAAGATACAATTCAGAAGCTAATTAAGACATAAAGTAATATTAAAAAGCGACATACAATTTTAAAACTTAAAACTAACTATCCTTCCGGCTTCCTCTTGGCCTCTTTATGCACCAACTTCTCTCTCACAAATCATAAGGTGGATCAGTGACAATCTTGACCTTGGATGGCTTTTGGAAACATCTTGGCGTTTATCTCGTTTTGGTACCTAAATTGATAGCGATATCGGGGGACAGGGAAGGCTTTGCATTTAATGTGTGTGGGATGGGTAGGTGATGTGGGGAGACAATGGAGTGTAGTAGGGAGAGCAAGGGTAATTTGAAGGAGGGAAAGACAGGATTGTGGGGATGTGTGTGAGTTTTAAGTGGGGTTTTGTTTATTTAAACCTTTGGGTAATTGGGTTGGTCGGGTTAAGGGTTTGGACTGGGTAAAGAGTTTTGGGCCAAGGGGTTTAATTTGGGCTTGGGTAATTATTTAGGGTCCGGTTAGGTTTGTAGAAATAATAACATCAAGGACCCTTTTTGCCATTTCTCAAAACCAAAGGACCAAACATGTAAAACTGAAATTCATGATCCAAGGGTTTGTTTTGACAATCTCTAAAAATCCAAGGACTATTATTGCCAACCTTAAATAGACCAAGGTCTAGTTTGACATTTTGAAATTTCAAGGACTAAATTTGACCAATTTTGGATTTTTTAGTGGACTAACGTAATTTTCTCAAAACTTTTAGATTTTCCACCAAAGGACTAAATATGACAATTTGTGATTTTAAAAAAGACCTTTGACTTTTTTCTTCTGAAATTTTAACGGGGACTATTTTTGACAATTTTTGAAACTTGGGGGACTAAAACTGCAATTTTGCAAATTTGATATGTTTTTCATCCGATTTTGATATTTTTGCATTTAAAACACATAAAACACTGATTTGTGATATTTTGATCATTTTGATGTGTTTACAGTGTTTTCAGAGATGATTTTCGTTTTGTACAAAAATGATGAGTATTTACACACTCATCAATCCCCTACACTAAACTATTGCTAGTCCCTAGCAATCTTTTTGAAAAACTTAATGGATTTCGTCTCTTTGCAAAGCCATTATACGGAGTAGCCAAATGTTTGATTCTAAAGCAAGAACCATGGTACTGCAGATAACCATCGATTTATTGGCAAATCATAAACCATATACTTGGTTGATGTGTGTCTTTACGAGCCCATTGCCATACGGACTAGACTCTTAGATAAATTATCGAATTATCTTTGGTGAGGCTGGAATACCAATTATGGTTTTCACTTTGCCTTTACCACAAAGCCATAACCTTGCGGGCTAGCCAACTCTTCACTTTTTGGGATATGGTGAGTTGAGAACCATACAATTTTGGGCAAATTGCAAGCCATATAAACGGATATGAGAAATCTTTACCAGGCGTTTGCTCTGGATTAGCAATCCTTTTGTCTTCTGAGACATGGCGGTTGATAACCAAATGAGTAAGTGCAAAACCTTACTCCAAAAAATTTTGGCCAAAAGCGGGGGTAGGCGATATAATACATGATAAAATTGAGAGAATCCCCACACTTAGAAATGAATATTGCCCTCAATATTCAAAGTACCCGGCGGTTATGCGAAACAAGAAGCGTAAAGGGAAATACTGGCCATTATTTAGAAAGAAGATTTTTTTTTTTTACAACATGTGGGGCAACCCCGCTAGAATTATTGAAAATAGAAAGAAGTGAAGTATGGGTGAAAACCCATACGATACTCTTGTTTTTGATTCTTAGAATTAAGCTAGCTTGACTCGACCAGTCATTTATTAGCAGGAAAGGATTCATTGGAAAACCAATCTCAATCGGACTTTAGTTCCACAGCGTTAATAAACATATGAACATCGAAGTTCCTGCAAACTGAATATAACCGGTAGTGTTAATAGAAGAATCTATAAAGGATGATACGAGTCAAGATGATGGTGTCCTCATTTCGAAAGAATAAACAACCACACCATCATGAAGAATGGAATAAAAGGCGTGCATAAGAATGCAATTCCATTCCTACTCCGTAGAGAGAAGCAAATCACCAGTTTGACATCTTTAAGCAAACTTGAAGCTTAGATGGTGATTAATAAAGAGATGTCAGGGAGGAGGTTGGGAAAGCGGTTCTTCAATCACAGACTTTCGAGGAAAGATGTCTCCCTCGGATCAAGTAAGTGTTATCAACATTCACCGTGGAATTGACATTCACTAAGAAATACATGACTTTACATTCCAAAGTTGTCATCAACACTTCCTCATCGGGGAGTGAGAGAAGGGATGAAGAGTGGGGAATAAGACTAGAAGATGATGGATCATTTTTGAGCAGATTCATCAATGGGGAGAATATCTCCCATTGATCATAAACATCAATCATCCAACTGGATATAGGCGAAGAGTTTGGTTTCATCACGACTCCAACAAACTCGATCGACAAAAAGCGATGCAGGAGGTGGGACAAGTGGTGTGCTCTTAGAGCTAGCAGTTTCCACCTTCGATGAAGTCTCAGAATCTAGATCATCATCATCATCAAGAATAATCTTGACTTCCTGATGCAGCTTTCAAACCATTTGTTTGAACCAGGGGTAATTTTGAAGCTTTGAGCTCGGCCGCTTTTTCATGACTCCTCTTGGCAAGTGAAGATTTGAGAGTGTTGCATTGAATCTTCGGATCTTTGATCAATTGTGGCAACACTCTGTTTGTCTGAAGGTTTGGAGTTACGGTTGATATTTGCGTGGGCTCTTCGTTGTCAACCCGTATGAGTCAACTCTTGACAAACACATCAATGAGCCGCATTTCGTTCTTAAGAAAGCTCTCCTCAAGATAAGGGGAACTCTAGGATGCGCCGAGAGTCTACTACAACAAAGTCAAGCGCAGAGAAGTAAACTTTCCCCACTTTCATCCGCGACATCCTAAAACATCCCCAGTGGACCCAGTTACAGTGCGATCGCTAGCTTTCAGTCAATCTACAGTGGATGAAAGTTCGGAAGAGGCGGTTTCTTCCATACTTAAGAGTGGCATGAGGTTAATGCTGGCAAGTCGCTAAAGTGAGACATTTGAAACATCCCAATCACACGGGATTAAGCAAGCCAGATCTTGAGCTTTTTGGGAAGCTTATTAAGAATGGCGGTGAGCATTGCTCATTTAGAGGGTTTTAAGCCATCTCGGACAACTTATCTTTGTTGGTAGTAAGCCTTTAAAAGCGTGGATGCGAATTTAGGCATTAGAACGAGAGCATCACGGCTTATATCAAAGTGAAGCTCATTGAAGATTTGGAAAAAATTTTCCATTGCTTTGTTTTGTCTTTGAGCTTCTCATCATTCATTCTTGATGGGTAAGGAAGGCGACTAGACTTTTAGTAGGGATGGAAGGTATTTACGGCTCGGGATTTTTCTTAGGAACTTGATTCAGGACAGAAGCTTGGACTAGAAGGTGGGGCGTGTCTGGAAATTGCCATTAGGCTTGAATAATGCACCTTGTCCGTTGTCTCATGGTAACTTGACTAAATGCCAAGGAGGAGGGGCATAGAGTCGAAAGGTCCATTGTCGTCTTACCTCTGAGTGGTAGCTGACTTTCAACTTCGGCATTTGGATTGGGAATCGTATTGCTTGGGAGTCCTCGAGAAGATGGTGACTTTGTTCATATTCATGTTCATGGCTGCTCATCATATTCTTTAACTCATTTGTCTCTTAGAATAATGTGGTATCAATTTCCTTTTAGCTCCTCTCATGTTATTGTCGAGTTTGCATTGAGCATGTTTGACTTGATCCATTTTCATGAAGTCATTTGGTATGTGGGGCTTGAGGAGGTTGTTGATAACTTTGATGATTAGGGCTTATTTATGGTTGGTTGAAATTGTTCGGTTTTGATTGAAATTTTGAGATTATTGAAGTTGTGTCATGATTAAACTCGCTGATTTTGATTACATGGTTTTGATTGCCATGGTTTTGATTGCCATGGTTTTTGCAGGAGGAAAACGGTGGTGTCATACAGCTAGGTGCCAAATGAGTGAGGATGACTTGTGGTCGGTATTGATTGTGGTTTACGAGCTACGGGGCTTGGTAAAAAGCATCGGTTGCTTGACAATCATATCTCGCGTGTGGACCCTTTCAAATTTCACACTACCTTGTTTATGAAACTGATTGGTTCGACTTATGAATTTCGCTTTTGATTTCCTTTACCTCCTTTATCATACAATGGATCATGTCGTTAGAAGCGTACTTAATTTTCTTCGGAAAGTTCTTGGATGAAGAAGCAGGAGTGTTGAACATTGACTTTGTTTCGAGAAATAGGAACTTTTGATTTACTCTCGCAAATTTCAAACACATCTTTAGGTTTCACGATTCAAAGATATTGCCACGGCGGATCGCGTTCAAAGAATCTTGATCATTACGTTCAACCCATTATAAAAGATATTAACTTGTTGACTCAGTGAATTCATGATGGGGGGCATTTCACAGAGATCTTTGGATCTCATTGCTCTCCAAAGTTTTCATGAAATTTTGTGAAATCCGAAATTTCATTTTTTAGATTAGTAAGTCTTTGATGGAGGGAAAAGTAATTAACAAACTTTGAACAAGATCCTCCCAAGTTTAGATGGATGAGGGGTTCTTTTCAGCCAATCGGTGTCCCCTCAAAATGAGAACGGAAAAAGCATCAACTGATTACTTTGTGGCACATCAAATTGATAGTTTGAAGTCAACTTGTTAAACCAACGGATGTATTAGCATCTGAGTCTTCTCGGTCGAGACCACGGAATTGATTTGTAGACACAAGTTGGATCAAATGTGTCTTCATTAAAGTGTCGGAATTGATTACGGTAAAATGATGGCATCTCCATACCGGTGGGTGCAGGAGCATTTCACCATAGTACGTTGCGATCTGCCATATTGTTGTTAGAAATAGATGCGAATCTCGGGTTCGACTGGCCAGGCGGCACGATCAAGAACGTCGTCTAGGAATTTCGCTGCTTCCGCCAGGCTCAATGATCTAGAAGAACGAGTGCATATGCACTAGAGTAACTCTAAAATCTCGAGAGTTAAGGAAATGGAATTATGAAGATATTTAGATAGAGAATGAAATTATGAGCGTTTTATAGAAATGTGAATGAGAAAAGTCTTTATAGGTTTTAAGTTTGCGAAGCGTCGATATCCAACAAAATCAATTAACATGAGGCAAAACAACGGTGAACTTACAATAATCCAAATGAATGAAGCTAAACAAAAAGGTACACGATACTTGGGACACAAAAGAAGCAAGTTTTAAATCTTTAGTTCGAAAACTTATGTAATTACACTTTTTGATTAGGTAGTGCCTTTGCTTGGTTTCTTGATGGTAATCTTTAAGTTGTTTATTATTAAAAGCGGCAATCTTTTTGTATTTTTATTTTTTTGATACATATATATAAACAAAAGAAAAATATTTTTGTGTTTATCATTTTTGGTTGTTTTGGGTTTTTGGATTTTTAGAAAGAAAATATGGATATATATATATAGGAGATGGATGATATAAAACAAGAGTGAGGATTCAAACAACTAATGCTAAGCGAAGATAAATCGGCCACCGCTCATTGTGGCGTAAAAAATTTGATCTGCGCAAAGCGAGTCAAGTCTAGTCGCTGCGGTCATTTGTGAATGACGGTAAGTAACGGAACTTAAAACGCTTCGAACACAAATGCAATGAGATCTGAGGGTATAGGGTCTCAGGGTCGTTATGTCCCGGTACATGCAATGGATCAATCAACGATAGTGATCGAGGAGTTTGAACGAAAAAGGGTTTATGAGTTATGATTATAACTCTGAAATATCAAACAAATACAAAGGCTTAAATGCAAATGAGAGGAAATTAAAAAGATAAAATCTATTAAATAAACGCAATCACTAAAATTAAAAATGATGTTTTGTTTTATGTTTTTCTGGCCGGAAATTAAAATCTACTTGTGACGTCTGACCCAAAGCGTGAAACTAAATCAATATTAACCCTAAAAATATGAAAAATGATGTTTTTACAAACCTAATGATAAAATAAAATATTTAGAAAAAGAAAATTATTTTTAAGACTAATTATCTAATTAAAACTATTTTTAATTATTAAATAAAAGGCCTAAATACAAGAAATTATGAAATAAAGCTAGAAAAATAAAATTAAGACTTAGAAAAATCTAAAATATCAAAATAGAATTTTCAAAACTATTTTTTGTATTTTTTAGATTATTTATCTATTTTCTAGGAATTTTAAACTATTAAAACTAATTAAATCACTAAAATTACCAAATAAACTATGAAAAATCTGGAAAATTACTTTTTGCCTTTATATTTATCTAAGCCTAAGAAAATGAAAACTTATTTTTTGAATCTTTTAAATTTTTTGTATTAAATGCTAATTAAAAAGTGCTTTAAAACTAATTAAAAATCAGAAAAATAGCAAAACAGCTTATAAAATCTGAAAATTTGGGGAAAACTACAAATGATATAAAGAAGCTAGGAAAAATGGAAAAACAAGTGGTTGCTTGCAAGAAAATGAATCTGATGAAACAAGTGCTTATAAATAAGCACTTTAATAAGCTAAATGAACAAGACAAACCACCCATTTGATTTAGAAGCTATAATATGCAAAAGTAACCAAAATAAAACTAAAAGCAACAAGCTACAGCTACTGAATTGCAAGATACAAGGATTTGATGATTATGATATTAAAGCTAAAACGAGAAATGGGTATCAACTTGCGGTCAGAAAAGCACCCAAATAAGCTATAAATAAAACCAATTATTAAGTCTTAAACTAGACCTAGCGACTCTTGATAACCAAAGACCAAACCTTAAAAGCTTTTATAAGCTCGTACAGGATTTGCTTTCACAATTTGAGAAATCACTCGGTGTTAATCGAAGTTGTGTCTTGGTGTGAGGGCACATTTTTGAGCTTATGCACAAGCTTGTCCAGAAAGCTTGAACTAAAAACAGTTATTAGGTCTTAAAGACTACCTAGTATACTACTTGTAGACAAAAATCCAGACCTTGGAAAGCTTTAATAAGATCTGTGCAATTCTTTGATTCTGCTTCAAATCAAATTTACACCATTTGACTTTTGAAGCAGAACCTACAGTTTGACTTTCTTGAGACTTGGATCCAATTTAATGATTGATTATGATGTATTTTGATGAAATGAGAATGAAGCAAGCTAGGTTTAAGATTTCTAAACACAAAACAAGGTTTTGCAATTCCAAATCCTCAACAGTTTAACAGTAAGAGAGATCAAGGATCAATTTTGACTTTTGGTGTTTTATAGGCAAAAACTTAGACAGATTAAGGCTCAAATGAGCTAAACAAACTACTAACTTAGCGAAAATCTAGCGAGATCTCCCATGGAGTTATATCGGCTATGCCAAACACATACATTATAAAAGCACATTTGCTTGATCAATTACTAACCTAAAAGACTGACCAAGCACAAGTTATGATCAAACTACTTTAAAATAACTAAAATACTATTATTGAATCAAGTTTAACCTAAGTACCACTTGAAGCTTGATTAAGCTAAAAATGAGCTTGAACTACAATCGGTCAAAGCCCTGATAGCACCTAACTATGAAACAAGGAGACCCTAACCTGCTCAATTTCCACCCATTTAAACATTTCGATTCTGAATCACCCCATATCATTCCTGTACCATTTTTGCTCTTGTGTTGACTTTTGTTGACCAGTGTTCAAGAATTATTGAAATGTAACTGTAAGCTTAAATAAAGTTTTAACAAGCTTATTAGAGCTTGTTTGAGCTTAAAAATGAACTGCTAACAGATTTGACAAGGATCTTGAGAATGAGAATTTCAACAGTGACATAAAATTTGGAAATTGAACTTAGAACTGAGTTGATGCTTAAATTAAGTTGAAATACACTTGAGTTGCTAACTTGAGTACAAAATAACTTGAAGATACAATTCAGAAGCTAATTAAGACATAGTAATATTAAAACGACATACAATTTTAAAAACTTAAAACTAACTATCCTTCCAGCTTCCTCTTGGCCTCTTTTATGCACCAACTTCTCTCTCTCACTTATCTGAGTGGATCCCAGCAGCAATCTTGACCCTTGGATGGCTTTTGAAACATCTTGACCGTTTATCTCGTTTTGGCCAAAATTAGATGCGTCTCGAGGAACTGAGAAAGGCTTTGCATTTAATGTGGTGGGATGGGTAGGTGATGTGGGGGAGACAATGGGTGTAGTAGGAAGGGTGGGCCGGAGGAGGGGAGACAGCGAGTTATGCGAGGGATAATGAGGTTTTAGGGGCGGGTTTGTTTATTTAAACAACTGGTAATTGGGTTGGTGGGTTAAGAAGGGTTTTAGATTTGGGTAAAGTTTTGGGCAAGGGGTTTTAATTTGGGCAGGTAATTATTTAGGAATTAGGTTAGGTTTGTAGAAATAATAACATCAAGGACCACGCCATTTCTCAAAACCAAAGGACCAAACATGTAAAACTGAAATTCATGATCCAAGGGTTTGTTTTGACAATCTCAAAAAATCCAAGGACTATTATTGCCAACCTTAAATAGACCAAGGTCTAGTTTGACATTTTTGAAAATTTCCAAGGACTAAATTTGACCAATTTAGGATTTTCAGGGACTAAAGCTAAATTTTCTCAAACTTTAAGATTTTCCACCAAGGACTAAATATGACAATTTATGATTTTAAAAAGACCTTTGGTGACTTTTCTTTTGAAATTTTGGCTCGGGGACTATACGGCAATTTTTGAAACTTGGGGACTAAAACCTGCAATTTTGAAAATTTGATATGTTTTCATCGATTTTGATATTTTTGCATTTAAAACACATAAAACACTGATTTGTGATATTTTGATCATTTTGATGTGTTTACGAGTGTTTTCGAGATGATTTTGCTTTATTTATTTTGTACAAAAATGATGAGTATTTACACACTCATCAAGAGTCTTCGGATTTCTCAATCTCATATACTTCTAAGACATCTTTCTTAGTTTCTAAACAATCACTGTGTAGAGAAACTGCAGCCAATTCGATGTTAACATTATTTTCTTTGACAAGCCCTCCATCTTCTATTGCAAGGCTTTCAACTGGTATGTGTGACATTTCTTCATATGCTTTTGTGTGCTTGCATCATGCATTTACATTATCGACCAAATCTTGAACTTCTTCTAAAAAAAGCTACTTGTGATCACGAACATCAAGAGTAGGGCATCACGAATAGAAACATCGGCCACTAGGAACATTTTCTTGACAAATGCAAAGGCTACTTTCTTTAACCACTTTATCGAGATACTACAAAGTCTTCTTAGTTTCTACACAATCCTTTGTCCATAGAAGCTGAGCAAAATTCCATGTTATCATTATTTAGTTTTGTCAAACCCTTTATCTATTTTAGTTTCAAAACAATCATTTGTGTAGAGAAAGCTATGACCAATTCGATGTTAACATTATTTTCTTTGACAAGCACTTCATCTTCTATTGCAAGGCTTTCAACTAGTATGTTTGACATTTCTTCATATGCTTTTGTGCTTGCATCATGCATTTACATGACGGCAAATCTTGAACTTCTTTTGAAGCAGCCAGCTACGAACATCAAGATTAGGGGCATCACGAATAGAAACTTCGGCATAGGAACATTTTCTTCTGGCGATTACTCTCTGATAAATCAGTGAAACTTTCTTTAACCACTTTATCAGATACTACAAAGAAATCTTTCTTAGTTTCTACACAATCATTGTCTATAATTTTAGACAAATTTCATGTTATCAATATATCGTTTGTCAAACCCTTCATCTATTTTAGTTTCTAAACAATCATTGTGTAAGCTACTTGTGGTCGATGTTAACATTATTTTCTTTGACAAGCACTATCTTCTATATCACGCCTTTTCAACCTGGGTATGTGTGACAATTCTTCATATGCTTTTGTGCTTGATCATCCATTTACTGTATCAACAAATCTTGAAATTCTTACGAGGAAGCTGCCATGATAGGAACATCAAGAGTAGGAGCATCACCAATAGAAACATCGACACTAGCAACATTTCCTTGTGAACTCACGGCACATGCGGCAAACACTTTTTTAACCACTTTATCCTTTATCAATAGAAACTGTAGCAAAATCCATATTATCATTATATCCTTTGTCAAACCCTTCAATACATGCATGTCAAACCTAACAAAGTCTTGAGGTTTATCAATGATCTACTACTACGTCATCTTTCTTATCAACATCAGTATGGGAAGATCAACACAAAGAACATTTTCAACACCATAGCGATCTCAGAATTGCTTTTAACATTATGATCTTCATGTTCTTAGAAGGGTAAAGCAATTCATTGGCACGTAATAATCATCTTCATTTTCTTTCAAATATTGTTTGGCGGAAGCCACTCCAAGAAACTTGTTTCATCGGCAATAGAAAGATCCGATAGGAGCATTTTCTTCAACAACGTTTAAGGTTCTACCACTTCCGTGAAATATTACTTGTATTCTGATTCATCATGGGCGTTATCATTAGTTTCTTTGTTGCGTCCTTCATTTGGTATTTCTGTTTCTTGACAAATTCCGCGTTAACTACACCTTCACTTCTCACGTATTTACTGTTTCATCTTTTCCAATTAAAAGCGACAAAAGTACTTTCTTAAGATTAACAACTTCTTCATCTTTTGAAAGAATATCATCATGCAATGAAAATTGTGATATACATCTTTTGGATAAAAAATAACTTCACGAAAAATTAAGAAATGTTAATTAGTTATTCATTTCTTAAAAAAAAAGTTATCTACTAAGTTTCTTATTAAAATATGTATCTTAAGTATAGCCCATCTGACCTGCTTTTGCTTTGAAGTTTCAAAGTTGCTAATCTGAATCTCATCATGCTGCTTTAAAGTAATAGTATAACATATTTCAGTTTGGAACAAAATAAAATAAGAAAAATTTAAAAGTTATTGAACAATTTAATACCTCTTGAACATCAACATGATTTAAGTTGTTATCTTCTGATAATTCAGTCGCATGAACATTGTTGACTTCGTTTATAAAATTTGAACTTTTAAAAGGTTGGCTTAGTTATTCTAGTTAAAAAATATATTATTAATAAATGAATAAATGAATATATTATTATAAATGAATGAATACCTCATTTTGAAAATCAAAATTGAGCGATTGTCATCATCATAAAGCGAAGGGTCATTTTATGACATCAACAAAGATGAACTCCCAAAATTCTCAATCCTCATTAGAGTATGATTATTAAAAAAATGGTTTTCTTGGATGATGATGAGTTATCATTATTACTTTTAAAACTTAGGTTTGAAGTTTCACAAATTTTGTTCTAATAAAAGAAGAAAAAGAGTTATATAATCAAATATTATGTTTTTTAAAAAGCGGTATAATCAAACTTTAAGATTACATTTGCACTTCAAAATTCAAATGTTGACATTGATCTTCTGAGACTCTTTTATTCTCTAATAGTAAAACATCACTAGATTCAAATATTGGTTGATCAATTTCATCATTAACTTCCTCACTGAAGAAAACCTGATCATCTTCAAAAACTTCGAAATTTTTTTAAGTCTTATATGTTCACGATCTAATTCACCAAGCCATTGCGATTTGAAACATCTTGTAAGACATCTTCATTCGATTTGGTTCTTTTAACTGACCATCTAATATCGCAAGCTGTGAAAAAAATAATTCAAATATTTGTTAAAATAAAACAAAATATATATATATATATATTAAAAAAACTTATAACAGTAAGAAATGTTATTGGACCACAATCTTTTTTATTTCAGTAATTAGTATCAAGATTAGGTGGATTGAGATCTAGAGATTCCATCATTAGACCCGCAATCAACTCAGATAATGTTATCATAATGATCAAAAAGTGATGGTAGAAATCCATGTTTGATTCTCCTCCCTACTTGAACAAATCATTGTGCGTGACCAACAAAATAATGAAATTTAACTTGAAAACATCATTAAGCTGTATCGGTTGCTTGAATGAAGTCCTTGAGGTTTTAGAAAACATCTATTATTGCCGTTCCACAATAAGTTTTCCATCTTTGTTAACATATTGTTTCCAAAAAGATTGAAGATTGAACTTCAATGTCTTGTAATTTAATCTTTTTACAAAATTAATTTTTAAATCTCCTTTTGGAAATCCTAAAACCTCATGCACCAAGTCTCTTGTGATCTTTATATCTTCTCCTTTAAAACCGGCGATTTTTCTTTTTCATTGTAGCAACTTACGATTTTCCAAGCTAGGTTTGATGGTATAAGAGCAATATTAAGATTTAAAATCTTTTTAAAACCAATTACGCTACAAAATCTTTGAGACAAGGAATTTTATATGTGCTTTACTACTTCATAGAATTAAGAGGCTTCTTGTTCCGAGATCACGTTGGTTGGATGTATATACGTAGTCAGTAAATTTTACCCTTAACTTCGAATGGTTTCTTTTCTTTACAAACAATTTCTTTCATCACAAATTTATTAGATGAAGTAGTCGCTTTTTAATGGTCTTTGAAAAATTAAATGAAGTTTTATTAATTTGAAAAATAAATAAACGAGTTTGCAACTGATTTTCTTATTAAACATGTGAGTATTTAATAAGGAAATCATTTTCAATTAAAAGTAAAAATACAAAAAAGAATAAACATACTCTTCTTGGTTGATTTCTTGTAATTGAGAACAGAGAGATCCTTTTACGTATCTTGAAAAAAAGCAAACTTCGTCTTCTTCATCATATTCTTAAGATTAGAATTTAAAAAAAATCAATTATGTGATGGGTAGATTGATAGGTTCAAAGCTAATATAGTTTTATCATCTAAGCATTTATGATGCAAAAAATTATTGACGAATCATAATTTTCACTTTTAAAAGAAATAAACTATGGATATCATGCAAATTCTGACTATATAGTAACCAAGAATAAACTATCTAAACCAATATAATTTACTCAAAACACCCTAGAACAGAGTTACAAAACTAAAAATGTACGGATCATTTGCTAGATATCCAATTAGTCGTTCAACTAAAATTTTCTAGATAAAATTTTAGTTGACACACAAAATATAGATAAAATTTTCTAGCTAATTAACTCAACTATAATTAGTTATAAAACTAAGTGTAAAAATATTTGTAAACTATAGATGCTCAGGGAATACGGTTCAGATTGGGTATAATTTGGAGGAATATGTATGTTTTATAGTATGGTTGTATTCGAGAGGAATGGCCGAGATTCTTGTGTTTTAGAGCTAGCTTTGGTGCAGGATTGATCACTAGGGAAATACATTGACCAACCGAAATTACATGATTTGCGAATACCAAATGCCTACCTTTAAGAACTACTTATGTAGAGAAACTTTCATTGAGTGCGAGGTAAAAATTTCAAACAACCTTACTTTAAGCTAGTTAAAAAGCTTTGAAAGAAAATTCTTAAAAATAAAACAAAAATACTATATCAAAGACTATTTTACGATCTAGAATCTAAAAGTTTTAGCAAATTTGAACTTAAAATAAAGAAATTAAAAATATATAAATAACGCTATTTCAAAACTCTTCTAATTTTTTTACTTTTTGAAAACTTAAAACTTGACTTTAGTGAACTTTGATTCAATCTAAATAAGCGAAATGAAGTTTTAAGCTAAAACAAACCAAATGAATCTATTTTGACTACATATAATCTGTATGATGCAACTAAATTTATTAGTATGCAACTACATATAAGCATTATGATGCAAAATTATGAATCCTAATTTTATGATGAAAAGTAGACTATAGGTGTTAAGGGATACGGTTGATTGTGTGTGTGGAGTTTGGAGAATAATATGCATTTATATAGTGAAGTTATATTCGAGAGGGGCCGAGATTCCCGTGTTTAGAGCTAGCTTTCTTTGGTTGACAAAACAAATGATCTCGGCGTATCACCTTAGATGTAAAACTAAGTGTAAAAATATTTTAAACTATAGATGCTTAGGGATACGGTTCGGATTGGGTATAGTTTGGAGGAATATATGCATTTTATAGTATGGTTGAATTAGAGGGGCCAGGATTCATGTGTTTTAGAGCTAGCTTTAGTGCGAGGATTGATCACTAGGGAATACATTGACCAACCGAGTTACATGAAGGAAATACCTAAATTAATACTCAAAGAAGCTTTAAGGAGCTTCTTAGAAGTCTAGTGAAATAGCTACTGTAAGCTTCTTTGAGATGCGGTAAAATTTCAGTAGCCTTACTTTAAGCTAGTTAAAAGCTTTGAAAGAAAATTCTTAAAAATAAAAAACAAAATACTATATTATTACATCTTACAGTCTAATCAATCTTACTAACACTTGTAAACATACACAATGCATTCTATTCGAAATTAAATAACAAATATTCATTTTGCAGGTATATTGTGATATTAATTAAACATCATGAACTGAATCTACAAGCAAAGTTACAAAACTAAAAATATACGGATCATTTACTAGATATCGATTAGTCGTTCAACTAAAAATAGTAAATCACACATAATATATAGATAAAATTTTCTAGCTAATTAAGTCAACTATAATTCAAATAAAAATTATTAACATACCTTCAAGCGCATAGTTTACCTTCTTCTTTTTTTGTCTATCTTCCTTGCATAAATATTGTGGTTCACCTAATATGTAATAAGAATTTTTTAATTAAAATAGAAAATAAGTATATAATTATTTATAAAAAATATAAATAATAACCTTCAAAAACGCTCTATACTCGTTTTACGTTTCTTATATACATGCATCCAAAGTTACATCTAAAAAACACTATTAACATACAAATTTGTTTAATATCACAGTCAATAATGATCAATTTAAAAGGAAAATCAAATAGAATATAAATATCAAACTATTAATACTATGAGAAAAATAAAACTAACCTCGATTTTATTTTAGTAGAACCAGAATAAAAGATTTTAACTGAAAAAATAATAATCAAAAATATTAGAATAAACATTATAAGAACTTAAACTAAAATTATAACAAAGCATTAGATGATTAGCTTACATTTTTAATTCCTTTGTTTTTTAAAGAGTATTACGAATGTAGTGGATGATCCATTGAATGCAATTTGATTTTTTAGGAAATTTTAGTTTTGTGAAAGGTATCAGTATGTTTGATATTTTAGAAGAGAAGTGACTGTGATATTGGATCATGTTTTTTGGCGTATAACATTTAGGTTAATAAAAACATTTGGGTTTTAAAAAAAAGACAAATTGGGCTTCTAACAAAATGGACTATTATTCAGGGCTTTGGCAAAAGATGGATACCATTATAAATAAAGGCAAAGACAATTAAAAGTTTTTGTAGAATTAAGTGTAATGCTTTTATGTTTTGTATTTTGTATACCTTTTATTATTTAAAAATTATATTAAGTTTTATTATTTATTTTTTATTTTTTTTACATATATGTTATGTTGTGTTTTAATTAACTTTATTGTTTGCATCGGAAAAGGTGTTATAATTTCCGAGTACCCTTCATATTCCATTATTGGTCTTCTCAGTCTACCAAAAAAAAAATCTTCCTCTGCAAGTTTCGAAGCTTCAATTTCTGAGTTATAGATTGCAATCATTATATCCTTTGGATGCTTAGAATCCGCAACACTAGCAAACTGATCGAATATGGGAGTAGTCATTATTGGAGTGCGAGCAAAAGAAACGAAAGAGATTTTTTTAGGTAGAATGATTTAATATGCAAAAGAAAATAGGTCAAAAGGAGATTCGAAGACATGTTCGATGGAGGATTGAGTTTTTGAAGACATGTTCGAAATCACATTTTTAATCTTTAAGTTTCTATAATATCCAATGTTGCAAAAAAAGTCTACAAGGCCGATTAATCACCGATTACACGCTACTGAGCCACCGACCTTGCCAATTTGTGTAAATCACTCAAACATGTCGACTAACCGTGGTTACGATGCTCAAACTTACAAAACTTTCAAATCTTTAGCGAAAATACCTTAATCTAAGTCATAAATTACTTAATCACTTATAATCACGGTTTATATTTATTTACAAGATGCTTTTCAAGGAAAAGTTTCTTTGGGAATATCAAAACTTAAGGTAAATCAAAGCTTGCCAAAAATGTCAATATGATTTATCACCCATCACTATTTTGCAACCACTGAACAAATGTAGTCACTTATAATCGATTGTTTATATCTATTACAAGATGTTTTTAGGAAACTCTTCCGGGTTACCCAAACTCGCCGGAAATACACAAAACTTGTTGAAAATGAGAATCCAATTAATCACCGATTAATCCCAACTAGACCGATTACAAGCTACATGGGGTTCGATGCCTCACTACCGATTCACGATTTTTTCAAACCTTGATAATATCACATTATAAACAAAAATAAAATGTAAAAAACATGAATATCACATAAAATAGAAAAAAAAAAATTTATTGGGTTTTATCTTTTCATACTGATCGGGTTAAAAAAATCAACCACCAAGTATATTAAACTTAAATGAATGCATTCTCTCTCTCATAATTTTATTTCAATTCATAAAAACATAAACCCCAAAAATCAAATTCCATATCCCAAAAAATTGATTTAGAAGAAAAAAATCATAATTTGACAACAAAATCCATTATTCAAATCATGAGAATTGTTGGTATATTTGCTTAGTTTATCTTACAACCTTTTATGATATTACCAAGTATAATATCGTAATAACTGCTTAATAAGTTACTCACGATATTAAAATATCCTTAATATGATAGTTATTCTAATATTAACACTGGTACTATTATTATTATTATTATTATTATTATTATTATTATTATTATTTATTATTATTATTATTATTATTATTATTATTATTATTATTATTATTATTATTATTATTATTATTATTATTATTATTATTATTATTATTATTATTGTAATTATTTTGTTATTACATGTGTCCTGATTTCTTTAACAAAAACGACAAGTAATAGAAGGAAGAAGAAGTTTAATTTTATTAATAAATTACTAAAATCTTATTATGAAAAAGATGATCCTACAAGAAGAAGAACAAAAAGAAGAAGAAGAATCTGACAAGTAAGGAAAGGTATTTTTGAAATATGTTATGTTCATTAAATTATGTGATTTTACATGATGAAAATATAGTTAAATTCTTTGTTATTTACAAAAAATGATATATATCTATTAATATGAAGATGGTGAAGTTTTTAGTTGTCAGGCAATAATTGTATTTAGATGTTAGCAAACTCAATTATTAAGCCAATTGTTAGTTTTACTTGTATCAATAGTCACTCCTTTTAATGATGATAATGTGGCTAATACTCAAATACTTGTATCGAGAGTCAAACTTAATTGCAAACTTGTTTTACCAATAATCATCAAAGAATCCTCCTTTACCCTCTAATTGTAAACTTCGAATAACTAGTTATACTTTTAAATCAGTTTTGCCATAAGTTTAGGTCTAATGCTTACCATTGCGTTGATATATGTTAATCAGTTCGGTTTGCTTACTCTTCTTTGAGTCTATGGTCTTTGTTTTAGTCTTCGATTTGCTTTTGTGCACTTTTTCTTTTGATTTTGCACGTTTTCATGTTTTCCTTAGCCTTGTTTACTAATTTTTCTTTGTAATTTGCTGCTATCATTTCTTTACTCACATCAACTTGCCTATCCAATATTTTGGCCAGCGTGATTGAGTTTGTTGTTGTTGTGCGCATTTCAATTCATTTTGTCATACACCTTAAGATAAATGACACATAAAATTATTTATAAGTACATATGTGAAAATCTTTTATGTTTTTTTTTCAGAAAAAACATATAACACGTTTATCGATGATAATATTATATCAATAGACATTGAACATCTTGATGATGAAGAAGATGAACCTAATGAATATGATCTTGCTGATGATATTGAAGAAGATGAAATACAAGTTTATAATGATGATGATAATGAAGAGGAAGAATTTAACTTTGATGATGAAACCGATAGCGAAGAAGATTCGAAAATGATGATGCGATGATGATGATGATGATGATGATGATGATTATGATAATAATGATGATGATGCAGAAATAGATAATGAGTATGAGGCAAACTAAAATAAGATAAAGATTGTGAAGGAAATGAAGCACAAAAAGAATAGAAGATTTTGAATTTAATATAAATGTAAGAGGAAGAACAAAGAAGTTGGAAAAATGATTCATCAAAAGTAAAACAAAAGTTGGAGAGAGTATGAAGCATCAAGAAAAACTGTTTGAAGGTGAATGTTCTACTCAAAAATTGGTTAAAAGTAATGATGTGTTTAAGAACGTGGGATCTCCAACTCAATTATTTAAAGTCGTTCGATTCTTAAGATCGATGCTAATCGTGCAAAGTCTTAAAAAGATGGGATTCAAAAGTTTACTTGATTTAAAAATTAATATCATTCCAAGTAGATTGGCACAACATGTAGTACAAAACTTTGACGAATCAACCATGACAATGAAACATTGGAATGGAGATATTAAAATAACAAAAGAACGATTAAAGAAATCCTTGGTTTCCATGCGGTGGTATGCCAATACGACCACCAGAGAGAGTGAAAAGTGAAAATAAATGTGTTAAAACTTGGAGAAAGCAATTCAAAGCCTTGGAGAAGGATACAAATAAGGTGAAACCAAAAAAGAAGAAAAATCTTTATGATAAATATACTTGTTTTGATTGCTCAGATATTTGAGGCAATGAAAGACAGGACCTCAAATCAAAGGATTTTGTACTCTATTTCATCTGATCATGGAAAGATTAATCAAATGGATTGGTGTAACACCCCCAAAATTTCACAGCGGAAGCGTTCGGGTCATGGGGTGCTACTAAATCAATATACACAACACAAGGTAATAAAGAATGGAAATTTTATTCCATTTTCAAAATATAGATTAATTTAAGAAATAGTTTTACATCATTGTTTCAAAGTGCGAAAGTAAAGCCCATAAAATATATGTTGTCCCATTAAAAGTTGTATTAAATATGATTGTAAACACTTGGATGCGATCTTCAACAATGCCTTTACCATTGCCCACACCCAAGAAATAAACCAGAGAAAACATGCTAAAATGTCAACACAAAGGTTGGTGAGTTCATAGGTTTAAGTTTAAGAAATTCAAGTTGGACCACGAGTTGCATATAGCATCTCAAGTGAATGACACTATATGCAAAAAGGCTATTACGCTAATACCAAGTTCATACGACCGAAACTACGACATTATTGCATGCATCTGCATGATAAATAAAGCCCGGCAAGTGTATTTCTAGTACACTCAATCTGATATGGTATACGTTCGACGTTTGCTATCCGTCAAACTCGAGCGGGTGTCATCCCCAATAGATCAATTCATAACAATGGCGCCTCCCCAAGGGAACTACTTGATATAGTTGATTCAAGGTTGTTTCACGTAATAGTGTTTTCCCAGTTCTCGAAAGAGTTTTGATGTGTTTCACTATAGTTTTATAAAGCAAGTAATAATAGTAAAAGTGGGGCTATAAACTCACCTACTTGATTCGGTGAATAAACAAAGAGATCGAGTGTGATAGCAATGGCTCAGTGCAGTAACCTAAGAACAAGAGGGCAAGTCTCGGTTTACTTGAGCTTTGAGTACTCACCGACTCGAAGAGTGTGAATAAATTTAAGTGTTTACAAGTGGTTGTGTTTAATGTTGCTTGTGTGGCAAAGCTTCTTGTTTATTATTTTAAAGTGTTTTGTAAGTATTGGCTCTTGGAATAGATGTGAAGAAAATGCATCACAAACTTTAGTATAAGAGTTGACTCAAATTTTTGGCTCAAGTATTATGTCGATGTGAATGATTACACAAGTCAGTTGGTTTGTTAATCTTGAGGTGTGAAAATTATATATACAATATATATTTATCGGAGTGTGAGACAATAATATATTTGGGAAAATATAATATTTATAGTTCTGAGGGATGTGGTCACAAATAAAAATATGTGTTAAATATATTTACTTAGAAGAAAAAGTGGTAAAATGTATAAGTTCATCAAGTTTGTAAAAGTTTTAGGGTGACAAGTGTCAAAGTACTAAGCTTGAGGATTGAAGTTGTAAAGATTATTATATGTTTCAAAACTTATAAAAGTTTCTAAGAAAATTGTTATTTGGTTTGAAGTTAAGGGACTATAGTTGTAAAAATACATATAAGTTACAAACTTATAAGAGTTTAAAGAAAAGTGGTAAGGGATTTGAAGTTGAGAATTAAGGGTGCCAAAATGCGAAACTTGCAAAATAACTAATCAAAAATAAAAATAAACCTGCTAAGGCAGGATTCGAACTCGCGACCTCTACTGTAAACGGAAGCGTCCCTCCCAACTGAACCACTAGGCCAATCGTGCCATATTTCCTAACTATTTTTATTTAACCCATACTTAACATTTTATATATATGTATAAAAAAGATCTTCCACAGTTTGAATAATATGTCTTTGAGTTGTGTTTTCTGCTTTTTCTTTAGCTTGCCATTAGACAATTATAACAGAGTTTCAAGTTTTACAAAACGCTTAGCTTGTTACTTCCGAGGTATATTTATGAGATAAGTGAGTTGGAATTTGTAGTTTATTCAAATTTGCTAAGGTTTGCATACTAACTAATAACTTTCACCAATAGATTCAAACAACTTAGTTTTGAGTAGTGTTTCACATAGGAACCCGACATGGTTTAGAAACAACAACAAGCCAATATCTCGAGTTTAACTTCGTATAGCTATATATTATTAATGCAGTATGCATATATATAGAGTAGAATGAGTTCAAAAAGCAGTACAAAACGAAATAAACACGGACTAAGCCAACAAACCAAGATGAGCATTAATCCAAGATGGAGCCAAGACTCAAGTTTTACGTTTCTTTTCCGCTTTTCTTTTCATTATATGTGTTCAAAACCAACAAACTTGTCATGAAATATGTGTGTTGATAGTGTTAAGCAAATGAGCACTTGTGTATTAGCGAAGTTTGAAAGTACCACACAAGGTTTTAAACAATAAAACCAACTTGCAAACTTGTATGCATGCGCAGTATATATTCAGGAAACAAAGTTTCAAAAATTGAGACCTTCTGATGAGGAAGGTGTGTGTCTAATGGAACAAGAAGAGATTTAAAAGCTCTTAACCCTCAACCAATATAACCCTCTCTAAGACCTTGCTAAAACCCAAGATACCAATGCTCCTAAACCTTGCTTGCTTAAGCTTGACTTGTAGTATCAAAAGAGATGAAGTGCTTGTGAAGGGAAAGAAGGGTGTCGGTAAGGTATATAGGACCAAAAGGAGGTTTATGTGAGATTTTTGCAAGTGATGAGTCTTGTGGCTCGTTGGTTTTAAGAAGGAAGAGAAGGACTTTTGGTTAATGACCAAGGGTTTATGTGAGCCTTGATACATGCAACTTGATTACACTTGACTCTAGGTAGTATTAAGGGGAAACAAGCAAATGGGTTGTGGTATTTGGGAGGTATCACACAGCCAAGGACAAAAGGAAGAAAAAATGTGTCATAATGCTTGGTTACATGTGTTTTAGACTTAATATAATATGAGTTTAGGTGGCTAGCTTGGAGTGTTCTTGTCTCCTCTTTGAACTACATATACATGCATGTACATATTAAAAAAGTAGAAGACCAAAGTGAAGTTTGTTTTGTGTTTTGTTGCTTCGCTTGAGTCACGAAAACCAAAGAATAAGACACACAGCTGTTACAAGCCAACTTGCATGACATTGTGTTTTGTTTATGGTTTTCATTGGGTCTGACCCCACATAGAAATATGATTCCTTTACTTTATTTTAGTGTTACATAATATTATTGAGGTGAATTGGGTTTGGGCTAGGACCAAAGAACAAAAGGGTTTGGGTTGGACTTGGTATAATGAGCAAGAAACTAAAATGAATGGATTGGATCGGTTTTGGGCTTGAGGCCTCACGAGATGAAATATAAAAGTTTATTATATATTTATTCTATAAAATTTATTATCGAATTCGATCACGAGAGAAAAAAAAATATCCCGTGACTTGTCGTGTTTAGAGTTCGAAACGAAGAAGAAAAAAATATAGCTAATGATAATTGGAAGGGAATTTCACGAGTTGTTATTGTACTACCCCTTAAAAGAAACCACGCCCCGTGGTTTACGATCTTGAGAATAGTGCGATATATGGTAGACGAGATAGAATATATACTTAAACGTGACGTGGAAGAGGCTAAAGTTTAAGGAAGATTTAATGACATGAAATTATAAGTAAACAAAAGATAAATGTGATTAAGCGAATATTCTAATACATCACGGTTACAAAAAGGGTACAATAGATAGGAAACTTAAGGGTTGCAAATCTAAGAGGCGAAGAATTTCTTTGTTGTCGTTAGTTTAGATAGTGTTGAAGTTGATCTTGACGCTCTTCTTTTCCTCCAAGGAAATAAGCTCTTCCCGGGTGGTTCAACTGGGTGTTTCCATTCTCGATCCCTTGATTGGGACACTCATTCTTGTAGTGTCCTCGTTCTCCACACCTGAAGCAAGTTATGTTAGCAAGATCCTTTGACTTGCGCCTTTGGCCATGTGCCCAATCTTCCGCTAATTCGCGACATTTCACATTACATGCCTTTGTGAGGTGGAGTTTACAACGGTTGCACAAAGGGTGCTTCCCCATTAGCCCTTCTTTTCTTCTTCAGCCAGAGCGGACCTTAGCTACTTCTTGCCTCTTGTTTTTGATTGTTGTTGTTGTCCTTAGGTTATCCACCTTCCGCTTGTTGTTATCTGCCGCTTCGCCGGTATCCTCAATCACTTGATCCGTTAACTTGTTTTGACACTTCAATAGTCTCGTGAAGGTCGGCCTTGGAGGTAGGCACATTTCTTTAATAGATGGAGGTAGCCCTCAGATGTATCGCTATCAAGCGAGTTTCAGCTTGGTACCATCTCTTGACATAACAAGGCCAACTCTTGGAAACGTTGGTTGTAGAATGCCATATCAGTACCCTTCACCTTGAGATTCCGAACTCATTCTCTAGCTTGACCTCATTATGAGGGCAATATTTCTTGAGCACCATATCCTGAATTCCCCACAAGCATGGCATAGCGCAAGATCGATGCTGCGCAGACTTCGTAGTTATTCCACCAAGTTAAGGCAACCTCTTGAAAAGTGAACGAAGCAAACTTCACCTTATCTTCATCTTCACATTGAATCTGAACCGCATTTCGGCTTTTCAATCCATCCGTCAAAACAACAGCCTCCACCGCTCCATTATAACGCCCGGTCATACAGCTTATGGAACTCTTGTATGCATTCACAACGCGTTTACCATAGGCCTAGAAGTTCCAAAGATCGATTAGTTGAGTTGTTCAATTGATCGCAGCTAAGCGGCCACACGCGCCATTGATCAATTGGTCAATCAAAGCGATCCATAGCAAGTGGGTTTTGCGGCAACCCCGTGGGCAGGAGGCGAGGTAGAATATGGCGGAAATCGTACGGGTGATTCTTGTTGAGTTTCTCCTAGCCATCTCTACGATACAAGAAAGAAGACGATAATTGAGTTTAGAATAGAAAGAGTAGTGTCCTATGGGGTTTCTGAAGGATAGAACATATGAGTGAAATAAGAGGATGTGACGATAGAGAGGTGGTTTAGATATATGTGGAAATGATATAAATCAAGTAGTTGTATGTTACACAAAGAAATAACATAGAAGCAATTAGAGGCATATCATAGTGCGATATTGCAATATGGGCATGTTATACTTTTAACATGAAGAGGGTAACAAGTCTAAGCATTCGTAGTCTACTCTACACTATCCTTAAGGTACTATTCTTAATCTCATTAAGTTTGTTATCAATATTATTCTCATTTAAACTTCATGACCCGATCAAACAGAAACGATACTTTAAAGTTTAAATGAGAATGAGCTTATACACATTTAAACTTCACTGACCCAATCAAACAAGAACTGACCTAAAGTTTAAATGGAGTTAATTAAGAAACTTAATGATTTTGAGAAATAATTAATTTAATTCAAATAAGAGCTTATACGAACCTAAAATACAATAATAACACATATACTGACTACATCGAGGTAACAAGGCAAGGCATGGCGGACATCATTTGTGGCGTTGAAGTGTTTTAAGGAAATAATGGTTATAGTTTAGGTTTTGAAAAATACCTAATTCTCTATAACCTAGGCTCGATACCTGTCTGTAACACCCCAAAATTTCACTGCCGGAGGCGTTGGTCATGGGGTGCTACTAAATCAATATACACAACACAAGGTAATAAAGAATGGAAATTTTATTCCATTTTCAAAATATAGATTTATTTAAGAAATAGTTTTACATCATTTTTTCAAAGTGCGGAAGTAAAGCCCATAAAATATATGTTGTCCCATTAAAATTTGTATTAAATATGATTGTAAACACTTCGATGCCAGTCTTCAGCAGATGCCTTTGCCATTGCCAGCCAAGAAATAAACACAGAAAAACATGCTAAAATGTCAACACAAAGGTTGGTGAGTTCATAGGTTTAAGTTTAAGAAATTCAAGTTGGACCACAGTTGCACATATAGCATCTTCGTGAATGACACTATATGCAAAAAGGCTATTACGCTAATACCAAGTTCATGCAACGAAACTCTGACGTGTGCATGCATCTAGAAGCATGATAAATAAAAAGCCCGGCAAGTGTATTTCAAGTTACACTCGATCAATACGATATATGGTATACGTTCGACGTTTGCCTATCGTTCAAACTCGAGCGGGGTGTCATCCCCAATAGATCTATTCATAACAATCGCGCCTCCCAAAGGGAACTAACGGTAGCATAGATGGGATTCAAGGTTGTTTCAGCGTAATAGTGTTTTCGGTTTGGTCGAAAAGAGTTTTGCGTGTTTCTCACCCCATAGTTTTATAAAGCAAGTAATAATAGTAAAAGTGGGGCTATAAACTCACCTTAGCAGTTCGGTGAATAAGTACAAAGAGATCGAGTGTGATATAGCAGTGGCTCCTACCCGTAACCTAAGAACAAGAGGGCAAGTCTCAGTTTGCAGTTTTGAGTACTCACGACTCGAAGAGTGTGAATAAATTTAAGTGTTTACAAGTGGTTGTGTTTAATGTTGCTTGTGTGGCAAAGCTTACGATTAAATTGTTTTAAAGTGTTTTGTAAGTATTGGCTCTTGGAATAGATGTGAAGAAAATGCATCTGAAACTTTCATTATAGAGTTGACTCAATTTTGGCTCAAGTATTATCGATGTGGGAATGATTACAAGTCAAGTTGGTTTTGTTAATCTTCGAGGTGTGAAAATTATATATACAATATATATTTATCGGAGTGTGAGACAATAATATATTTGGGAAAATATAATATTTATAGTTTACGGGGATGTGGTCGTCAAATAAAAATATGTGTTAAATATATTTACTTAGAAGAAAAAGTGGTAAAATGTATAAGTTCATCAAGTTTGTAAAAGTTTTAGGGTGACAAGTGTCAAAGTACTAAGCTTGAGGATTGAAGTTGTAAAGATTATTATATGTTTCAAAACTTATAAAAGTTTCTAAGAAAATTGTTATTGGGTTTGAAGTTAAGGGACTATAGTTGTAAAAATACATATAAGTTACAAACTTATAAGAGTTTAAAGAAAAGTGGTAAGGGATTTGAAGTTGAGGGGCTAAGGGTGCCAAAATGCGAAACTTGCAAAATAACTAATCAAAAATAAAAATAAACCTGCTAAGGCAGGATTCGAACTCGCGACCTCTACTGTAAACGGAAGCGTCCCTCCCAGCTGAACCACTAGGCCAATCGTGCCTTATTTCCTAACTATTTTTATTTAACCCATACTTAACTGTTTTATTGAAGGATCGTTATTTTTATTGTGTTGATGATTCGGGTGGTCTTGGATGATGGAAATACATGTTTGCTATTAGAGAGAGAAAGTTGGGTGTTTTCTTGGTAGAGAGTTACTTCACAAAATGTAGAGTATTAGATTGAAAGCACCACCCCTTCCATGGATGGAAGGGTATTTATACTACAAATACGACCTCCTATCGGACTGTGGATCGAGGATACAAGGGTAAAGACCGATCCTTCCTCCACGGTGTTGTACTAAACTAAACTACGCTACAAACTAATAAATAAACTAATAAATAACGTGACTAACGACAAGTCTACGAGCTAACTTAAGCTAGATAACATTTGGGGTGACCGACTCTTCACTATGGAATTTTCTAATTCCTAACAATCTCCCCCTAAGGGAGGTCACCCCATGTTTTACATTTTGTATCCTAGCATTCTATTCTTGACTTTGTTCTTGAGCTCGAGACTTCAATTCTTCAATTGCATCTTTGTGCTTAAGTAGCGATTCTTCAAAGTCCGCATTGATTTGTACTTTTAGTGGAGGCCTTTAAGTGATCCACATCTTTGATGATCTTGAGCTTTCTTAGAGATCATCGACCACAAGATAAATCTCTGGATCACCCTTTATTGTGTTGCCATCATGTGAAGTTGTGACTTTCGGACCGACATGCTCACACTTTTGAATCATGACATCTTTCCATCTGAGTAGCGGAAGCCTTACTGATTCAAGATATTTGCAGCCAAGTAGCGAACAAGTATAGAAATATCGAGCGGTTATGTAGATATGCACCGGTCATGATTTCTTCAAATTAAATGTGGATCTTTGTGAGCATGCGGCTTTGGAATGACTCCTCATTACGATCGGTACAAGCGTCCAAATGTACCGCAAACAACAGTTAGCAATAAAACACCGCGAAAGTGTCTTTGATCACTTTCGTTGAATTGAGGTACACGGCCCACGGTTCCCGTTGATCGCTACAAGTCTGCCTGTGATCGGTAGGATTCGAAGAATCTCCTTGCGAGGGTTTAAGTTGTTCTAATTGTTCTCAAACCGAACGTCTCAAAGAAGACAACAATTGAGTGAACCGGCCAATTGAGATTCACCGATTGATGAAAAATGATTTGAAAAACAATCGCGTATTGCTTAAAGAAAGAGTTTTGCAATATGACGAAGGTTTTATGAGAAAGATCAATTTTCAATCAAAATACTTTTGTATTAGAGAATGAGTACACATTCGACGTGCTAGCGAAATGAAGAGATTCGCACATCGAACGGTTTTTCTAAAAGTATTTTTCAATCAGAGATACTTTTGAATTTGAAATGAATACACATTCGACGTGCTAGAGAAAAGAAGGTTTGCACATCGAACGGTTTTTTCCAAAAGTATTCGCGTCAATTCCATTCTCTGGACCAAGGTTGATTCAAGAATGAATCGCCCCATTGTTTCTATCCAGTTGTCACAAGCTTGATCTTTTGCAAGATTTCACATGTCACCCACCAAGAGCTTGTTTGATGTTGGCTCTAGAAGGATTTCCATCTTCATTGTGAATATTTTTACCTATCACTCGGATGTTCTGGCAATACCACAAGGATAATGCGTAGGACTCTTAATATATACTTACTTTCCACATTGTGTGAAAAAGCAAGTCTTCAAGAATTTAGTGTCCTAATGAGATATTGTGGATGATCTCTTGGCTCTAGACTCAATAGTGCACATTTGGTTCCTATGCCGGAGACTAGGGAGAGGGTCTCCTTCTTCAATATCAACAATCTCTAAGAGAAAGTCGATAGATTATGTCGGTTCCCCGTGAGAATGAAACAAGCCCTTTTAAGAGGAACTTGAGTAGCATGGGAAGTTTAGTGCAAAGGTCGTCAGGGTCCATGACGCGTCTTGTCTTCAATACCAGTGTTACCTTAGTAGACACTAGTAGCATATGTATTGAACCCGGTTCTTGCCCTAAGGTTGAATTATTGGAGGGCTATTTCTTTTCACCCTTTTCTCATTTATTTCTTTTTCATTCTTCAACCCCTTGATTGCTACGAGACTTCATTACTAAAACCTTGTTGGGTTTATTCCAGTTCTAGCTCTATCTCAGTCGGCACTCTTCCCATATCTCATTTTTCTCCTTTTTTTTTCAATATACCTAAGGACTCTACACTATCTAGTGGATTGTCCCCTGGTAGATCCCTCCGGTTCTGGCGGATCGTGGGAACGAATACCTAACCTAACCATCCTTGTAACACCATGCATAAAGTGAATTGGTTGGTCTTTTGGTATTGTTCATTCCTTCTCGAAACCAATTGAAAAATCATTTGGAAAATTAATCAAGGTACTTGTGATCGAGATCAAAGCATTTTGTACCTTAATAGTTTTGATCATTTAGAAAACCTCCCCTCAACATGTGCATATGATTAGAAATTGTTTAGCACAAGGAGGCAAGAGGACTTTGAAATATTTTCTTTGATCACAATTTTCATATGAAAAAGCCATTTGATTTTCTTGGTAAATTCTCCCCTCAATATGTGCATAGGATATTTGAAATCATTTTTATCACATAGAGGCAAGAGTTCTTTTGAAGCACATCCACGATTACAAAAGCCATTTAGAAACCATTTGAAAACTCAATCAAGGTACATTATGTTAAAACATAAAAGCTTTTGTACCTCGATAGTTTATTTTCTTTTAAAATGCTCTCCCTCAATATATGCTTGAGATTGAAAGCGCTTAGCACATCTGAGAGCAACTGCACAATTGAATCAAAACGATCATCTTTTATCAAATTTCATTATTAAATCACAAATTCTCCCCGATCAAAAATATCAAACCCTTTGAGATTTTGGATCCCAAGTGATTTAATAAGGTTTATAAAACATGGGAGAATATGTGGCCAAGTTTAAATACTCATCATGTTTTTGGATAAATCCTCCTCCTCAACATGTGCATCGTGTATTTGAAATCGTTTGGCACATGGAGGCAGGAGTGCCTTTAAAGGACTAAAACCGATTCCATTAAAACAAATTTGAGATTTAAATCACGATCTCTCCCGCGATCAAAAATTTCAAACCATTTGAGATTTGTAATCCCAAAAGATTTAAATTATTTAGAAAATTTTAGGGAAAGACGTGGCAAGATTTAATTTGAAAGATGTGAGATAGGACCAATTTAAACATTAAAGATTGTTAGTGTCAAGTATGATTGTTTTAAGAGATCTTTTAGGTAAAATAAAACAATTTCACAATCAAACAAGAACAGAAAAAATTTCATTTTAAAAGACCATGATTTTTAAATAAAATCAAACCATGACATAACATTAAATCTTTAGATCACCACTTATTGTTGTACAAACGGACTCTTTTGAAGATATATTGTTTGAAAATATTTTAAATTAAATCACTCTCCCCTCAATCGATGACCGAAGTCGATAATTGAGTGACTTAAATTTTGATAAAATGAAGTCCGGTGATTTTCTAAAATTAGTCCAATATATTTTCAAAACAATATTTTCCATTTTCAAAAACAATTTAATCAACTTATTCAAAATTGTTTAAAAATGGTATCCTGCACAAAGATACGTTAGGTGGTTGAGAAGCTTTTGTTGTTGCTGTAGGGCTTGGAAGAAAACCATCTGCGATGCGGTGAGACTTCTTCTTACGTTGCATTTTGAATGCCAACGAGGTCAAATTAAGCTCCGTTTCTTCAATCACTTAGAAGAAAACCATCTGCCGATGCAGTGAGACCTCTTACGTTGCATTTATGCCAACTCTCCATGGAAGTCCAATTAAGCTCCGTTTCTTCATTTGTCAACCCAAGATATAGTTACCCTTTCCTTTGGGCATCCAATCATCTTCAATTGTGGGATCCGGATCGGGAACATTCTTATATACCAATATACCCGCATACGTTAGTGAACACACATACAGATATATGGTGGTCGACATCACCCAAACAACAATCGACAAATAAAAGTCAATCCAACATAACAATCGATCATAAAATGTATGGGAAAATGTGTTCATCAAACACTAATCATCTAATCCTAGCAATCATATCCTAGGCACCTAGTCCTTCAACATAGGTTAACATCATTTTTAATTAAGCATATTAGGATAATTAAGAAAGCCCGTTGGATGATATAGATTTGAAAACATTGTCCCCCTCAATCAATGACTCTTTTTCCGAAAAGTTTAAAAGTGCTGAATTCATTAATTGAGTTTGCAAATTTTATAAAAACTCTGAATCTGATTGTTTTTAAGCAACTCATTTTCCACCATTTTGAAAACACCAAATATTTTTCTGAAGAATTTTAGACGGAAAAATATTTGTGTAGGAACAGCAGTCTTTCAACATACTTTCCTCATTTTGTTTTAGGATAAGTGCACGAAATATTTGAAAAATGGTTTAGCGCAGCACTTTCCTTTCTTGAAGAGCGGGTTGCTATCGGAAATAATAGCAAGCCATTGTTTAAGCACGGGTTACAGTCTGAAGTAACTGCAAGCCATCATTTGAAGCACGGGTTACAGTCTGAAGTAACTGCAAGCCATTTTTGAGACATGTATAGAAAAGAATATTTACACCTCCTGCTCGAACTTCATCTATGGTCCCGTGCCATTATTGAATGACATTTCTAAGACCGTAGATGTTATCGATACCAGAAGACATGTCTAGGAAAACATATTTTTGGAATTTTTCAAATTTTCTGATTTTTATGGGTTTTTGTTGGTTTTATATTTTTCTATTTTCTTTTGTTGGTTTTATATTTTTGTATTTGGTTTTTCAGATAAATATATACAAGGATAGAGAAGATGATATAGTAAAAGAAGATGATGATACGAGTACCGAGATAAGGATATCAAGCAGACCGTTGTAGAAGATAGAAGTCATCATCTCTTAAACATTCACCACCAAAGCAAATCGAGGCTCCAGAATAGAAGAAAGAACATGAGCCTATGAGAAAGAGAGACTTTGGTAGCTTCCCCAAACCGAAAATCCATTAGATGAGCAGATTCAAAGCTCTATTTCAAGCTTGCCTTAGCCAGGTGCACAGATAAGCACACCACTATCATAAAATCCGCTGCTCCATTTAAGAACGATAATCAAGGATCTCCATTCGGGGTTATATCATCTAGAAGAATAGCAACGTATCATCCCACTCATAAATAATCTTCTCAAATTTCATAACCACTGAATTCGGCGCAATCCATTCCAAAAGGTGTCAAGAGAACACTTCCCCTAAGTAGTTGAGTAGATGTAGTCAGTCTCTTAGTATAATGCTCAAGAACTCTCCCGAATACACTTCATGAGGGGAATGAAGAACACCTTCCCATGTTCACATTTTTCTTCCCTGATGAACGTGATGAAGCTCAAGAACCCGAAGTACACCAATATCAAAGAACTCTCCCGAATACACATCATGAGGGTAATGAAGAACACCTCCCCTATGTTCACATCTTTCGTCCCTGATGAATGTGTATGAAGCCCAAGAATCCAAAGTACCCACATTCCCAACGAGAGAATAACTGATAACACCTTCCTCATGTTACACATTTATCTCCCCTGAATATGTCGTACTTGTGTACCTCTTTTATCTTCAGAAACTTTCTCTAACATCTCTTCCCCCACATAGTTGGAATAAGAACACTAAACGCCTTGATGAGTAAACCTTGAGTTTCTCTGCGGTCATGACATTTGTTTTCCCGGAATATCTTCAATCACTTAGAAGAGTTAAGTTCATCAAGTTTACTCGCCATGAGTCAAACCTTGAGTTTCTCTGTGGTAATAACATTTGTCTTCCCGGGATATCTTCAATCACTTAGAAGAATTAAGCTCATCAAGATTACTCGCGTTTAGATGCGTGTCTCCTTTCCCCTTGCTGGTTTTGATGCTTCAGAATCAACAACTCATTGAAAGCCCGTATACTAGAAATTTGTTGAGAAGAACACTTGAATTCTTTGTGAGAATCAACTTGCTGAAGACTCTCTCTGGCTATTTATATCAACCCTTAAGTAGACAATTTGAAGTGACCACTGAAGAAGAAAAACCGATATACCCTACTTGAAACTGAAGTCAACTTCCCCACATTTGTATCTTAAGCTTGCACCTAATGATGGAAGAACGGTGTAGAGAATTTATGCTTCAAGCAAATCTCTAAGTACTCATTACCCAAACAAAGTATGAGACATTAACACCTCTCGCGATTATCCATACCGTCATATGCGTGTGACACTGAGTAAAACAAAGTAACTCCTAATAGTGATAGTTAACCGGTCTTCAACCTTCCACCTCGATCGCTGGTAACTAGATAAACCATGTCTTCAACTCAAATTCTTAAGCCCGAGCAAGTTATCAAATAAGAACACGGCTTTGTGAAAGTCAACTTCAATCTCAAATAAGTGATAAATGATTAACTCCGAAGTAATCAACTTGTGTCAAATGTCTAATACTTGAAATAGTCAATAACAACGTCTCGAGGAGTCATTCTACAGAATATGAGCAAGTCTAATTGGGATTGAATCGACTTATAACTCTCTCCCAATTAGTGCTCTCCCTAAACCGATAATCTGTTTGATAGATGCCCGAATAAGAAGAAGTCTTTAGATCGTTAAATGCAACTCGTCTTTAGTCTTCTAACATGCTGTAGAAAATGTAGAACGGATCAGACTCGACCTTCTTCAAGATTGTCCGGTTGGGGAATAGATAGTTAACATCTTCAACTCACACCAAAAAGCATCCCACCAAAAGGATCCCAATTAACTTACATCTTGCAAATCCCCTTAACTAAAATCCCTCTCAATCAAACAAGAACAGAAAGATGTTCATCAAGGAAATCGGCAATCAGCGCGAACACACGAAATGGTAACACCAAGCAAACAATCACATCAAACAAGAACAGAAGGTTGTTCGGAATCATCATGTTGATGTGCACGTGAAGCATTAACCGGAAGCACTTTGTCGATAAACTCATATCAGCTTGTGAAGATGTCAACAAACGGCTCTTAAGAAGAAACTCCATGTGAAGATTACCCGATAAGAAGAAGCTCGGTTCTTACATGAGTTTAGAGCCGTATGACCATTTAAATTCTCAAATAATAATCAACCATGCAAAAATTTCACACTTCTCCCCTCAAGAATTGCATACGGAGTTGCCATTCTTGATTAAATAAGTGAAAATCATCCAATGTTCTATTCACACTTCTCTCCCGTAAAATAAGCACATGATGTCGCCATCTTCATTATAATCGAGCAAGTGGAAATGAGAAAACAATCGAGTGGTAGCCGGTTCACTTGATGACTGAAGCGCATGGAAAAGTATGAAGCATGTTGATGAGAATGGTCATAATAGAGAAGATTTCTCTTCTTCAGAAGATAATGCGCACTAAAGCGTACACATTTCTTTTCTTTGAGTACGAGGCTCATGTGAGCAGGCGTCATAAGAAGATTTCTCTTCTTGAGAAGATATGCGCCTGAAGCGTACATTTCTTTTCTTTGGAGTACGAGGCATGAACTGATGTGTTCATACGTCATAAGAAGATTTCTCTTCTTTTAAAGATAATGCGCACTGAAACATACACATTTCTTTTCTTTGGAGTACGAGGCTGAACCGATGTGAACAGGACGTCATAATCTCTCTTTTTCAGCTCTCTTAGCAAAACATGTAATCGACCCCATTATCATTCAAGAGGCTCTTTGTCGTGACAGGTGATGGAAAACCCAATATGATGAATTTGACCCCGAAGTAAACTAACCCGAACTCGTGACTTAAACTTGTACATATGTAACAAAGAGCGGTGCCGAGAATTCATGCTCCATTGAATCTCTTAAGTACTCTATACTCTTCAACCAACCAACCATCAAGTAATAGACGTACATTACCTCTTGAAAATCCACAATTGAATGTGACACTGAGCACTACAATGTAACTCCTTAAAGTGATAGTTATTTTGTAGTGGTATGAGCCCAATTCCTCCAAGTGGTAAAAGAAAAGGTAAAAGACACCCAACAATAACTAGATTTCCAAGTCTTCGTTTTTGAAAATAAGCTTGAACAAGGATCATGAAGAATCTTCATCCAACCATCCCCGATACCTTCAGATGCTAAGTACACTTGCCCGTGATATTTCACTTCAACCTCAAATAAATAATAGTGAATTAACTCCGTTGTCACATCTTCTTGGTTAAAAGCTCAAATCTAGCCTCCTTTGACGTTTTAAGTGAACTCTGATAATGGTTTCATCCCTACCATGGTCAACAGCACATAACCCCGTAAAACCATGTAATAACCAAACTGCCATGACGAATATCCAAACACACATCCAATTTATGAAGTACACCCTTTTATCCTTTCTTCAAAGAACCCGTAACGCCAAAGATCGAAGACCCCAGATCGCTTTCCTTTCTCCAAGATGGTTCCATCATCACGGATTTTACAATTCTATAGTTTAAACCAGAAATAGTTTCTTTCGGCGGATTTTACAAAACCAAGAATAAACCGTAAGATAGATCCGAAATGCACTCAACAATTACCGGGATGTTTCCATTGTCGGGATTTTACAAGTCTATGATTTAAACCGAGAAATAGATTCTTTCGCGAGATTTTACAAAATCAAGACAGAACCGCAAACAACGTTAGCTTGAATGTGTTATGACAATTTTGGTTTCGATGAATATCTGTTTTAGGGGAACATGCAGCGGTTCATCAACGAATCATTTACCAACATCAACAACCATCCAATCAACACTTTGGTAAACACATCATTCACGCATTCTGTCGGCAGTAGCTGTGACCACTTGGTGAAGTAAATCCGATATGTCAAACTTGATCATGAAGTAGAGTTCCCCAGAATTGTTACTTAAACTTGTACTAATCCTTGTGAAAAAGAAACGGTGTACCCAATGTACAAAACCTCTTGACATTCTCAACTGAGTGAGACACCGAAGTGATAGTTACGTTGTGGGTTAAACGAGAAAGAATCACAAAAGTAACTAAATAGCCAAGTCTTTATCACCCTCAATAAACGCCCAAACAAGTCATCTTCACGGAAGGGTAGAAAGAAAGAAGACAAAAATAAGTAAACGCGCCCGAAAAACGTCACTTCAAATCCAAATAAGAAATACCGAACAAACAACCCCGTAGTCATCCTAGTTCCAATATCAATTCAAGCCGTGACAAAATATCCATCGTGAAAATGGATAAACCAAAGTATTAAGCCTCATAGCACATCAAATCACATTATCACTCCAAATCATATCGACAAATCTCATCATTATCCATATCTCATACGACTCATATCATCAAATCTCATTTTTGTCAACTCTCATTAAAACGATCCAATTAAGAGAAGCTCATCAGATCATCATCCAATATTCAAGTCATCACAAATACAACTCAAATCCATATCCGGTATTACTCATTGTCATTCCATTCATTCACGAGAAATATCACCACTTATGAATCCACATTTTTGAGATAGTCAAATTCGGATAGAACAAATTGTATTACCACCATCTCATATGAAAATTTGTTTCAAATCCCACGAGCGGATCCAACATTAAGCACAAGAACAATATTCGGTCCATTAACCCAAACATAACATTCAATCCAATATTATGTGATGACATCTCACACCAATATTATACCCCAATTACAACACGAGCAAATCCAATACTCGGTCAACCATAATTAGGGCCCATTTTTGAAGAAAAGTCACAGCCCATAGAAACAACTTAATACCCTAAATGAGCGGTATATAAAACGCATGTTAAACATCTCATAACCCTAAAAATTCTCATACTAAACAACTGTGCAGACAAATTACCTTTTCCAAACCCTAATCCTTATCTCAAATCAGTCCGCCCCCAAAATAAAACATCCTGAATCCAAGTTCCAAACTCTACCGATCTCACAAACACACGTACTTCATCTCAATCTCAGTTGCTAACTCAAACACCTTTTTATTCCTGTTCACTGCTCCCATTATACGAAGCCAACCAGTGACGGATCATCACTTATCATCACTTCAATCTTCTTCTTTTGATCATAGTTCAA
>OU343216.1:123109481-123134753 GCA_910596185.1 Chrysanthemum makinoi | reverse complement strand
GGATGAAGACCTAGTTAACTATCACTTAAAGGAGCATTGTAGTGTCTGTCTCATTGAAGATGAGGATTTTGTCAAGAGATTGCTGTCTACTTATATGGTGTTAGTATAAGTTTGGAGTCACGTGGATAAACAAGACATAAGACACAAGATTGGGTTATTCTACTTCTTTATCAATTTTGTTATATTTGGTTTTCTTCACAAATGATCATTACATAGAGCTTATCAAGAATCATTTTCATTCATCACTCAAGAGGAAGTTTCTACTGCTTATATTCTCTATTTGTTGATAACAAAAAGGGGAAGAAATATTGGAGTAGCATGGCATGGATTAAGGGGAAGACAAAGGAAGACAAGAATGTTTCATTCACGGAGATGTTTACATCTCAATATCTCTACTTCTGCCTAGGGAAGTTCAGACACTACTTTTATTTGTTTTGTCATCATCAAATAGGGGAAGATTGTTGGGTTTTAGGTTCCTTGGATTTGATGATACAAAATAAATACAAGAATGAAACAAAAGGACTTAAAGTGACAAAGAAGAAACCTACAAAAAGATGGAAGGACTTGCTTGCAAAAGAAGATTTATTATTTAGTCCTTCGTAGTATTTTGTAAACCCTAATCTTCTAGTATATAAAGAGGACACGGGGTGGTGGTTTTATAATTAAGTCTTCCATAATGTAGTCATTAAAGGTGTGTGTATCTAGGCCAAGTCCTATAAGTGGACGCCTAGGATTTGTGTAGTTTAGCCTCAAGGATCTTTGATCCCTGTTACAAGTTTAGTGTAACCGTATTATTCCGATCAAATAATATTTGAGGCTTGGAGTGATTATAATGATAAACCTTGTGTCAATAACTATGATTTGTTTTATTCCGCTACGTACCAAGTTTATTGTCATCAAGTATTGTTAACCCTAGAGGCTCAAAAACGATCTCAAGGAGTCCTAACAAACCTACAATTGGTAATGTAGATTGGGGAGCTACCTAGGGATTCTAAGGTTTTATTGGTCGTAAGAGTGGCGACAGAAAAAAATTAACTGAAATTTTTGGTAAAAGCTTCGGCAGGATGCTTTCTAACGATTTATATCTTTTGTCGTGAACCGTTGGATCGGGCTACAATTTAACATGAAGATTCTATGTATATCCAAGAAGATTTTCACCGGAGGGATCTTTGATTTGACGTCTAGATCGAAAGTTATTCATGGTCGAAAACTGGTGCAGACAAGGTATTCTTGTTCGAATTTTTAAGGTTTTTAAGGTATCGATTTTTCTGTTTTTCTTATTTGAATGATTTATTCATTATGGAAATCGATGCATACAAGTTTTGGGAAACATACAATTGGATTTCTGTTACGGTTATCCAGCTCCTACAGTGTTCCGTGTTTATATCAGATGCTACAGTGCTCTTTGTTTTATAACAGTTGCTACAGTGTTTCGATCACAGATGCTAGAGTTTTTATGTTTCGATGAATTGAAGTAACATATCACATGGGATGGTAGCACTTAAATTCTTAACCCTAATTATTATATTTGCTTTTTACATCAAGGACGGTGCCTTGTTTTTTTATCTACATTCGCCTTGTTGCATGATCTCATACTTGAGATAGTGGGTTGATAATTCATACTTGATGTTTTAAGGATCATGGGTTATTATTATTGTTTGTGCTACTCGTTGATGATCTCTCTACTTATTAGTTACGAGTTACCACGGCTATTTTACTTGTTTCCACTGCTAGCAACGCATCGCTTTAAACCACCGAAGTCATCTTGTAACCATCGCTATTTTACTCGAACTTCACGGCTAGGCTTCTCGAAAGGTTACTAATGCTCATGTCCTGATATATCGCTCCTTAATGCCCGTGGAAAACACCGATAGCAAATCATTCATTATTCCCAAGTAGCGAGACTAAGTTGATCGGATGATGGTCCATTGTCATCCAATGTACCAAGTATATATGATACACTTCCTAATAATGTTACTACTGATGTGGATGGCATGGCAACAAAGATCAACAACAGGTTTTGTTAAAGATAATCATTGATGGTATGGTGTCGTGCAATATTTGCTGGTTAAGTGGTAATCTATTTTATGGTTGTGCATGGAAGATTTGATTGGTTTGCATGTGAATGTCATTATCTTTAATTGTTTATTGAGCTGCACAAGTGGGTCGGTTCTTATATTTAAAGGGATGGTGACATATCTTAATCATGTATTATTGATCATGGGACAATGATTATAATATGGTCATCATGGTCGGTGTAGCATGTTTTGGTTTCGGTATTTTTATAAGTGGTATAGGAATTAAGGGAAGTTGCAAGTTTTGGTATGAGATTTTGGTGACACACACATGGATAATGGTTCACACAGGTTATTGGAAGTTGTTCTTAAAAAGTTAAAGTTTTCGGATTTGGATTTATTGGATTAGTTGATTACGAAGAAGGTTGAATATCACTAATTTGATGTTGTAGTTGAGTTTCACAGGTTTGTGTTCTTATCATATCTCAAAGTGGGTGTTACACTTTGTAGATAACTTGTTCGTGCTTAAAGGATGTTGACAAAGACTTGCAAAATCTAGTTTTCATAGGTCAAGGGGTGGATGGATGAAGACCTAGTTAACTATCACTTAAAGGAGTTACATTGTAGTGCTCTGTGTCTCATTGAAGATGAGGATTTTGTCAAGAGATTGCGGTCTACTTATATGGTGTTAGTATAAGTTTGGAGTCACGTGGATAAACAAGACATAAGACACAAGATTGTTATTCTACTTTTATCAAGTTTGTTATATTTGGTTTTCTTCACAAGTGATCATTACATAGAGCTTAATGAAGAATCATTTTCATGCATCACTCAAGAGGAAGTTTCTACTGCTTATATTCTCTATTTGTTGATAACAAAAAAGGGAAGAAATATTGGAGTAGCATGGCATGGATTAAGGGGAAGACAAAGGAAGACAAGAATGTTTCATTCACAGAGATGTTTACATCTCCTCTACTGCCTCTGGAAGTTCGACACCTACTTTATTTGTTTTGTCATCATCAAATAGGGGAAGATTGTTGGGTTTTAGGTTCCTTGGATTTGATGACAAAAATAAATACAAGAATGAAACAAATGGACTTAAAGTGACAAAGAAGAAACCTACAAAAAGATGGAAGGACTTGCTTGCAAAAGAAGATTTATTATTTAGTCCTTCGTAGTATTTTGTAAACCCTAATCTTCTAGTATATAAAGAGGACATGGGGTGTAGGTTTTATAATTAAGTCTTCCATAATGTAGTCATTAAAGGTGTGTGTGTGTATCTAGGCGTCAAGTCCTATAAGTGGACGCCTAGGATTTGTGTAGTTTAGCCTCAAGGATCTTTGATCCCTGTTACAAGTTTAGTGTAACCATATTATTCTGATCAAATAATATTTGAGGCTTGGAGTGATTATAATGATAAACCTTGTGTCAATAACTATGATTTGTTTTATTCCGCTACGTACCAAGTTTATTGTCATTGTTATTGTTAACCCTAGAGGCTCAAAACGATCTCAAGGAGTCCTAACAAACTCCACATATCCTAGCTGCACCGATCACACCCAGTTACCTCAGTGTAATGCTCAATATTATGGTCTCGAAAAGATATGCAAGGTCAAGTTCTAAAGTCTACTACAACCACCGGCACACTCATTTTTATGGAATTATGTATATGGGGAAAACGGAAAAGGCTTATCCTCACACAATGTAAATATGGGGTTGGTGTGCCCAGTTAAGATTAATCCAGTTAAGTAATGAAAAACATGTCAAAATTTTACCAATGAAACACTTTTCACTAAAAACTAGAAAAATAAAGGAAAGTAAAATCAGGTGGGTGTCTATTTCTAATCCCTTCCCCCCACTTAGGTCATACTATGCATATAAATTAAAAATAAGAAGGGTTAGAAAGGATCGAAAAACTCCCCTGGATTTTCTCGGAATGATCGAAGATACACGAGTAAACGTGTCTCGGTTTGAGATCCATGATTAAACTTTAATTACCTGAATTCACTAAAGACAACCAAATGCATCATACTAGAAAAACAACAAGCAATGAAAATAAAGATAAAGAAAATCCTAACTCACTTTCGTAGGAATCACAGTTGCATTTAGCGAATGCAACAAGCCTTTTAAACCACTCGATGTCCCGAGTGGACGAGTGAAGTCTCGTGAGGGTTTACAGGGAACAAACCCACAAAACTCATTTAAAACTAACACAAGGTTATGGTGGGTAAGAGTAAATGAAATTTTGGTTATAGGAGAGGTTACGGCGTAATCACATAAGTGAGTTACGCCATAATTAGTTAAAACATGGAGACCTTCGATACTAGAGGAGGGTTACAGCGTAACCCTGGATTATGATTACGCTGTAATAACTGCACATAATGGAAATTCCTGACTGGTTCCAATATTTGGTTAGCTTAAACGCCATCCTCCTTGCTTCATTTCCTGCAAAATATAAATACAAATATACCAAACCCCAACTATACTAATAAAAATGGAAAAGAAGAGATAGGCATGGGGTGCCTCTCACGAAGCTCTTGTTGTTATCCGAGTCACGAGCTTGACTCCACCCTTATTTACTAAGTAAAAGGGTGTTCATCCCCTCACTTGAAATCAAGCGTGGGTGAAAATAGCAATAAACACCATGAGGGTGTGAATTTGCTAAAGGATGGGGAAATGATGAATTATACCTTAAAGGAGATGTCATTCCCCTCCTTACCCCCACCCGTTTTAGTCGATGGCATTGATGATTCGTTCACCTCGTGATGTGGTTGATTAATCGGCTCATATGTCTCCTCGTTAATCACTGAAGTGTCCAAGATCTTGTCCTCTAATTCCTTTACAAGATCAACTAAAATTGGTTCAGTAGCCGGTGCTACATAACCATCATCGGGTGATGTGACGTGTGAGGTCAAGGGTTGCACGATTTCATCCATAATTTCAGCAACATGTACAGGAAAACTAGCAAGATTGTTAGCAATAAAAGAAGAGCTAAAAGTGATAAGGATTTAAAATGTACACTTTAAGGGGTCATTTAAGCCCATAATCGACCACTTTTATATCCGTTACTGCTTAATTTCGTTCCTTTTCACTTTTTAGGTCTCTTAGAAGCAAAATGCTGGAGTGATGCATATTTGGATGAAAAGGGGTGAAAACATGAAGAAAATGGCAAAGTCAAGATCGAAGCCAATCAAGCTACTGAAATTGAACCTGACGGCGTCCCAACTAAAGGGCAACGCCATCCCCTTCTACAGATTTGATAATAGATGCACCTGACAGCTCAATAGACTTTTTGCTCAAATACACCCGGAAGCGCCAGCTTTGAAGAGGAAGGGCCACTAAGACTTTTCATCTCGCACGCCCAGACGAGAATCGACGACGCCCTCAAGGAGCCCGACGCGCCACAACTACAACGCGGACGCCGCTCCAATGATAACTTGGCCAAGACGAAAACCCTAATGACGATTTATCCGACGGCGCCCCACCTATAAGGCGACGCCGCCGCAGTGTAAATCTATATATAGAATTCGATTTTTCTGTATTTGAAGAGGTATACTTGTGGAGTAAAAACCCTAAACGTTTGTAGTCCGACTTGGACAGTATCTTTGTGTCCCAAACCCTATTTTACACATCAAGATAAGTGTTTTATTCAATTAGTATCATTATGTCTTCCATTGAATGTGTGTCTGCTTGCATGTTTAACATGTCCGGCTAAATTTCTTGTGTGTTTGCTTAGATCTATTAAACCTAGTTGTTAATTATTGATTGGTTGTCTCTTATCTTAATTGTAAATGGCTTAGGAGTGCACTAGGCTATCGTTGTGTTTAATGTTTGAGTAATCTTTGTGAACATTAGTTTATGAATCATTTAGCGGATTTAGTAGTCTAAACATCCAAAGATAACCTTAGAGTTAGTTTATGAATCATCTAGAGGACTTCGTAGACAATAACCTAAAGGTATTCTCAAAGAGTTAGGGCATAAGCATTCCCTACGACCTTAGAAAACACAACGCTAAGAATAAGGACGGAAAATTCAACCAACAATAAAAGATAACTAGGGAGTAATAGTATATAGGTAAGCACATTTTTAATCATCATATGAGCACACAATCAAATAGACATAGCTACCCGTAGTATTAGATAATTAGATAGTAGAAGTAATCGGTAGAAGTACCACCCCAAACCAATTGCCCCAGATATACCTTAGCTTTATAAAACATATAAAAGATGAAAAAGAATCATCCTCAACCCCAACCTTAGCGTAGTACACTTCTTGCTAGCATTCCTATTCCCCTAGAGAACGATATCACAATTGAGGCTTACCCAATACTACACTACAACGATTAGGTTCACTGCCTAAGGTGTTGAAAAACTTGCTCGATTTAAAAGGAAGTTCCTTTGATCCCTAACGCCAGACGCATCAAGTTTTACCGCTTTTGGGGAATAGAATAGCTAGTTATATTTTTATCTCGTTTAGGTTCCCTTGCTCGATTCCTATCAAGTGAGATTTTTTTCTCATTTTTAGCTTCCTTGTAGTCTATCCCCCTTCTTCATGACTTTGTTCGTAGCCTCATCACTTTTCATCATGGAAGGTGATAACCCGCCACCACATCACCCAATTCCCATCGACCCACCACCAATTGACCCGCCAAGAGGCCGTACTCTTGGTGAATACTCTAGACCAAGCCACCAAGGCTATAGGAACACCATTGATCTCCCCGATCAAGCTCAAACTATGGCCCTGCAATCCGACACCATTCGGTTGGTGCAAAACAGATGTGCATTCCATGGACTTCATCCGAAGATCCTAATCAGCATCTTAAGGACTTCCTAAAATCGCTGATTCCATCGACCTTGATGCTACCACACGGGAAACCACACGCTGCGTCCTTCTAATTCTCTACTAGACCAAGCTAATAATTGGCTTGAGCGACTTCCCGTCGGATCCATCTCAAGTTGGGATGATCTCACCACTCGTTTCCTTCCCCAATTTTTCCCACCGGGGAGAACTACCAAACTTATGAATGAAATCTTGATGTTCCAACAACGTCAAGGTAAATCTCTCTACGAGGCATGGACTCGATTCAAGGACTTGCTCCATAAAGTCCCTCATCACGTCATCGATCTATGGCTTCAAGTCCAAATCTTTAACGATCATGTCAACTTCTCAACTAAGCAATCCATCGACCAAGCGGCCGGAGGCAAACTTACTGATCTTACCGCGGAAGAATCATGGGATACAATAGAGGACCTTGCCCTCTATGACAATGAAAGTTGGAATGACCCCCGTGAGTTGCCCAAAACCGTCAAGGCAATCTCCTTGCCTCCCATTGACTCACAAACTTCCAATCCTAAGTCTTCACGCCAAGTGAACAAAGTCTCTTCCTTGTGTGAGCTATGTAGTGGTCCCATGACACTCGTACTTGCACGAGATTCCCCGAACAAGCTTCCATTGACTATGCTTCCTCGCGTACCAATGGAATAGGAGGGAGATTCCCCACAACACCAGACCTAGAACTTTCAATGATGCCCGAGAAGCATGGAGGGGAAAACCAGACTATAATTGGGGACAAAGCAAAGAATTCACCTCTAATGATTCCCCATGGTCCAACGGCCATAACCAACAAAACATAGAAGGGATGTTACAACACCTAGTTACATCCCAAGAAGCTCAAATAGCCAAGCTTTCGGACCGCTTTAACCAACAACAAGCCGAGATGGATAGGAAGATAGATAACCTTTTGAAGGCCATGACCACTAGTGATAGGAAGACCACCGAAAAGGTTAATGCCATCGCGACTCATTCTCCCGAAGCTTCCGGTGTGAAAATTAAGGACCCAAGTAAGTACTTTGAAACTAGGGATCCCTCGTCATCCAAGCACGTTTAATTCGTCAATGCCATCACTTTAGTGAAACCAAATAAGAATAGTGATGAAGCGAACCATGAGACGATACTTGAGGTTAGTGAAATTCCTAAGGAAGAATCAACCAACGAAGTAGACGAAGTAGGTGATGAATACTTCAATAAGTTTCCTACGAAAGAAGAACTTTCACGCCACCCACACTTAGTATGCGACCTTCGCCACATGTATGTTAGGAGAAGCCCTCGAATCATATTTGGAAATCCTTGGAATCTCAACATACCATGTTGCATAGGACATCTTATCGTGGCAAAGGCCTACATTGATCGCAAGTCCCAATAAACATCATGACTAGCACATATTATAATTGAGTGATGAAGAAACCTATCCCAATTAGGCAAGACCCTAATGATCCTAGAGTTAGTTGTAATTCTGGTAGAGTTAAGGGATTGCCCGCCTATGTAGGTAGTTTCAATGCACTACGGATTTCATAATTGTGAATGATATTAGTACGGCCATAGATCCTAGCTTGTCCCACGTAATTCTAGGAAAACCATTCATAGAAAACACCGAGATGACTTATGATCCGTCATTAGGAATAGTTAGATTCAAGGATGAGACCAATGACATAGCTTACAAAATGCCATTTAAGATTGAGAAATTTGCATCACTATCGAATGATGAAAAGGAACTTAAGCTATCGGTCTACTATAGGAATGAGGAGGATAAGAGGAGAGGAGTAGATTATGTGATGAATAAGACTTTTGGGTTCTATAAGGATTGTTTGAAATTAGGACCGGAATATAGAACCGATTGGGGGGGGGGAATGACTTATTAGAAAGATGCATAATAGGACATTACTATAACATGGAAAACCCCAATAGAGATCGTCATGAGGAATAAGGTGACAATAATGAAGTCACGTAGGAGCACGACTTCGAGTCTAGCTACAAGACTCATAAACAAAGAAAAACGCTTCATGGGAGGCAACCCATGCTTAATTGTTTTCTTGTTTGTGTGTCATATATCTTTTTCATTGTTGTTTATTCTCATGTTTAAATTTGTGAAAATGCTTTATTTTGTCTTTAACCTCGTCTTAATTATATATAAAGGTATTTTACATAAAGATAAGTGTAGGAGGATTTACATACGTTTTTAAAAGAACGTGAACATGAGAACTACAATTAGTGAAATTGATATATATGTGTGTTTGTTAGAGTCAAATACTTGTATCGAGTCATAATGGATGTTTTGCAAGAATTTTTTCCAGGTTTTAAAGATGTAATTTTTCCAGAATTTTTCCAGGAAAACACAGCAGCACTGGCCAAGTAGACAAACTGACGACGTGTTAAGCGTAAACAGCTTATAAAATTTTCTCGTTTGTACTATGTATAAATTTTTGGAAATCGGTGTCTTATTTTCCAGAAAATCTGCAAACATCCATTCCACAAGCATTATATACTAGTTTAGTCGTGTCATATATAGTTTTACCCGATTTTATGCTAAGGTTTCATCTATTTTTAAAGTGTGCGTGTTATATTTGTCGAGAAGAAGAAACTCAACATTGGATGGAGCTTATCACGTATACATTCTTCTTGGGGAAGAATTTAACCACTACTTCACACAGATCCTACCGAGCTAATCAGGGGAGTACTAGTTTCTTTCTCTTTTAATTACCTTCCTTTATCATAACTTTGATACTTTTAGGGGAACATTGGGACAATGTTCAGCTTAAGTGTAGGAGGAGAATAAACGGGAAATTAGAAACTATGCTTATCCTTGATTATTTGTCTTGTCCTTGGTCACTTGTGTAATAAGCTATGAGAAATATTCGTTAGGGCAATTTTAGCACCAAATTAAAAATTTTTTGTGACATGTACGAGCAAAAACTTTAGTCTTAATAAAGCGTCTCATGGATAGGAGTTATATGACTAGCACAAAAACCGTTTACCACTCAAATTCCACCCCAAAAATGTGAGGTTTGCCCCTAGATCTTTAGGAATAAAAGCATTCACCTTTAATGCTTAGAGAGTGTACCTGTAGTATAATAGATTCTAGAACTTGTTTTGTGATGCATTTCGAGATCGCTAGTGAGACTACACTTGTGTATTTAGTGATAAGGATTTAAAACGTACACTTTTAAGGGGTCATTTAAACCCTTAATCGACCACTTTTATATCCGTTATCGCTAATTTCGTTCTTTTCACTTTTTAGGTGTCTTAGAAGCAAAATGCTGGAATGATGCATTTTGACTAAAAAGGAGTGAATACATGAAGAAATGGCAAAGCCAAGATCGAAGCCTCTCAAAGCTAATCAACAGTACCTGACGGTGTCCCAACTAAGGGGCGACGTTTTCCTTCTATGAAGACTTGATCAAAAAGTGCACGCGACGGCTCAGTGGAATTTCTGGTCCTAAAGCTTGATGGCGTAACGCCTTAATTCTGGAAGGCGTCACTCACAAAATCTACACTAGATGCCCAGAATCAAAGACTCAGACGACGTCGCTATTAAAGACTGACGGCATCACACATCTCAACTGACGTCGTCACAAGCTGATCAAGACTATCACAACATGTACATGAAGTAGCGATAATCGCTTTGGCCATAACTTTGCATACCTAACCGATTTAGGTGATTCAAAAGCCCACCAATCGAACGATAAAATACATAGTTTGTGAAAAGTCTTCGTGGATGCCAGAATCTATCGAAATGACGCCATCACCCTTGCCGACAGAAAACGGTTGGGATATGAAAGTGTCAAGATACAAAGTATCAAGATATGAAAGTAATGTAAGTCGCAGTACCGAAAAAGTCAAAGAGTCAAAGTACTCCTAAAGATAAAGTTAAAGTACTACACAACGAAGTCAAAGTACTGCAAGAATAAAGAATTGTTATGCTCGTTTATGGAAAGTATTGTAACTCTAGAATATTCTGTATTAGATTACTTGTCGAACAAGAATACAATTTGTAAACCGACTAGGATATCCTTGAGCCTATAAAAGGACTCCTAGATTGGCATTAGACATAAGAGTTTATGAGTTTTAGAGTTTACAAATTCACAAGTTATTTAGAGTTGTTTAGAGTATCTGCATAATAAGCAGATTTATAGTAAATAATAATAAAAGTTATTCTTCTTAGCTTTGTTAAGTAAATTCCGTGTACTTGATAAAGATTGCTCAGTGTTTCTTTGTTAATAACTTAGGATTTATCCGAGGTTGTTAAACCTTAACAAGCTAGTTAAGTTAGTTTGATTAAAGTATATCGATCCAACAAGTGGTATCAGAGCTGTGTGGAAACTCGACTAGGAAGAAACCCTACTTCAACAATATTCAAGATGTCGATTGAAGCTGTTCCACCACCCTCAATCACCTCACTCATAATTCCAATAATCAAGAAGGGAGAATATGATCTCTGGTGCATGAAGATGAGGCAATATATTGCCATTACAGACCATGCTCTATGGAATGTAATTGTTAATGGAATGAAGTTTTCCGAACCCATTGATGTTCCTGGACAACCCAAAGCACCTAAACCGCCTTTTACCAAAGAAGAACCTTATGGAATCAAGAGAAGGCACTTCTCAAATTTCATGATGCTAAAGATGCTAAGCAGCTCTGGGCTGCTCTCAAGACCAGATTTGAAGGGAATGAAGCCTCTAAAAAGATGCACAGAAATTTGCTGAAGCAACAGTTTGAAACTTTCACAGTTGGTGAAAGAGAGAGTCTTGATACTGCATATGATAGGTTTCAAAATCTCCTCAACATGTTGGAGTTATACAAGGCAGAAGTATCAGTTGAGGATGCTAATTTGAAGTTTCTAAGGAGTTTGCCATCTTCATGGCATGTGATTGCTACAATGATCAGAGGACAACAAGGTTTAGATGTCATGGACTTTGATGATCTCTATCATCAATTGATGGTGTATGAGCATGAGATGAGTGGTCAAACAAATTCCAAGTCTCACAGTATTGCTTTTCTATCATCTGAAGAAGGGCAGACTTCAATCAAAAGTACTGCTTCTCCTCAAAGTACTGCTTCTAAAGTATGCTGTTTACACACCTCCTTCATATGCTCTCAGCCCCACCAACTACCACTATGCACTCAGATGAAGTTATGTGCTCATTCTTTGCACAACAAGCTAGTTTACCTGTCACTTATGAAGAAGATCTAGCACGGATTGAAGAAGATGCACTTGAAGAAATTGATATCAGGTGGCAAGTTGCTATGATCACTGCCAGGATCAAAAAGTATATGAAGAAGACAGGCAAAAGCATTGATTTCAAACCAAAACAGGGAATAACTTTTGACAAATCCAAAATTGAATGCTTCAATTGTCAAAAGACTGGTCACTTTGCAAGGGAGTGTAGGTTTTCTAAGTATCAAGCAAACAGGACATCTGAGAAGCCAAAACTTGAGCTCAAAGAAATTCCAATTATTGAAACAAAGGCTTTGGTTGCTCAAGAGAAGTTATCAGAAGTTGACTGGAGTGAAGAGTTTGATGATGAAAGTGACTTACTGTATGGTAGCAAAGGGAAGAAGTAGTTGAAGAAGTGGAAGCATTGGACCGAGCACCGCTTTTGATGAGGAACCGAACATGTGCTTTGGAATCTGATGATGGCTTTGGAGGATTTGATTGGAGCAAGGAAAGTGAAGATGATCCTATTCTTCTTGCAATGGTGGCTACTTCACCAAGTTCATCTCCTATCTCTGAGGTATGCTCAAATTGCTATGATTTTTATCAAAAATTACTTAGCAGTTATGTGATTGAAAGAGATAATTGTGTTAGGGCTAGGTCAGAAGTAGCTGGTTATCAAATAACCTTAGAATCTATGGAAGCCAAAATCTTAGCACATGAAACTAATGAAGTAGCTTGGGCTGAAAAATATGAACAACAGGATTATCAGTTAAAACTTAGTGAATGGAAATTAAACTGTAAAATCGTTGAAATTGAGAAATTGACTAAGGAAATAGATGATTTGTTAGCTAAGTTTGCTGCTTGGGGTGAATCTGGTCTGTCACATGTTACTTATATTCAAAAACAGCAAATAGCCTATCTTAAAACTGGATTAGGTTTTGGAATGGATTTTAGTAAACTAGAAGAAAACCAACCTAGTGATCAGGATGAAGGTGATTTTGAGGATATAACCACTAGTGATGATGAACTCATTAATTATGTAGATACATCTAGTAATGAGAGTTCAATAAGTGATACACCTCCTGAGTATAAGAAAGATAATGAGTATCATGCAGTTCCTCATCCCACTGGCATTCATCAACCCCCTAGGCCTGATGTTTCTCGTTTTGGAGTAGACAGTCTAGAGTTTAGGAAAAAGCTTGTAGCTCAATCTAGGACTGAAAAACCCAAAGAAGCTGTTGAAAATCTTGTTCAAAATCAAGCAGTACCTTCAAATCAAAGTACTGCTCCACAAGCAGTACCTTCTGCAAAACCTTTTCAAAACAGTACATCGCTAAACCTTTTTGGGATAACTTTGGTCAAAACAGGTTTCATCATTCACCAAGAAGGTAAAATAATTTTGGGCATAGACATAGAAGAAGTCACTTTGGAAGTATGGGTCAAAAACTGTGCTTTTTGTGTTTTAGTCCTACTCATTTAATCAAGGATTGTGAACATCAATCAGAATACCTTAGCAAATTTCCAAAGAATAGGTCTGTCAACCAGAAACCTAGAGAGCACAAACTAGTTTGGAATAATTCAAATAGGGTCAATGACAGAAATTTCTCACAAAATCATAAATACCCACATCAAAGAAGACCTTTTTCAAAACCTTCAGTATCTCACAGTACTTTCCAAAGTATCAGAATTCGACCAAGATTTCTCAAAGTATCGCCTACCAAAACAAGGTAACGATCACACTATTTGGTATAGGAGTCCTAGGAGATCTCACTATCAACCTAGAAGGTATTATAATTCACATAGGGGATCTAGATCACAGGAACCACGTGTTAAAACAGAATGGGTTAAGAGGGAAAGTACCAGAGGGACAAAACACAGATTTCAACAAAAAGTGAATAAGATGTTTTTGTGATACAAGAAAAAGAGAATGAACTTGTAAAAGAGAATTGTGTTGAAAAACCAGAAAGTTTTGAAAATCCACATGCTAAAAATCAAAAGATAATTCTGGATCATGTTTTGAAAGATAGTGGAAATTACATACTCAAAGAATTTGAGTTTGTAACTCCACAAGGGAAACACAAGTCAGTAATGGCTTGGGTTCCTAAAATCACTAACTCTTTTCTTTGTGTGCAGGGCAAACCAGAAGAGGAGCTTAAAGATCATCTTATTGTGGATAGTGGTTGCTCTGGAAGTATGACAGAGACAAAGAGATCCTGTCTGATTTTAGAAATATTAGTGGAGGAAGAGTTGCATTTGGGAATGATCCCAATGGAGGAAAGATTACTGGAAAAGGAACTATCAAAGCAGTATTATTGATTTTGAGAATGTTAGATATGTGAAGGAGCTTAAGTTCAACCTATTATCAGTATCACAAATCTGTGATAAAAAGCATTTGTGTTATTCACTGACACAAAATGTCTTATCCTTTCCCCTGACTTTGAGCCATTTGATGATAACTTGGTAGTACTTAGAGTACCAAGGACAAATGATGTATATAGTTTTGACATGAAGAGTCTACATTCTTATGGAAGAGCCACATGTTTGGTGGCCAAAGCAACATCTGAAGAGGCACATCAATGGCATAGAAGATTGGGCCATGTTAATTTCAAGAATATCAACAAACTGGTCAAAGGCAATCTAGTTAGAGGTTTACCTTCAAAGACTTACAAGAATGATCAAGCATGCCTGGCATGCAAGAAGGGTAAACAACACAAAGCTTCCTGCAAGAAGCTTGAGGAGAGAAATATTAGAGAACCATTGGAGCTGTTACATATGGATTTGTTTGGACCTGTCTCTGTGGCAAGTTTAAACAAGAAAAAGTACTGTAGTTGTGTACAGATGATTGCAGTAGATTCAGTTGGGTATTTTTCTTGGGCTTTAAAGATGATACTTTTGATGCTATTCATACACTCATAATAGCACTAGAAAACCAATTGAGACTCAAGGTTAGAGGTATTAGATGTGATAATGGGACTGAATTCAAGAACAAACTAATGGATGAATTTTGTGCAAACAAAGGCATAAAAAAGGAGTTTAGTATTGCAAGAACACCACAGCAGAATGGTGTTGCAGAGAGGAAGAATAGGAATTTGATTGAAGCATCAAGAACAATGCTAGCAGATTCTCACCTACCTATTCAATTCTGGGCAGAAGCTATAAGTACTACTTGCTATGTACTTAACAGAGTCTCAGTCACCAAACCACAGATGAAGACACCCTATGAATTGCTGATGGGCAATAAACCCAACATTCGTTTTATGAAGCCTTTTGAATGCCCTCTCACTATTTTAAATACAATTGATAATCGGGAAGTTTGATGGCAAGTCAAGAAGGATACTTATTGGGTTATTGCACTAATAAAGAAGGGCTTTAGAGTGTAAAACAGAGTTACTAAGAAAGTTCAAGATTGTCTTCATGTTGAGTTTTTAGAAGATCAAGACAATGAGAAAGGTAAAGGACCTGATTGGATGTTTGATCTTGAGGTTTTAACTCCTTCAATGAACTATGTACCTGTTAGAGAAGAAAATCAACCGGTGCACAATGGAGAAGATTTACAATATGTTGTTCATGGAGTTCATATTAGACCGATGATGTCCCTGAAGATCCTGTTAGTCCAAAACAAAGTACTGATGTTCCAAAGCAAAGTATTGTTGCTTCACAACAAAGTATCACTGATACAATCCTCATTGTCTTCTGAGGATCAATCTATTCAAGAGGAACTTAATCAGATGCTTCTTCAAGATGTTTTAGCACATTCTTACACTGATGAACAAAGGAGAGCTTATGAAGAGGCAAAGAAGAAGAACAAGATGCAGAGTACTCACAGTACTTTGGACAGATACTTTCGACCAAAGTATTGCTGCACTGTTGACAGATTTAGATGATTTGGATAATCCTACCATGCCTGGATTAGAAGAAACTGATGATGAGTTTGAAGATGAAGGTATTTTCTCAAATTCAAATAAAGGCCCTGATGTTACTAATTTGGAGGATACTTATGGAGTTCCACAGTCTCCAAGCTTAAGAATTCATAAGAATCATCCTTCGGATCAAATCATTGGTCCTTATACTGGAGTGATGACTAGACAGAGCTAAGACTTTTTCTACACCTCACAATGCTTTACTTAGCTTTGTGTATAAACAAAACAGGCTGAATCATAAGGACCATCAAACCTGCCTATTTACTTGTTTTATCTCTCAAGAGGAACCCAAGAATATTGCTCAAGCTTTAACTAAAGAAAGCTGGGTTGAAGCTATCCAGGAAGAGCTTCTTCAATTTAAACTTCAAGAAGTTTAGGTTTTATGTGATCTTCCAGATGGGAAGAGAGTTATTGGAACCAGATGGGTTTTCAGAGTCAAAAGAGATGAAAGAGGTAATGTTATCAAGAATAAGGCAAGGTTAGTAGCACAAGGCTACAGAAAAGAAGAAGGAGTAGATTATGATGAAGTGTTTGTCCTCAGCAAGAATAGAAGCTATTAGAATATTTCTTGCTTTTGCTTCTTATATGAGATTTCAAGTTTACCAGATGGATGTCAAAAGTGCCTTTTTATATGGCAAAATTACTGAGGAAGTTTATGTCAAACAACCTCCTGGTTTTGAAGATCCTAAACACCCAAACAAAGTCTACAAGGTGGTTAAGGCTCTTTATGGCCTTCATCAGGCACCTAGAGCTTGGTATGAGAGACTCTCTACATTCTTATTGCAACATGGATACAGAAGGGGAGCTATTGACAAGACTTTGTTTATCAAAAGAGACAAGAAGGATATCATGTTAGTTCAAGTCTATGTTGATGATATCATCTTTGGGGCTACCAAACAGTCCATGGTTAAGGAGTTTGAGCAGCTGATGCAGAAGGAATTTCAAATGAGTTCAATGAGTTAATTCTTTTTAGGACTTCAGATTAAGCAGTCAAAGGAAGGTATTTTTATCAGTCAAGACAAGTATGTTACTGACATACTTAAGAAGTTCAATTTTGATGATATGAAGGCTGTTACTACGCTGTTATTAAAATCCTATCAATTCATTGGGCAAAGATGAATATGGACAACTGTTGAAGTCGAGTTATATATAGATCATGATTGGCTCTCTTTATGTATCTCGGTATGAGGCACGATATCATGTTTGTAGTTTGTTTATGTGCAAAGTATCAAGTCACCAAAGATCTCACATGAATGCGATGAAGAGAATCTTCTGTTATTTGAAACAACAACCCAAATTGGGGTTGTGGTATCCAAATGAGTCACCTTTTCTTAGAAGCCTTTTAGATAGTGATTATGCAAGTGATAACTATGATAGAAGATCAACCACTGGAGGATGCCAATATCTTGGAAGAAGCTCGGCAATGTAAGAAATAAACAATTGCAGCAACATCCTCTATGAAGTTTGAATATGTAGGCTGCTGCAAAGACTGTTGTGGACAAGTTTTATGGATGCAAAATCAACTCTTGGACTATGGGTTCAATTTCAAAAATACTCCTATCAACATTGATAATGAGAGTACTATTTTTATTGTGAAGAATCGGTCTATCATTCCAAGACCAAGCACATACAGATTAGGCATCACTTTATCCGAGATTGCTATGAGCACAGGCTCATTAATGTGGTTAAGGTTCACAGATGATAATGTAGTGACTTACTCACCAAAGGCTTTGATTTTTCAAGATTCAATCACTTGGTGGTGAGTATTGGCATGATTAATTCTTGAGCTACATTTAAGGGAGGACTATTTAGTATTAGTATAGTCCTGTGTATTTATGAGGGAGGATCTTTATGTATACTTAGCTTATCTGAGAGGAATTTGGAAAAGTCGCATTTTTCGTGAAATCTTGCTTGGGAAAGTCTGCATACATGGAAAATCTGTTGTCTTATTAAAGTAATGTTCCAACGGTTATATTGAGGGGTAATTAATGCTAACGGTAACTTTGTTATTATGGGCTGTGATTTTTCAAATCTCACCTATAAATAACTACTCTCCAATTTTCCCTCTATATTGAGACTTTTAGAATCTTTTCCATCTTTCTCTCTTTATCTCTATATTATTCGATTACAATTCTTATTGTACTTCCATAATCAACAATGGAAAATCGTCTCTTGTTTCAAAGCATAATATGGTAGCTAATTTGGAAAGAAGTGGCGAATGTGGTTTTTCATGATATGATTGATTATCTTATTGGATCGCTATCAGTTATGCTCTTTTAGTGGAGTCGGATATAATTGCACCTTGGATTCAAGAATTTTGGGCTAATGCTAGGGATAACATGGAGAATGATGAATATTGTTCGGTGGGGTGGGTTCTTAGGAAGATGAAGAAGGGCTATTAGTTTCGACAAACAACGATTTGGGATACTTTTAGGAATCTTGGTTATGAAGGGTCCTAAATGAACAAACTTTCAAAACCCTTATTTTGTCCTCATTGGAAATTTTGGTTTGTATTTGCTCCATTGCATAAGTGCTAAGAGTACCTCTTGGGCAGGTTTGGGTCAAATATAGCATCTGTATAGTTGGGTTAGCTACTAAATCGGGTTTTAACTTCTCACGGCTATCTTGGATGGCATGCTCACATATCTCACATGGATCTACTTGGCTAATGTACCCAAGGTTTGCTCAGGTTTTCTTGAACAAGCAACTTGCGATGTACCCAAAACCTACAGACTTCTTGCTGTTATTGTACAACAAGCGAAGATTTTTACTTTAAAGGAGTTCTTTATTCAGAGGTCAAGATACTCCATTAACTCCTTCTATGATGGAAATTGTTGAAGGTTTGGCTGAAGCTAGAAGATGAAGATAGTGGAAGTCGCACACTGCAATCTTTATACTTACAACTTGCTGCTCATGAACATATTAAAGTTCCGCCATCTCCATCTCCACAACCATCTCATGAGTATCTCCCGCGAAGAACCTTTGTCATGCAGGGAGATGAACCAACTATGGAGCACTGAAGGTCAAATTCTCAATAATTATGCTTTATGAGAATTGACAAGGTTGAAGAAATCATTTGAAGATCAGGCTGAGAAATTAAGAGGTTGAAGTTCAAGTATAGAAGGTTAAAGAATTATGTTGCACCTTTTATTTAGCGATATCGACATGGGTTAAGGATGAAACCAAGAAGAAAGGACATTTAAGAAGACACCAAAAGGCAAACAGGTTCATAAACCTCTTACTGTCCCATTGGGGAGGAATTTAGAAGAGAGAATGAAGAAGAAGATGTTGAGAAGAATGAACCTGAAAGTCTTGAAGCACATGAAAAGGCGAAGAAACAGAACATTCAAGATCTTGAAGAAGTTCAGAGTTTTAGTTCAAAGTACTGATGATCAAGGTCTTGGAACAACAAAGTACTGCTCTTCAACAACAAAGGATCTTTGAGACAAGAGTTAATAACTCCAGTATTAGATTTTGAAGAAGAAGGCTGGTCCTACAACGTGTACAAAAGAGGAGGAAGCTACACTAAAACCATCCATTCTACTTGATGATGATGAGTTCATTGCTGTAATTTGCAAGATTTATCACAACCAAGAGGTGGTACTATTTCGAGAAGTGAAGAAGAGAACAACAAGAACTTCTCAACTGCAATTGATCCAAGGATAAAGGAAAGGTGTTCTGGTAGAAACTAAGAAGAAAAAGCTAACTTGGCAGAACTTGAGCAATTGAAGTTGCTAGGAATGAAAGGCTGACTAGAAAGCTTCAAGAGGAGTTAAATGCTAAAGATAGAGAAGCTCGGCAAATTTGAAGAAGCTCGAGTAAGAAGCTAGAAGTTACAAGATGAATTAGATCTTTGAAGCTGCTGAACCATTCTGATCACCTACTCTTGTTAGATATATATGCCAAAGAAGACCTAATTTAGCTAAGGACAGGAATGCTATAATGGCTTATTTAAAAGGTCGAGGATATAAGGATTGCGAGTGAATTATATGTTGATATGAAAGACTATATGATCTTTGAAGCAGAGGCTTATAAGAAAGATGTTGCAGGCATCAAAGATTTTAGAGAAGAAGCTACTTGGACTAAAGCAGAAAGGAAGAAGAGTTTAAAAAGAAAAAGAAAAACGGAAGTTGAAGATAGACAGTTCTCAAAGAAAGAAAGAGTTGAATTAAGATCTAAAACTAGAGATGAACTAAGGAATTATCTCAGAACAGTAGATTTTGATTATTCCAAAGAAGATCTTTGATATGAAGATCCAGATCTCAAGTTAGTGTTTTGAAGTTGTGAAATCTGAAGATGGAGATTATATGATTTTTCATAAAGAAGATGAAAGCTTCAAAGTCTTCAATAGGTTATGGGATTTATTACATATACAGATAGAGTGGATCTATTCTATTTATATAATGTGGTGAAAGCTTACTTTGAACATAATCCATCAGAAGGAATTGGTTTAGTGTTACTTGGAGATCATAACTATGTGGGAAGCTGAAGAGAGAGCTACGATGATATATGGAAGAATCAAGAAAATTGGGAAATTGTCCTTTGGAGATTCTTTGAAGAGTCTGGAGTTCATGTTTTAGAGCTAGAAAATGGAATGATGATTCACATGTTTCTTTAGAAGATATCCTCTCACAGTTGAGTTCATGAGAATAATGATAGAGCATGGAATGAAAGTAGAAGAGGATAATGAAACTGCTTGCATGGTCATCAATTTGTTTATCAACTGGACTACCATTGCTGAAGATAATGAGTAAACTGGTATGAATTTCATTGAATAAATTATTTTTGATAAACAGTACTTTATTCAAAGTGCTGGCGATCAACATTACTTTAATCAAAGTCGCGCTGCTTTTTAAATCAGTTAAGTAATTTTTGAAAGAAACATTTTGTTAAGTAACAAATATTTTGAAACAAAGGTTAAATGCAATAAATGGATTTTGAGATGGCAACATCAATAGGTCATCAATCCATCATGGTTACAAAAGGATTGGCTAATCCATGAGCAAAAGGCTCTGGTAAAGATATTTCAAATCTATTTTTAGTTGACAACTTGCTAATAAGTTGTATGGTAATCAACTTACCATATCAGTTAATGTGAAGAGTTGGCTAGCCCACAAGAAAATGGCTTGTGGTAAAGGCTGTGGAAAAACCATTATTGGTAATTAGTTCACCATTAGATAAAAGAACTAACTAGTCCAGAAGGGTACAACTTTTGGTAAAGACAAGTCAAATCTGTTGATAGCTGATGATTTGCTTAAAATCGTATGGTTATCCATGTACCATGGTCTTACACACCAAAACATTTGGCTACTCCAGAGTTAATGGCTTTGGTAAAGAGATCTAAATCCATTAAATTTTCAATGATTCACCTCTCACAGGAGTTAACACACCTGGAAGTGATGAGAATAATATGCAACTTAAACTGAATTAATGTACAAATTGTCATATGTTGCTGTGTTGCTGAAAAGATGGAGCTTGCTAGATGCTGATGTGAAAGAATAATTCTAGAGATACTTTGACATGCACAAAAATTACAGAGATACAATCAAAAGACAAGAAACAATCTGTCCTTAAAGAAGAAGCTGTTAAAGATAAATTCACAAAGGAACTTGAAGTCAAGCAAGTAGAATTCAAGTTAGGGAGGATTGTTGGGATATGAAGTCTGAAGATATATATGAAAGTCTGAAGATATGAAAGTACCTGTAGTCAAAGTACTGGAAAAAGTCAAAGAGTCAAATCTTGCTAAAGATAAAGTCAATCTTGCACAACGAAGTCAAAGTACTGCAAGAATAAAGAATTGTTATGTTCATTTTTGGAAAGATTTGTAACTCTAGAATATTCTGTATTAGATTACTTGTCGAACAAGAATACAATTTGTAAACCGACTAGGATATCCTTGAGCCTATAAAAGGACTCCTAGATTGGCATTAGACATAAGAGTTTATGAGTTTTAGAGTTTACAAATTCACAAGTTATTTAGAGTTGTTTAGAGTATCTGCATAATAAGCAGATTTATAGTTAATAATAAAAGTTATTCTTCTTAGCTTTGTTAAGTAAATTACGCGTACTTGATAAAGATTGCTCAGTGTTTCTTTGTTAATAACTTAGGATTTATCCGAGGTTGTTAAACCTTAACAAGCTAGTTAAGTTAGTTTGATTAAAGTATAGCGATCCAACAATCTGCCTATAAATAGAACATTATAACTTCACTTTTTATAGGCTCTAAACCCTAACTCTGATTCTAGGGTTTAGATAGGTGTTTTTCCAGAAACTTTGAAGGTTGCAATCACTCCAAAAACATCTTGTAATGGTTTGTTGATTATATCTTAATCCATATCTTCAATTTATCATTATGTCTACCCCATGTTTGATTGAATGTGTGTATGCTTGCTTGTTTAACATGTCTAGCTAAATTTCTTGTGTGTTTGCTTAGATCTATGAAATCTAGTTATTAATTATTGATTGGTTGTCTCTTATCTTAATTGTAATTGGCTTAGGAGTGCGACTAGGCTATCGTTGTGTTTAAATGCTTGAGTAATCTTTGTGAACATTAGTTTATGAATCATTTATCGGATTTCTTAGTCTAAACATCCAAAGATAACCTTAAAGTTAGTTTATGAATCATCTAGAGGACTTCGTAGACAATAACCTAAAGATATTCTCAAAGAGTTAGGAAAAAGGCACACCCTACGACTTTAGAAAACACAACGCGTTAAGAATAAGGACGGGACAATTCAACCAACAATAAAAGATAACTAGGGAGTAATAATATCTAGGTAAACGCATTTTTAATCATCATACGAGCACACAATCAAATAGACATAGCTACCCGTAGTAATAGATAATTAGATAGTAGAAGTAATAGGTAGAAGTACCACCCCCAAACCAATTGCCCCGAGATTTTACCCTTAGCTTTCTAAAAAAACATATAAAAGATAAAAAAAGAATCATCCTCAACCCCACCTTAGCGTAATAAACTTCTTGCTAGCATTCCTATTCCCCTAGAGAACGATATCAATACCCGAGGCTTACCCAATACTACAATACAACGATTAGGTTCACTACCTAGGGTGTTGAAAAACTTGCTCGACGAAAAGGAAGTTCCTTTGACCCTGAATGCGCTTCGTACGCGCATCAAGTTTTTGGCGCCGCTGCCGGGGAATAGAATAGCTAGTTAGATTTATATCTCGTTTAGGCCCACTCACTTGATTCCTATCATGTGAGCTTTTTTCTTTTCATTAGATTCCTTGTAGTCTATATCCCTTCTTTGTGTTCGTAAAACCCTTTTCATTTGTCGCTATGGCAAGTGAAGTTGCATTTGAATCATTAACAAATGAGGAACAATTGAATTTCATAGATTGGATTGATTTTTATTGTTCTAATTAATTTGTGAGTGATCTTAGAGATATCCAAAAGGAGACGGGTGTAAGGTTGGATGGATTTGATAAATTTTGTGCTTGTGTGGCTTCTATTCAACAATCATTGTTAGAATCAACTCTTTTTAGTGAGACCCTCTGGAAAATTTTTTTGAGAAAAGCTTCCTAAGCCTAAACCACTAGTTGAATGAAATCATAGGCTTGTCTACATCACAATTTGAGGAAAAAGATAAGGAGGATTTATCCAACCTTAGGCACCATGAACAAAAAGACCTAGATTTTAAGAACATGGAACCTAAATCTGAACAAGATTGTGAGATGGTTAGAGTTGAACTACCTAGTTGCATGCGTGGTATAGATTTCAAAAAAACATATGACACGCATGAGGAATCCATTAGGAAAATAGAACATAGTAATCAAGTTTTTGCAAACGATTCTTATGAATCGGACCAAGAATTTGAAATGGCTAAAGAAGGATTTGAGATACTTAGGAGTGTATTTAGGTTAGATCATACTAAAACACATGATGAACATATAGGAGATCTAGGTATAATGGAGAATGAGGTGGAAACTCCAAGCCCACAAGCCCTACCATCACTGAGGAACCACACCGCTATAACTTACCCGGATGAAGTAGAAGAGACTATAGGAACCCCGATTGATATAGAACCTTTGGACCAAACACCACTAGAGAATATAGGTTTAGATGCTTGTTGTCATGACCTCTCTCTTAGTCCTAGGGAAGTTCCTAATTTTGATGAAGAGCTCAACCAAAAACCTTACCAATTTTCCTCTTTAGATGTGAATCTTGGAATTAAATTAGGCCCCAATCCACCCATCAAAATAAATAGTCCGGGTAGTTGCTTTGATAAAGGTAGTAGACTCTAGACAATGTAGAGTGGAAGCTAATATAGGAGTAACCATGACCACACACCATCACCCATTCAAGGTTGATAACAAGAAACATTATGGGTTTAAACCGGGTTTATTAGGTCAAGATGGATCCTTAATTAAGAATCTCTTGAAGTTGATAGAAGATGATCCATTTCTAGGAGAAAGACTTGATTCACCCGCTACACCAATAGGATTAGGTAAGGTTATAATGATTGGAGCACACCCCTTTGAGCATATAAATCACCCATCACCCTCTCCTCACGTAGCAAATTTCTACCTAGGGTTTTGTATCGCTACTATCACCCGCATATTAAGCTTAAGTGTTGGAAAAACTTCCCCTTTATCTGTTAAATAAGGGTAGAGTCAGGCTCGTGACTCGAACAAAAACAAGCGCTTCTCGGGAGGCAACCCATGTGTATTTATTTTCATTTTTATTTGTGTGTTTATATCTTTTCATTATTGTTTATTCTATGTTGACTTTGTGAAAATGCTTTATTTTGTTTTTAATCTCGTCTTAATTACATATAAAGGTATTTTACAAAAAGATAAGTGTAGGGAAGATCAAATATGTTTTTAAGAACACGAACATGAGATTAACGATAATTGAAATTGATATATTTGTGTGATTTTTAGAGTCAAATGCTTGTATTGAGTCATAATGGATGTTTTGCAGGAACTTTTTCATGTTTTTATGATGTAACTTTTCCAGAATTTTTCCAAAAAAATGCAGCAAACCACTTTCTGTCAAGACAACCTGACGACGTCATGGTTAAAGCCTGACGACGTCAGGTTAAGCAGAAACAGTTTATTATTTTTTTCGTTTTCTGTGCTACTTAAAAAAATTTGGAAATTCCGAGGTCTTAATTTTCCACAAGCATTATATCTTATTTTCTTTGTTTCTAATTCTGGAATTACATCTTGTTGTGTTTTTTCTTTGTTAGGTTTGATGCTTTGGGTTGTCGTTTTCTTATGAGTGTGCAGGTTATTTTGAACAACAAGAAGAAACACACATTGGATGGAGCTTATCATGTATACATTCTTCTTGAAAAAGAATTTAACCACAACTTCACATG
>OU343216.1:123057856-123109381 GCA_910596185.1 Chrysanthemum makinoi | reverse complement strand
TGAATCATCGATCTAGAGGCTGTCGGGTGTGCCCCTCACTCGGCGCTGTAGATCACGGACTAGCTCCGCCAGGTCATCCACCTCTCTATCTCGTGCCTCCAATCTCTGCTCCAGAGCAGTAGCACGAGTCTCCATGATCATCATCCTCTCAGACTGTCGTCGCACAACTCCCTCCAACATCTCAGCTCTGTCCAGCAGTCCTAATCTATCTGACTCCATCCTCCTCTCCAACACTGTAACTGCCCCACTAGCTCTCTCACTCTGGGCACCAATCCTATCAAGCACTCTCTCCATCGTGGTCCTCCCGTTAAGGAGCTCTCCAACCTCATCCTCAATGTTCTCGATACGTACCAACGGAACCTCATCAACGAATGCCACAACATCCTCAAGCTGATCCTCAGCTCGCAGCACTCGGGCAGCTAACAATGGAATGGTATGATGAAGGGGTTCTCCCGTAACAGGGAGAGTCTCAGCAGCAGCAAACAGATGCTCTCCAAGCTCCATAGTGCTAGGTGCACCCTCCTCCGACCTCCATCGACTAATGACCGGCATCATGAAGGACCAACGTCTAGCATCGACCCTCCTATGGGCTCCCGGCTCAGAGGTACCAAACACAACATGGTGATATGGGTCTGAATGTGCGGGTGAGAAACGGACTCTCTCCCTAAGAGATGTCACCGGATCAGTATGCATCACCAAGGGTGATGATGCACGGGGTGGGGATGAAACCGGTACAGTGGTGGTCTGATAGATGAATGTGGTAGGTGGTGGTAGTGGTGAAACAGGTATGAGTGGTGGTGCAGGTGCAGCTGATGGTGGAAAAGCAGAGGATGATGGTATGTCAGAAGGTGGAATGAAAGTGATGGGTGCCCTCACTCGTTTCTGAGCGGTATGCATAAAGGTAGCACCATCCTCACGGTAACGGAATGGCTGGCCAAATGGCGCAGGCTCGTAGGGTTTGAGAACCCTAGCTCGCCTTCGCCTTCGGCGAACAAGTAGTGGTGATGGGCAGAGATGAAGAACGAATCAGTGGAGAGTGTGTCTGGGATACAATGTCAGAAGGTGATAGCCACTGCTGTGACTCCAGATATCGGTCATAAGTGGGGGGACCAAAAATGGGCAGATGCTCGGGTATGGTCAAAGTAGGTGGGGTGACAACGACTTCACCCTCCTCGAAGGGCTCAGTCTCAGAGGACACAGGTACAATGGGAGCCGGTGCCAAGGGGGTAGAGGCAGAGGACATAGTATCCTCCATCTCACTGTCGGAGGTCAAGTCGATAGGATGAGTAGCAGTCGACATGGTACTGTAACAACCTAAAAGAAAATGTGCATTTATAAGTATAAGTAATGCCATGCAATAAATAAGATTTAGTTAGTCGCGCATAATCTGCCACGCAAATCTAAATGCCTAACTAAATGAAAGCTAGCATTATAAGTTTTTATCATGCAAAGTTTTACTAGTCATGTATTATCCGCCAAGCGAATCTCATACGTGCAATCGGTACGAAGTAGGCGCGGAGGACGTGAAGTGGTGGTGTAAAACGGTCCATTTGAAAACGTGGTTATAGTCCAATTTGTTTTAAAATACAAGTTGGTTCTCTATAACCTAGGCTCTGATGCCAATCTGTAACACCCCAAAAATCACAATGTGACAGCGGAAGACTATTTGGGGTATTACTTAGAGGATCATAGTCATAAGTTATAGAAAACGACTCTAAAGAGACGTTTTAAATAAAGGTTGTTACCATTTCATAAATCTCAGTGTTTTGGAAACACAAAAGGAAATACCACATGTTTTGAAATTACATAAAAGATAGTTAAACGTTTACGAAATGATAACTTTAATTGAAAACAACACCACTTCAAGCGTCCCATGACGTCCACTCCACGCCTTCATGATATTCTAATTAGTACCTGAGATGAACATGCTTAAAAGATCAACAAAAGTTGAGTGATATTCATAGGTTTAAATAAATGGTTGAACACAAGTAAGAGATGATAATTGCTTCGAATACAATCACCATGGAAAACATAGATTATTATTATGCACTAAGCTCATGACACCAAACTAACTGCATACACCTAATTACTGGTGTAAGTAATAATATTGCCCTCAGAGATGGAATTGCCAATTCCATAGTTAACCAAATATAGTGCGCCCCGGTTATTTCCGATAACCGAGTCGGGGTCGTTAATTCCCATAGTACTATCCACAATATTCGCGTTCACTCGCAAGTGATTAATGGTTCATGATGTAAGGGACTTATGGCAGGCAACTTAGGCTATAATAATAATGATCAGGCAGCATACAGTTTAAGAAAAGACTTGTGTTCTAGTTTATAGCATGCATCTCCCTCGCGAGGTTTGAAAGAAATAAGTAGGGAGGCTATGAACTCACCTTAGCAAAGCAGTATCCGAGTAGTGAACAAGATCAAGTAAATGATGCACCAAGTACCGTCACGCGACCTATAGTTTGTATACCAATACTTTAATTAATACGCTTGTATTTTGAATTAATAATATTTATATACACAAAAAGTTTAAGTTATTTATGTGTATTGTTTATTATTGAACATGATTAACTTTGGCTCATGGAAGTGCTTAGAAACACACAAGGCATTAAAAACGAGTGAGTCTTGGGTTTGTCGTAGTTGGAAGATGATGTACGGAAGATATCGCAAATAAATAGTAACGTATTTAGGTTATAAGGACGTCGTTTAAAATATGAGTATATATAAGGAAGAAACAATTTTTATTATAATGGTTAAAATAAATATATTTCGTTTATAAGTTTTTAATAGTCTTTTAGAAAAATGGGTATAACCCGTTTATATATCTAAATACATTTGGTGACGAAGTGTGAAAGTTATTATTAAATCTCGTTTTACTATATCAATGTTTACATAGGTGTTAGCAATAAAAAGTCGTGTGTCGCTAGAAATATGGTTATAACTAAAGTATGTCGGAGTTATGTTTTAAGGAATAGTGGCATGACCTTGAATATAGTTTCTAAAATAGTGCGTTAGTATAAATAAACTAGTAGCTTGTAAGGACTCGTGCAATTTATTGTTTGAAGACTCGTTTTATTTAGCGCTATAGTGAAGTCAACTTACAAGGTTGTCGTAAACATAGGTCTTTCGTAAAAATCATGCACAAGATGCAGCTTAATGTATAAACGTCGTCATTTCAAAGGGTAGCGATTACATTATCGAAAATAAAAGACATGTTTTATCAATTAAAATTTTATATGGTTTTTGCCTTTTAAAGTTTTCATACATGTTTACAAGTTTGGAACTGTTCGAGGGCTCGAGGTAGACACGTATAATGGCAGCGAGGAGGGGGAAATAGAATGGTTTGGGCTCGACATGGGCTGGACGAGCAGCCAAGGAAAGTGGGCTTTTGGGCCTAGTTTTTAAAGATCAAGCAGGGGCCCATTTCTTGGGCGTGGTTGAGGCCCAGCTGCCAAAACCAAACGCACCACCATATGCAGAAAAAAAGAAAGGGAGTGCATGTTTTAAAGACAATTTGACATTAGGAGCTGTATTGAAACTGAAATGTTGGACGAGTAGTACTTAGTTCACAAAGACACTCGTTTCTAGTTTTTACTTTGTCAAAGAGGAAGGCTTGTTCTTTCACTTGAGTCTAACAAGGACAAGCATACCAACATAAGTAAACAAGAGGAAGCGCAGATAAAAGACTTAAACGTGTTACGCCGTGGCTCGAAACTGAGATCCTCGGTGTGGGTTTCGAATTGTGGGACGAGTAAAAGAAAACAATGAGGAAGACTAAGCAGTTTCAACATCTTTCTTAAAATGAGTTTGTAGCATGTAGACTTTCTGCGAACTTAGCATGAAAGAAAAAAGGGGTGTACGGTTTGACAATATACTAAAAGCACGAGGCCTAGACTTAATGACAATACAAGGTTACTTGGTTAATGAGGTAAGTAGTCTTTCGAGGGGTGCTTCGGTGGTGACGTAGACCAAGGGAGATCAAATACCATTCCGACAACAAAACTCAAACATGACATACACTCTCATCAAGCTATTTAACCCATCAACTATTTTAGTTAATAACAACATTTTTATGTACTTGGTGACAACCTTAAGTAAAGACTCAAAGGATACAAAACGAGCACACCCGCTGTGGGTCACGACTATAACAAACGGGTTACAATCTACCTGTAGTCCCTTAGTATCAATAAGTCCCAACTAAACCTCCCATCCTAATGTCGACTAAGTTCTTTTGTGGTTTCTCGGCACGAATGGCGATAGAACATAACACCCGATGGTTCAATGACTTCATCACAAGACTACCAATAACAACTTTTATCATATCTGTATTTGATTAACAAAGCAACACCCGAAACAATACAAAATGATTTGACTAGTGTTTTATTCTTTCTTCAATATCGTGTTTAAACCAACATTTATAATACAATGAGAATCAAAATCAACATAAAAACTAGTTAAGGAAAAACATAGAAACCTTATAAACACGAGTCGATTGGAAGAGAAAAACAACAAGAGGATGAACCCGCCAAGTCGAATCCACAAGAGCTAGTAAAACACTTCAAGCACTCTTTTAGTTTTTCTTTTGATTTGAAAGTTGTGGTATCAACTGTGGATTCGATGGGGTATTTAAAGGGATAAGGATGGGTAGTTTGACTAGTACTCTTAAAAGTGGGGTTGAGATACTTGTCTCCTTTGAGCAACGGTATCAAATCTTCACATGGTCTTCCTCTTTCTTCGTCTTCAGCCGTGGTCCAAGGAGTCCTTGGTTTGTCGATTTGTTCCCATGGATAAGCCAAAGGGGTAACTACTCTTGGATTGAAGTTACTTGTGTTGTTGTAAAAGATGTTTGGAGGTTATACTCTTTTGGAGAAGAGAGCAGCGAGTGCAGGGGAGTGGGGAAGGGAAGGAGACGAAAATGGAGGAAGGTGGGTAGCAGGTTTGGCAGAGGTTAGAGAGAAAAGGGGAGGTGGGGCGTTGGGTTTGAGGGGATCAGGGTAAGGTTGGTTTGTTTTTATTTTACTTTTGTAAATTAGCTAGTAAATATTATAAGTATTTATTAGTTGTGTATAAATATTGTACACAATGTATTTCGTGTTCCGCTGTTTGGTTCGCAATCGTATACTGTTTAATGTAAAAATTATAATATTCATACTTCCGGACACGTTTTAAATAAACTGTCACGATGACTTAATTTTTGATTTTTATTAGTTAGTTTTTACTTTCTCGCGTTTTCTTTTATTTTATTTTGGTACACGTGCGGACTCATAAGACAAGAAAATCTTTCTTGTGAGACTGATTTAGAGATCAGTAAAGATCAGGCATGGTTAAATAAGAATACTCGGATAGGCATAGATTCTTATGCAAGGAGATGAAATGTACATGCTAAAATGCTCAATTTAGATCAAATAATTTTTGATAAACAGTCTAGTTCATAAATATGAAGATTTAAAATAGTGAAATTTTCCAGATGGCTACAGCTGAACCCAACCTGATTGTGTGGGCTCGCTACGCCTTTTAAGCTAGAGGCCATGTAGCCACATTTACCTTTTTTTTTTTAAAAATGGCACAAAACAAGAAGGAAACCCCCATTCCTGCGAGAAAGCCTCCCCCTCTATCACGGGAAAGAGGCAAAACACATTTTTTCCCCCAAGCGACACTTAAGTTCGGCAAGCTTTGAAGAGAGAGAAAATTTTTTTTTTTGGAGAAAGTGTATTTTATTAGTTGTTGTGAGTGGTATATGTGTATTTGTGGTATTTTGAATGATAAAAAATGAAAAAGTTGAGCGGATAAAAGAAAATATGCTACAATGATTGAGCGAAAACAGAAAAGAAAAAGTAAAACACGTGTTTTTGATAATGTGAAACTGAGTTGATGATGTAAAACTAATCATGCGTGAGAAAAATCAAAACTGCACCCTACGCCTTCTACCATAAAAACCCACCAAGCATCCCATTTTTACATGCATGCATAAGACAACAACCCACCGTCAAAGAATAGAAAATGGAGTTATTGGTGGAATCTCATTCCGTCCTGAATGAGCTATTCCATTCTTAAGTCAAACCAAACTCAACAACATTTTGCCTGTAAATCAATAATAATAATAGAATAATAGAGTTAATTACATAAATGGTCCCTGTGGTTTGTCGGGTTTTACGGGTTTAGTCCCTATACTTTTTTTTTGCGGATCTCGTCCCTGTGGTATTGACCCGTTACGGGTTTGGTCCCTTGACCATATTTTCTGTTAGTTTGACCGTCAAATGGGTGCTAGGATGGCTGAAATTACGTAAATACCCTCGTGTGTGTTTAATAAATGGTCCCTGTGGTTTGTCGATTATAACAAATTAGTCCACGATATTTTATAATTTTTTTTTGACAATTTTTTCCCAAAATAATATTTTTCACAATTTAAAAAAATTTTGCCTAAAATTTATAAAAAGTTTTTACCCAAAATTTTATAAAACATCCCGTTAAAAATTTTAGGAAAAAAAGAAATAAGAAAAAAATTTCTTTTTAAAAAACATTCCGTAAAAAAATTTATTAAATTCGGTAAAAAATTTGTTTTTATATCCTTTTTTTTACGAAAATTTTTATAAAAAAATTTCGACAAGAAATTTTCTTTTTTCTTTTTTAATACTTTTTGACGGAATTTTTATAAAATTTTGCCCAAAATTATAAAATTTTGACAGATTTTTTGACAAATTTTTTTCTTTTTAAAAAAAAAGAATATTTTGAGAAAATTCCGAAATTTTTATAAAAAAAATTAAAAAAAACTCCGAAAATTTTATAAAAAATTCCGAAAATTTTATAAAAACTTTTATAAAAAATTCCGATAAAATATTTATAAAGAATATTTTTATCGAAAATTTTATAAAAATTCCGAAAATTATATGAAAAAATCTATAAAAATTTCAAAAATTTTATAAAAACTTTATAACAAATTCCGAAAATTTTATAAAAAATTTTATTAAAAATTCCAAAAATTTTATAAAATTTTTTTAAATAATTTTGGAATTTTTAATATACTTTTTTATAAAATTTTCAGATTTTTTAATAAAATTTTTTATAAAATTTTCGGAATTTGTTATAAAATTTTGGAATTTCTTATAGATTTTTCATATAATTTTTAGAATTTTTTATAAAATTTTCGATAAAAATATTTTTTATAATATTTTATAGAATTTTTATAAAAGTTTTTATAAAATTTTCGGAATTTTTTATAAAATTTTCGGAGTTTTTTTTAATTTTTTTTTATAAAAATTTCGGAATTTTGTCAAAATATTCTTTTTTAAAAAAAAGAAAAAAATTTGTCAAAAAAAAATCCGTCAAAAATTTTATAAAATTTTGGGCAAAATTTTATAAAAAATTCCGTCAAAAAGTATTAAAAAAGAAAAAAGAAAATTTCTTGTCGAAATTTTTTTATAAAATTTTCGGAATTTGTTATAAAATTTTTATAAAATTTTTGGAATTTTTTATAGATTTTTTCATATAATTTTTCGGTTTTTATAAAATTTTTCGATAAAATGATTTTTATATAAATTAAAACAAAAATAAAAATTTAAGGACTAATTCATGATAACCTACAAACCATAGGGACCATTCATGAAACACATACGAGGGTATTTTTGTCATTTCAGCCTTCCAAACACTTATTTGACGGTCAACTAACTGAAAATGTGGTCAAGGGACCAAATCCGTAACGAATCAAAACCATAGGGATCAAATCCGCAAAAAAAAAAGTTTATGGACCAAATCCGTAATTTTCGACAAACCACAGGACCATTTATGTAATTAACTCTAGAATAATATGTTACAGTCTATGACTCATTCCAATCTACCAAAAACAACATTTTATTCTGTGTAAACTACTGTAATCTTTAGCAGTTTAGCTTTATGAAACTGAAGCTGCCAAAAATTACGAAATTATGTTCTAGAAAATACTTTCTGTTTGTGCCACAATTTATTTGGAATTCAGATTTTCGTTAAGCATGTGATTCTAGGAGATGTATTTAGTTATTGATAGTTCAATTTTCTTGGTCAAACGTACATTAAAACAATGGATAACGTACACATAAACCACCCAAACTATTCAAATAGCTATACTAAGCTTACTCTACTGTCGAAACAAAGCTTGTCTACAAAACTATAAAAGTATTATTTTCAATTTTCATTTCGTCTGGTAGAATAAAAATGAAGTTATCTACAAAACAAAGCTTGACTATATAAGCCTGTAACTTGTAAAATAAAAACAAAGCTCGACTCAGGAAGTCCATGAAAGCGACATTTATAATTTTCTAACTAGTTTTTTTGCCGAAGTTAGCATAACGAAACTAAATTACTGCTTGGATGAAATAAATACTCTTTTGAATTTTGGATAAGCTATGCATTATCCCGTTAAAAACTATTATTGCATTAAATTTGGTATTACACCAAGGTGTATGTTCAACACTAGCGTGTTTTCACGTCATATGACAATTAGTAGAAAGAAAATATAAATTTGTTAACACCAAATTAGCATACACTACTACAGAAAATTTTATTTTCATAACCTTCAAGAACGATTAATATAAGCCACAACTGCTGTCAAACGTTCCTTAACTATTTGGAACGTTTTGTTAATAAAGTGTTCCAAATTATTTGTTGGAAACGGTTCTCGCTAAAAGTGTACCAAATAATTCATACTTTTTGGAACGCTTACTTAAAGACCATTCTAAATTTTGATCAAGCATTTTGAAATACAAGCAACGGTCGGTTGACCAGTCTTCACTTCTTCGGTACCAAACGAATATCTATTCCAACACACCTCTTCACTACCAAACATCCATCTATTCCAACTTTAAATTTCAAAACCACCCTCATTAACTCACACTACAATCATTAATGCTTCAAGATCTTGTTTAAGGTAAATAACACTAACTCTTCAACGCATTAGTTATATAAATGTAGTAGTTTGTTTATATAGGTTGTTTTACGGTTATGTTAGCATTTATATATTTGTAGAACTCATTAGTTTTGTAAGTCATATGTCATAAAATTTATACCCGTCCAAAATTAATTTAATAGAAATTAATTTTAAAAAGTCCCCCAATTTTGAGACTGTTTATTCAATACTTTATTTCATTTAGGATGTGTATATGATTTAACGAGTTTACTATTTAAGAAAAAGTTGGTAACATCTCTCTTTTATTCCTTTGAGTTTGCGTTTTATACGCATTCTTGGAGAGTTAAAGGAAATGTTGCCGATTTTTTGTTCAGTAGTCAACTCATTAAAATGTATACGCAAATGAAGCGTAGTATTCAAAAAGTGGATCGTTAATTTCAGTAGTCTATTTATGCATATTTCATGATTTTATTTCTTAATTTCAGATGGATCGTTAAAATTGGATGTACGAGTTCACTACCATATACTACAAGTTTACAACAAAGAATATGCACTTGGAGTATATTACTACTGTGATGCCAATTACAAGTTTACAACAAAGAATATGCACTTGGAACATCAATTGCTCCTAGTACTTTTTTTTATGCAAACTCAAACCCAATCATATAACCGAATGATGTTCTGTATATTTGAATGACAAGTCTTGGTCGACTCATACACCCCCTAATACGGATATAACAATGTAAGTTGTCACCTTTATCTTCGTCACACTTGCCTATCAATGCACCAACTAATACGTTCATTAGTCATTTTTCTTCAAAACTTGTTCATCCTTTGTCATGTTCACAGTGGTCGGTACAAGATCAGCCCCGAGTATGGAGACATCAACGTAGTCTTTACAACCGTGAGCTACTAATCCCGGAATTAGCAATCCGACCAACCTATACAGTTTTTCAATATGTTCTTCTCTGTATTCTTTACCCTTCCAATACGGCAAAATGAAACTCCTAATTATCTCCCAACCAAAGTTGTCAAAATCGCGCCTAAGGCGCGCCTAGGCGCTAAGGCGCACGAGGCTCTAGCCTTTGGGCTTTTTTTAGATCGAGGCTCACAACATGCATGAATCCCACAAAAAGCTCAGCGCCTTAGGGCTTTTTGCGCCTTTGCGCCTTGGGGCTTTTTGCGCCTCGGAGATGTAACGAGTTTTTGGGCTTTTTTTCTAAATATTAAGATAAGATACATGGGCCTTATAAGTTATATACATGGGCCTTTTAAGTAATAGGGTGAGTATTTGTATGATTTGTAAATTTAAATTGGTTTCATGTGTATTTTATTCATTGAAATTTTATTTAAGAAGGTACTTTGTTTTATTAAGTATTTTCTTTATGACATATTACCATGAAAATGTGGCATTATACCTTGAATATTAATATGTTGCTTTCTTAATATTTTGGGTTATATTGTGAGCTTTGTTATATGTAAGTGCTGAAGTATAGGGCCTTGGCATATTTAGTCTGATATAGATTTTAATCTCTATATAGGTCATTGAGCCAAAGAGTTTATCCATTTGAGAAGTGACAACTGATCCATTTTAATCTTTATAACAATAATATGTGTCATGTATTAAGTATTTTAATGTTATTTTGTGTTATTTAAGCAACATAAATGGTCACAAATGTTATAAAAAAATTAATGTATTTAGTGCGCCTTATATTCATGAATCCCGCGCCTTGGAATGCGCCTCGCCTCGAGGCTCTTTGCCCCCCTTTGCGCCTTAGTGCGCCTTGAGCCTTTCAAAACTATGCTCCCAACATGCATTTATAAACTTGGGTATAGCCCACACCAACGAGAAATAGTTCTTGTTTGGTTCTTCCTCCAAAACCTAAATGAAAACTTAAAGATTAGTCGTACAAACATAAAATTACAAACATATCGAACTTTATGTTTAGAATATTAGAGTATATGATGATGCCACTAATCTCTTCAAATGCACGATGCTAGACCAACTTAGGTATATGTACGTCCAACTAAAATCCATTACACACGTACCTTGCCATTGTAGAAACTATCGAAGTATAGACTTTGCCCGAAGTGCTTAAAGAATAGAGCTCTATCATCATAAGGCAATCTAGGCACTAGGTCATTGCTATAAACATATCTAAAATACCCCAAATCATGATCTTCAATCATCTTCATCATGTATTTTCCAAAACACTCATCCCCTACTCTTGGCTGGCCAAATGTGTACACACCTTCTAACCTCTTCAACAACCATGTCTCTTCATGTAACCCAAGCACACCCGCAAACAAGATTGCTAATGCTGCTCCTAAACTATGGCCCGTCAAAATAAACTTCGCGTTTTCATTCTTTTCTAGAATCTCTTTGAGCTTTTCTCTGATTGTGTAGTAAGCAAAAGGGTGCTCATCAGTTGGATTTTCGAGTTCTTTTGGCCAACCTTTGATCTTTTGTAATCCAAGTGCTTTCATAAACCCACCATGGATTTGACCAATTGGTTTGGACGTTTTTGTATCTTTAAGCTCGTACCAGGATATGTCAACGTCTGTTATCCAGTCATCGGCATCGAATGGGCCAGTTCCTCTAAATGCTACTACTATTAAGTTTGGGTCTGACGTATCTTGAAACATGGTTGCATATGTTGTGAACTGATTCCGGTAATCTGCAACAAAAAATCATATTTAGATATACTATTGTATTATTGGTGAAAAATGATTTTTACACTATACGTTGCGACTAATAGAATTATTTTGTGCATTAATGAATTATAATATTTACGGTTTATGAACCTAGCTTGAAAGTGAACATCTTTCCTACAAACCGCGACTGTACAAAAAACCTAGTTAGTCATATTCGCTACGACTCTAAGAACTGTGGTAAGAGTAATAATCTATTACAATTGATAGGAAAAAATGAAATAATCTAATACAATCAAATTTTGATTTGTTTCTATGTTTAGGGTATTGTGATATTTTTTCTAAGAATTTTCATCCAATGATAAGTTTTTTTATTGGTGATTATGTGATGAAAACACTTAAAAGATATAAATAATTTTTAACCACTACTTATAGAACTCAAATAATCAAAGTCAAAAATATAAAGATTTCTTGATCTTATTTATTGATGACAATTTTTTAATTCAGGTACATAAAACGTGATCCCTACAATAATGCCGTATTTACCGGGTCATGAGTTTCTTACCATTCCAAAACTTGTAGAAACCAATGAACTCCATCTGCAAGGAACCGAAATTAAAGAACACAAAAAATATATATATAATAATAATAATAATAATAATAATAAAAATCAATGCGTAAAATGGTGCTGTTAATTGCCAATGGTCGATATGATATGTAAATATTTCTTATGATCATAATCATGTATAATTATCAAAAATAAAATAATAGAGGCATGATTATCAGTCAATAATGTCTTCTATACTATAGATCAAGTTAAACGCCACGTATTACTACCATTAGAGAATGTTAATCATGAAACATTTTGCAAAATGTGTATTAGTGCAAAGTATTTTGCTTAAATCTGATCATACATAAATGGACTTGGTCCACCTTATTCTTTTTGTTGAAAGCTGGTGCTGCTTTTAGACTTGAGATGTCTCTTGTATATCGTTTAATAAAATCCTCGTACAAATAATGTGATAACAAATATATATTGAACTCTTATATTTGTACATAGTAACATATTTGTTTATGTTTATGGTTTAATAGCTGGGTTAACGATCTTTCATGCATAAAATTCGTTTTTAATATTATTTAACCTTTTCGTCTTATACTTAACAATGTTTGTCTTTTTTTCCGGCCCATCCAGAAACAAAATCCTAGCTTCATCATTTTAGAGTGTTAGATCTAATTCACAACTAATCTTAACTACAAGCAACCCATTCATTAGAACAATCAAGAACACAAATGCCTACAAAATTTAATATTTTTTCTCTTACTTAACTTTTATATATATATATAGAGTTAGGATCAAATAAGAAGATTACTTAAAATAAGTAGAAGAACTATAACATAAATCCAAGATGCACCGTAAATTAGATGCATCTATAATCTTAGATCATTATAGCATACAATAATATGTTTTTAGCTTTTAATCGGATGCATATACTTATATTAGATGCATTTCATAATTTATCTTGTTTGTTCCTCTGCTTGCGTTGAAATCATGAAAATCAATTTGCACCATCTATACATCAAATTAACTTTTGACTCAAGATGTTGCATCTATATGAATAGAAATGCATCTAATGCAAGTCGTTGCATCTCAAATGCGTGGTTTGGGTCACTTCTCACTACTTCTTATTTTAATTTATTTCACTGGATCCTACTCTATATATATATATATATATATATATATATATATATATATATATTTATATATATATATATGACCGTTCAATAAAATAAATAAAGCCAGTTTCTTGTAGAAATGAGTTGGATTTATATGATATTTTACTTTCCACATATAATGAAATAATTTAGCAAAAAGTAAATCAGGGTTAAGGGTTTTCAAAATGTACGTACACAACACTGAAATCAGTAACTAAAATTAATAGTTGCATGATGACAATATAAACCGACAAACTATTGTTAAATGAAAATTGTGGTCATGTTAAACAAATCATAGGTTATCGTGAAAACATAATCTAGTGTTAACTTGTTTCGTAGCTTAATTGCTCATATGTATTAAGGAAGGGATATGTAGTTATGTACACCATTCTAAGTAATGTTATATAAGACTAATTATATGTGCAACTATGCAAGTACAAGTAAGATTTAAAAGTAGAAACATGGTAGTTTAACTTATAATTTAAGGGTGTTAAAGACCAATTCCATTAATAAATAAATTGAGAGAGATTTAAATTAGGTGACCTTCAGGTGATCTTGGATTGCAACCTTCACAAATGCCTCATTTTCATAAGACAATTTTGCGGCTAGTATAGCTAGCGACCGATTATATTTTCCATCACCTTTTCTAATACTTGCATCCATTTTCAACCGTGGGTCGAGTTCTCCAATAATCGACATAAACTTTTCTGGTGATTCCTCAGGTTTCACCACCTTCCCTACAATCCAACCAAGAACCATATCAAAACCATCACCACAGTGGTCCTATGGTCGTTGCTCGGCTAATTTGCCAGCACTTAACTAAAACCAAAAGCCTTGTGGTGACAACAAAGGAGGTCTCAAAGATAATAATTACATGAACGTATTTCACACTAACCTTGTATAATGTTGATCACAAGTCTAAAAAAACCTCCATTGCTTGACAAAAGATTCAACCATATTTCAACCGTAGACCCTATCCAAGCCATTGGACCCTTTGCCCAAATAAGAAACTTTTGTGCAAGCACAGAGGCGAAGATGAGCCATCGTCGCCAAAATTTATCCAAGCTTGATCTCTCAACATCTTGTGACAGTTCTTCGTAAAAGCTTTTACTGTTTAAATGATCTGTTGAGCATATCAAAATACAAGCAATATCATAGAGACTTGCTTTTTTTGCATCCACCACTAAGTAGTTTTCACAGAATTGTTCAGCACTTGCCATGGCTTTGAAGGTAAGAACACAAAGAAAAGAAGCTAATGTATTTGATATATACTATGACACAAAATGCATACCATCTTTAAGTAATTGACTTTTATTTATAAGATGTGACTTTATATTAATGGCTTATCATGTGGATCAATTAATACTCCAAAGTCACGTAATTAAAATATTAGATTATACATAGTTAATTATGGATAGAGTAAACTGCAAAAATCATCCCTGTGGTTTGTGTATTTTCGCAAGAATCATCCCTATCTCAAACCTTCAGCATTAACCATCCCCAAGTCCACAAACGTTTAGCAATAATCATCCCTAAGCACTAACGTCGTTAGTTTTACCAGTTAAGTGTTAAATAATATTTTCCCGTTAGTCCCTCCGTTAATACTTTTTGTACCGTTAGTCCTCATTTTACGTTTTCGTCACTTTTTTACGTTTTATCCGTTTTTACTCGTTTTCGTCCGCTTTTTATCCGTTTCCGTTTTTTATCCGTTTTTTGTATGTTTTCGTCCGTCATTTTTACGTTTTCGTCCGTTTTTTAGGTTTTCGTCCGTCATTTTTACGTTTTCGTCCGTTTTTTTATTTTTCGTCCGTTTTTTACGCCTTCGTCCGTTTTTTTTAGGTTTTCGTCCGTTTTTTTTACGTTTTTGTCCGTTTTAAATCGTTTTCGTCCATTTTTATATGTTTCATCTGCTTTTTATCCGTTTTTTTAATGTTTTCGTCCGTTTTTAGAGTTTTTTATACGATTTCGTCCATTTTTTTTTAATGTTTTTGTCCATTTTTTACGGTCTCATCCATTTTTTTACGTTTTCGTCCATATTTTTACGTTTTCGTCCGTTTTTTGAGTTATTTTCCGTTTTATACGATTTCGTCCATTTTTTTAATGTTTTTGTCCATTTTTTACGGTCTCATCCCTTTTTTTACGTTTTCGTCCGTTTTTTTACGTTTTCGTCCATTTTTTATGCTTTCGTCCGTTTTTTTACGCTTTCGTCAATTTTTTACGTTTTTTTACGTTTTCGTCCATTTTTTACGTTTTCGTCCGTTTTTTCGTTTCGTCCATTTTTACGCTTTAGTCCGTTTTTTATGCTTTACGTCCGTTTTTCGTTTTGCCGTTTTAAATCGTTTTCGTCCATTTTTATATGTTTCATCTGCTTTTTATCCGTTTTTTTATGTTTTCGTCCGTTTTTTTTAATGTTTTTGTCCATTTTTTACGGTCTCGTCCGTTTTTTTATGTTTTAGATCGTTTTTCACGTTTTAGTCCCGTCATTTTACGTTTTCGTTCGTTTTATGTTTTCGTCCGTTTTTACGCTTTCGTCCGTTTTTTACGTTTTGTCCGTTTTAAATCGTTTTAGATCCATTTTATATGTTTCATCGCTTTTTATCCGTTTTTTATGTTTTAGTCCATTTTTGAGTTTTTCCGTTTTATCACGATTTAGTCCATTTTTTAATGTTTTTGTCCATTTTTACGGTCTCATCCGTTTTTTTATATGTTTAGTCCGCTTTCTATTCATTTTTATATTTTCATCCATATTTTCGCGTAAAAAATGGATGAGAACATAAAACGTAAAAAAATGGGCGAATACACATAAAAATGAATGAAAACAGATAAAAAGAAGAAGAAAACCGTAAAAAATGGATAAAAACATTAAACAAACGGACGAAATGCGTATAAAGCGGAAAAACTCAAAAATGGGCGGCTATAAAAACGGATAAAAAGAGATGAAACATATAAAATGGGCGAAAACGATTTACTGAGACGGCGTACGCTTTATAAAAACGGGCGAAACGTAAAAACGGACGAAAACGTAAAAAGCGGTTAACGCGTAAAAAGAGGATGAGACGTAAAAAATGGACAAAACATTAAACGGGCGAAATCGTATAAAAGCGGAAAAACTCAAAATACGGACGAAAACATAAAAAAACGGATAGCAGATGAAACATATAAAATGGGCGAAAACGATTTAAAACGGACAAAAGCGTAAAGCGGGCAGCAAGCATAAAACAGGGCGGCGTGGGCGAAAATGTAAAGGATGGCATTAAATGCATGGACAAAAAACGAAAATGGACTCGTGGCTTTAAAAACTCAAAAAACCGAAACTAAAACGGATAAAGCAGATGAAACATATAAATGGGCCTTGTTAACGGGCAAAAGCGTAAAAAAACGGACGAAAGCATAAAAACGGAGGACAACGTAAAATAAAAAGCGGGGCGAAAACGCTAAAAGGGTAAAATGACGGGGCGAAACTACAAAAAACGGATAAAAAGCGGACAAAAAGCAAAAAACGGGGAAAACGGTAAGCGGACAAAAGCGTAAAACGGCGTAAAATGAGGACTAACGGTGCAAAAATATTAACGGAGGGACTAGCGGAAAATATTATTTAACACTTAACTGGTAAAACTAACGGCGTTAGTGCTCAGGGATGATTATTGCTAAACGTTTGTGGACTTGGGGATGGTCTTGAAGGTTTGAGATAGGGATGATTCTTGCAAAAATACACAAACCACAGGGATGATTTTTGCAGTTTACTCTTATGGATATTAGTAGATGTAACTGAATAAACAAAGCTAGCCAGGTTGGGCAATATTTGAAAACTAATTAATTTGATCCTTCAACACATTTTGTCTATCTCTAAATATGTCTAAAAATAATACGCGGCTAAAATAATAAAATGAACGATGCAAGATGCTTGAATCTCAAAATGTATCTCGTTTCATTTAAGAGTTGAAGCACATAAGGTGCGTTTGTTTTCGCTATAGTAGTAATATTAGCACCTTTTTAGCATTCATTCCCTTTGTTTTCTCTTATGTCGTCTCTGTCTTCTTTTTAGGTTGAACTTGTCTATAGACCATGTGGGACTTCGAACCAATATGAATTCTACGTACAACTTGCCTTTGGGTCGTCACATTCTTCAATGCATCCGAGACGATTTTGTGGAAAACTAGACGGGGGGGTTGAATAGTTTTACCAATTAAAACTTCGTTTTAAGACATTTTAGATTAACTTATGTCAATCTATTTGGTTGTTTATGTTGGACGTTGATAGATAGATATATAATCGTGTAATGAAAGATAAAAGTAAGCACATAACCACGACCACGGTATTTATAGTGGTTCGGCTACAAGGACACCTTCCTTGCCTACTCCACTCCCCGAGTCACCTACTCGAGAGTTCGTAAACGCTACACGACACCAATCTCCTTATGGCGGAGAAGCCTTCACAACGTCGCCTATTCTTTTTCCGGTACTAGGCTAACCACCGGGTTCTTTCACTCCAAGGTGAACCACACCTATCACAACGTCGCCCACCCTTTATTAGGTACTAGGCTAAGCACCTAGTTCCATTACTATGGAGGAACTACTACCCAACACAACACAACACCTAATCTCAAGGAGATCCACTCCTTGTTACAACACCATCAAGGAAATCACCATCCTTGGAAATAAACTAATACTTATATGTATAACGATGCACCTCATCGATTATACGACCTAGGCATTCTTCACTAATGCCACTTGATTTGATTCCTAGGCATTCTTCACCAATGCCTTTGACACAACTCTTGGCATCTTTCACTAATGCCTTCGTCTTGACACCTTTAGCTTTTGACACGGACGTTAAGCATTTTTCACTAATGCTTTCGTCTTGACTCTTTCGGCATCCTTCACTAATGCCTTCAACACAACATCTCTATGGAGGAAGAAAGAACTATCAACAAGAGAACCTCAATTGTCTTTATGATGACGAAGCATGGCAACTCATGGACTTGAGCTTGCTCCACTTCAAGAAGTGGTGATCTCGCCTTTAAGAGAAACCTAGAGAATCACACAAAAACAAAAGACAAACTACATAGAAAGATCCCTTAGGATCAGCGGTTAGAGAGGTACAATACTTGGAGAAAGTATGTGTGAGAGTGGTGAGCCAAAAGGAAGAAATGGCTCACTATTTATAGAGGAGAAAGTTTACTGTTCCCCGGATCCCACAGATCCCTCCCACAAGGGATCCGGCTAGCGTAAATCTAGGAATCTATGGGACGCTCCTCTTTACCCATTGGTATTTTGGTTATAGGTCATGGGTCATGGGTTATGGGTTGATCCATGGGTTTCTTATTAGATACAATGTATCTCATGAGTTCAATGTACCTAGTCAAATGATTTGGATAAAACCATGGGTTATGGGTCAATACAATTTGTTAGTTTTTACCCATTTTAGTGTATACTAGTTAAGTATATATTTGCCCAATATGTAAACACTAGTTGTTGTACATATGTATTATTAAATCATAAAATCACTTATACTTGTTTTAGTGTTTTATGTGAAAACGTAAGTGTGTTAGAAAACTATTGGCTCAAACAATTTACGTATTTTATTTGTTTCGTTAAAATGATTTTACGTTTGTTATCGACAAAACATTAGAAGATAATAAAATATAAATAAAGCGTTTTTACGGACTTATTTGTATTAACAATCTCCCCCTTTTTGTTGATGACAAAACATAAAATTAATTTAAGGAAAAACTAGAATTAAGTAAAAGTTTGAATTGGAGTTTTACTCTCGTTTCCCCCACTTTTGTCAAAACAAAAAAAGCGTCGAAAAGAAACTATCACAAAGTTTTTAAGAAAAACATGTAAAAAAGAAAAAATGTAAAGAGAGCAAGTAACGGGAATGGATCTCGTCTTAAATCCCCCTTGACGAGTCCATCCCTTTGTGAGAGCGTCAAGTACATAAAGGTAAGTAAGCTAATATTTTGCAATTATTTTTGCAAATGGTTCGTCCTTGTGACGAAAATGCTCCCCCTTGAAGATTGCAACATTGCAATGGGGTGTCATGAAGTATAATCCAAATAGGGATTATGTTGCAAATGGTTTGACACAAAGCTCTCCCTAGCTTTATAGTGTCAACTGTCAAGATCTTCATGTGTATTTTGAAAATCTACAAAATAAAGGTTAGAAAACAAGAGTATAGTGCATAATTTCCTGCAAATAAGACTCAAGTTAGTAGAAAAATGTTCTTCTGTACCACGGATCCCACGGTTCCCTTTGTGGAGGGATCCGTCTAGGTATTTTGGAGGGATCCGTCATGCGGTGACGATTTTTCAGCAATTGTGATATTCCAAACAATGCTAAATATGAGAGTGAGATATGTATAAATAATACACTCAAAGCAATATGGCACATAAGATATCATTCAATAAAACAAAGAGATAATCAAACAAATCTCTAAAACTAAGAGAATGATCTAGCCATACATTTTCTACAAATACTAACGAGTCACCTAAACTTAAGAAGTAACCACGTTCTTAAGGATAAAATGGGATTCCTAGACGTTCTAAGTTGAGCTTAAGACTAGGACACCGCTTTAGGCTCATGGTTATTTAGGTTTGTTGACCTCTTCGAAACGTTCGAGGAGGTGATAAAACATGAAACGTTGCTCTTCACGTAGTTCATGTATCAACCTTTCAACATGTTGACAATGATAGCAATCCTTCTCATGGTTTTGAGCTTCTTGAAATGGAGGTTCAAGTGAAGTGGGTTGAGGATCCTTAAATGTGTCTCATATTCTATATTATTAAAAAAATCCGTCTATGGTTATAATGGTCATTTGACTCGTTTTTTATTTTTCACCTCAAATTTCAAACGCACATATCTCTTAAACGATAAACTTTTAAAAAAAAATCAATATCACCATTTTTTTTAAATTTGATTCTCTTTAATTTGGTATAAATTTTGTTAATTATTTCGAAACCTTTTTTTTTACATATTCAATGAGTCTTAATTTTCTTTATGTTTCTTGTCATTTTCAACCTTATTTTTAACCTTCAAAATTATCGAATCATAAAATACTTAGAACACGAAAGTTGTATACTTTGGTTCACTCTTTACACAGGTTTTTGAATCACTCAAATCCGATGCCATATAAATAAGATATCACCTGTGACACACGGTAAATTTTCACCAAAATTTAACTAATAATTAGTAATTTATTATTACTAAGCATAAGTCATTAAGCATGCATAAGCTTTACCTGACCATTTGAGTAGTTAACTCGCGTACTGTGGACTATTGCATCACTTTTGCATTCATATCATTTTATGAATATTTCATTTTGTCTTATGATTTGAATTTGAAAGACGAGAGGTTATCTCGTTTACCACAGTGACCGACACTGCACACGTACCGACACCATGATAAGGACTCGATAAAACGAATGACAAATGTCCATGATATGAGATATTACAAAGCTAAAAATATTTCAGACTCATAACAATAAAATACTACGTTATAAAGGTTATCAAACCATGATACTTTAGCCACAATTTAATATCATAAGACACAAAATATTTAACACACTATCACCTAAACAATAACTTTTATAAGATTCAAATACAATTAAATACCTAAGTGAAGGTATAAATTTACATCTCCACAAATTATACAACAAGTAAAATACATATACATTTGTTAAAATGAAAGTCTTTTATAAAACTCAAGATAGGCATTCTTTTGTCCTTCTATCCCCACCCACGACAAAAATAAGAGCAAAAGCAGGGAAATAGATATGCACAATCTCGTCTTCAACCTCTCCCCTACCCTAGCCTAGCTATCCCACCTAGGCCGAATCTCTCTAAAAGAAGGTAACCCGACATATTCTTCCATCCTACCTATCTTCTTTCATACCATATTCATGTAAACTTTACTTCCCAAATCTCTCTTGATGCGCCGCTACCTTCGATGGAATCCAAAGAAGATCAAGATAAACCACAAGAGAAAAACAAATCTTTCCACAAATCTATCTTGAGCTTATGTCCAAGATTCGTTGGGTTTTGGAAGTAAGCTATATTTGGCTTCAAACAAAGTTTCAAGATGAAAAGGCTTGGTCAAAGACTCCTTCTTAATCCTTTCTTAAGCTACTCGAAGAGCTAAGGTGCACACAAATCAAACCTCAAATCCACTCCAAAGATAATACTTTCGAAGGTACTGTAAAGTGGGTTAAACTCTGATTCAGCATCGGTAGAGATTCGGTTTGTGTGGAGCTCTCGAGTTAGCCTTCATCTTCGTTATTCTCGTCTCACTTTCATAAGGTTCATCTTTAATTCTTTCATTCTTAAAAATTTGTTGTACAATAAACTTTGATAATAAAATGTTAAATGGTGGTATCTTGTTGTGATTCGAGTGTGTGAGCTAGGTGTGGGAAATGTGTATAAACTTGTGTTATGATAAATAAGATTGTCACTTGGCAAATTTAAATGGATGTTAGTCTATATTTTAATTGGTGAATGATATCAAAGAAACTAAATGTTGTTCTTGTCGAGTGAAATGGCCCATGGATGGAATAAAAGTTGTTTTGTCAAAAATTTTGATTGATAACATGGGATTAGATAAAGGACCATCGAGAGTTTTAAATCAGTTAATGTTAGCATTTTATTTGGCGTTTTAGCCCTAGCAACTCGGTCGAAAACCCACAGTGGAGAATGTTTTGAAAACGAAGATATTGGTGTCAGCAAGAGATTCATGTTTTGGTTGAAACTCAATTCTTTGAGTTAAGTCATATAAGAATCTTACTAGTAACATTTGATGTTAAATCCGTAAAACTGTTGTTAGTTGTGTCAAGCGTGTCTAGGACTCGAAACTTGTGTATAAACTTTGGTACCTCGTATTAATAAAAACCCATGACTTTCAGTGTTGAGGTTGTCATCTTAGTAAATATCTAGTCGTTGAAAAACCCGACTGTGAACCTCCCTAGTAACCACACTAGATGGGACTCACGTCATGATTGTCCGTCGACAATCCACGAGTCTAAATAAACTACTTCCTTCGACCTTTGTTAACTTATACCTTGACACTAGGAAATAAATGAAGTGTAAACAAGGATGGTTAACACAAAATAGGTCACTAGCCTAAAGGGTATGGGAGGACGTCAAGGTGAAACCGAGACAAGTAGTACTCAACTGTTGTATGGTCGTACCATTTTCTTTGTTCTATCATGTAAAACTTAGTGTTTTGGCCTCGGGAATCACAAGGGTTTACTATGGTCAAGATAGGTAGTCGAAGAGTTTTGGAACACTCCGGTCGCGACACCCTTAACCTAAGCTTTACTCGAGTGGGTAGTACCTTACTCGAAGACCCCGCTCCTGGCCAACTGAACATATGTTGAGTAGTAAGCGGATTGCATGTGAGTATCTCTAGCTAGACCGAAAACTAGTTAAGATATTGGCTAAATTTATGAAGGTGTTGAAACGTGGTGATTGGGGACGAGACCCACTGTGGTGCCACCACAGTGGTGGGTTTAGCTATCAAGGTTGAAGGGAGCCTTGGTAGTACTACCTTCGTCCCTAGGTCGTGGCGTTAGTAAAATTTTGGTCTAGTCTTGAATCGACATTAGCGCAAAGTTCCAATCCCATTTTGTTCTCATCGCGGAAATGGTCATTTCTGAGTTAGCCTTTATGCAGTAATCATGTTTTGAGTAGAAGGCGTGGAACGTTGGCCACCATGAGGTCGAGTCCGTAATCGAGACACATTTGTGTTGAGTTAGGACACGAGTCCGGAGCCCTTGGCGTATACCCTTGCGTTCAGGAAAGTTACCCACTGAAACAACTCTTACAAATCCCTCCTTCAAAAATATAGCAATCATGTACGGTAGGTGTCATGGGCCTCAGCCCATGTCTTGTGTTTATTAAAAAGACCTGGGGTGATCAATGGGCATGGGTCCAAACTCTATGCTCATGCCTTTGGGCCACAGCCCACCGTGAATTGGGAGTGTTCGTTTAAGTGATACAACAGATCAATGAGACCTATCTCGAAACATAAATCGGAAATCAATTATAAAACTGAGCTCATCCCCGCATATTCAAAATCTCCTAACTTAGATATAAACATATATGTATCGACAAGTAAACGAGTGTAAAAGTGTTAATACAAGATTGTGTACCAACATGATCTACTTAATGATTTTTACATCAAGGTGTAACGTCAAATGTATTCAAATGAACACATCTATGTCAAGTAATCTACTAGCCGTAAATTATAAATTTTGAGAACAAATTTTTGGATTTTTAATATCGTCATAATGTCAACATGAAAAGTATAAATACTTTCGTATACTTACTAGTAGGACCACTTAATCACTTTTCTGGAACTGAAGTTTAGTTTTACTTCAAATATAAAAACAAATGAACTATTTTAAGTAAGCGATACTTAAAACAATGAATTAAAACATTGCCCTCCTTATCTAGGTCGCGTGTCGGTGCCGCTTCACAACAATCACTAAATCCCGCTCTCGGATTTGCACACTTGCTAAGGTGAGTTTCATAGCCCCACTTTTACTTGATAAACTGTTTTATACGTTTTGGGGGAGAAATATGCAAAACCTTTTATGGACCAAAACTATTACATGATTACTATTACGTGGTTTAGCCTAAGCCCTTATGTCCCTAGAGAATGCCCTTTTCATGAACCGTCAATTCCCCATTGGGAAAAGCGAATGTTATAAATAGATCTATTGAGGGTGACTCCTCCGTTCGGTTGGCCATGCTTAGGCCAAGGCGAAGCGTATACCATGTCGGAATCAAGTGTTGAGGGACAAAACACTTGCTATGGGCCCCTATATTGTATGACATCTTTTAGCATACAGAAGCTGTCGTAGTATCGGTTGCATGAACTTAGAGCTAACGTAATAGACTTTCACTCATATATCATTATATTCTTTATAATGATTATATGACTTGACTTATGGTCCGAACTTACTGTTTTAACTTAAACCTATGAACTCACCAGCTTATAGCTGATCTTTTTAGCATATTTTCTCAGGTGCTTAGTTGTGATTATGGATGCAAGGCAAGAGGCGGATAAATGGTCGTAGAAATTTCTAAAGAAGAGCTTTTACAAATAAAAGATGTTTTTATATTGGGACCACAAAAATTATGGGGTATGCCCATTCATCTAAACAATGTTGTAAGATATTGTTTCAAAAGATTTTATGAAATTAAACGGAGTATGTATTCCGTTCTGTATTACTTGTGTTATGATTCACCAATTTCGTAACGCTCCCAAATAACACGTATGCTTCCGTTAAACCAGATTTGGGGGTGTTACATCACCCGTTAAAGATTACGTTTTACTCATATTTGTTGCATACTAAGTGTTTGATGAAATAGCCAACTTAGTTTTTTAGTGTTAAAATTTTGTTACTAGCTCTAATTTTTGTACCACAACGCATTATTAATCATTTTATTAATGTAAGATTCAAAAAGTGATGTTTTTTAATCGTTAATTTTTTTTAAATGTACATTTTGTTCACCAGTTAGTTTTTGTTCATCAGTTAATCTTGTTCATCAATTAGTATTGTTTATCAATTAGACTTTATTCATTAATAATCTTGTTCAAGAGTGATGAGGTGATGAACAATATTAATTGATGAACAAGACATACTTCTGTTCATCAAAACGAGATTCTGTTCAGCAAAAAATATCGTTCATCAATATAAAGTATTGATCATCAATAAAAGAGTTGTTCATTTTTTCATCAATAAAAAGAATTATTCATCATTTCTCTTTAATTTTATTCATCAGTTAAATTACAATATTCAGCAATAAAAAACATTATTTTATCGTATACTTTGGTCATTAATACAAATGTTGTTTATTAATAAAAAATGTTGTTCATCAAAAAATTATATTGTTCATCAGTTTTCAAAAACAAGCATAGTGTTTATCAATTGTCTAAAGAAAATCACAATATTTATCAGTTAAGGTCACAGTATTCATTAGTTGGTTGTTTGTTCATCAATTAGTCTGTTCATCATTTAGCCTTTGTTAACGACTTCAAAAAAGCTAAAAGTAACAAAAATAACAAAAGATGTATTGTAATACACCAATTAGTGCATTTAAATGTACTTTTATAAAATAAAACTCTAGTCCGGTATGATTTCTTACCTACTCGTTTGAATTTGTCTCGTAGAGGTATCGAGATTCAGTCTATCATTTGTCCGAGTTGTAATAAGGAGGTTGAATCCACGAATCATATATTTTTTGCTTGTTCGTTGGTGAGAAATATTTATTGGAAGATTGCTACTTGGTGGGAGTTACCTTATGTGGAGTTTGATTCTTATGAAGAATGGCTTGTTTGGCTTATTTCGGTGAGAATGGGTTCGAGACATAAAAACATGTTGGAAGGGACCTTTTATGTTTCGTGGTGGCTATTATGGAATTATCGGAACAAGTCACTTTTTGATACAAAGAATCCTTCTACGGCGATTATTTTTTATGTTCTTGTATCTAGATCGTTTTTATGGTGTAGATATAGGAGTAATGCCAAATTTAGTTGGATAGAGTGGATGAAAAACCCGAACCTTATTTCTTTGTAGCTTTTTCTAGCTTCTTGCTAGTTCTAATATAAATCCGTCGTTAAAAAAAAATATCTTTTGGATTTGACGTCATCTAACGTGCGATATCTCACTCATATCATATTAGATTTGAGTAATTCAAAATTTTGGGTAAAGAATAGCCAAAAAGCTACAACTTTCGTGTTTTAAGTTTTGCATAGTTCGGCCTTTAAAGTAGACAAAATTAGAGCTGAAAATGCCGAAAATTTCAAGAAACTCAACACCCACTTAAAAAGCTGGAAAAAAAAGTTGCGATTCTTATATCAAAATGCATACCAAATTAAAGAGAATGAAATTTTAGAAATCATGATGAAATTGGTTTTTTGTAGAAGTTTGTCTTTTGAAACTTATTTACGTTTGAAGTTTAGAGTGGAATTAAAAAAAATTGACAAATGACCAAAATAACTTATAACCGAAAATACTAAGGGACACGTGACACCAGCTTATTGGCTTTCTAGACTTTTTAAACTTTTTCCTTTTCAAAAGATCGCAACTCGTGGGATAAAATGGTGTAAACTGTAAACAATGTACTCATATATTTGTATATTCTTGGAAAAGCTAAATAACTAAAAAAAAGTAATTTAAAAAAAAAGTATTGAAATGATGCATTTATGTTTATTGAGTTAGGTAAGTTTCTTCTAGATTAACCAAGTAATCATGCAATTAAAACAAAGTGCGGCAAGTGATTATTCTTTTTTAGGAAAGTACTAACATTGTAACTAAAAGCAAGCAATTTGCGTAAAAAGACGTTCTGGTCGTATGCTTAATTAGGATGGTCCCAATCATCGGTTGGTTGTCAAAAAAGTGGTGCCGCGACCGATGTTAACATCGGTCGATATGGTTGTGGCCATGGGTCATCACATCGGTCGAGTATTAATTTTTTGGGACATCGGTTTAAAAACCGACCGATTTAATATAGCTCATTAACACAAATTGAAACTTGAACAATTAACTGAAAACATGAAATACATAATACGTTTAAACATAAAAAACTACAACGCATACTGATAAAAATAAAACTTCTAAAACTTAAAAAAACGAATCATCTGAGACCCAACCCTCAGAACTTGAAGAGGAATTAAACTCGCCATTAAAGAGCTGAGTCTCCATTATGTCAAAATAGTTATCTTGGAGATACTGAGCTTCCCTTGCTTCTTGCTCACGACGAGCATCTTCCTCACGTGCCTGCTCTTCCATAATCTCCCTATAATTTTCTTCGTCTTGTTCAAGTAGACGAAGGGAAGCCTCACTTAACCCGAACGGGTTGTTTTCAAGATCCACATGTGGACTGTTCACAGGTGGAGTTGGAACAATTGGATTGTTCACTGGTGGAGTGTTTAAAAATAGGTTTTCCGGTTTGAGTAAACTTCAACTTCTTCTGAAGTTGAAAAGCTAGTTGGAGGAAACTGTGGTGAAGTTGAAAAGCTTGTTTCCGGCAACTTTGGTGGACTTGGGAATTGCTGAGAAAAATCTTTGCGAGACATTTTTGTGTATGAATTGTGTGAGTTGTGTGTGTGAATTGGTGGACTGGTAGGGTTGTATATATAGTGTCATCAAGTAGCTGTGATTTAATTTGAATTTGAAATTTGAATTTGAATTTGAATTTGAAATTTGAATTTGAATTATAATCCCGCTTCTATTTAAAATTTAATTTTAATGAATTTAAATTTAATGTTTAAAATGTTTGAATTAAAAAACTTGGTTCATCGTAGCATCACTCATTTCGTAATAGTGCATTTGGAGGAGAAAAGGCTGGCGTGTATTGTGGTGACCAAGGTCATCTCTGGTCACGATTGGGACCAGCCTTATCTAGAATAAGTTTAGAAGAGCAAGCCGCAGTTTTATATGGGAAATGAGAAAGGTTTCTTTATTGTATATTATATTACATGTTCTTTATTTGCAAGTTATTTTTTAGAAAATAACAAGTAATATGAACATGTCGCGATTCGGCGAGGGTGTTTTGATGCATTTTCGTGTGGTTTAATGGATCACGTATGAGAATGGGAAAAAAGCGTGATGCATTTTCCTATTGTTAGCCGACCTAAGGTTGTCATACGAAAGCAGAGATACTTATATTATGGCACGAAGGCTTGTTTACAAAAAAGTGCATGTTTTAAGCGAATGCGAGGAGCAACATCACTCAATTTCTTCGCTCATTTAATGGCATTTAGCTTAAGAGGCAATAACGGTGTTTTACATTTACCATTCTATTGGCAAAGTCTACATGAGATACAACAATTCATAGTGCCATTAAACAAAGGCAATAAAGGTAAAACCGGACTCAACCATAGTAGTGATCAAATGGTACATAAACTTACCGGGTATAAAGAACCTTTTTTTTTGCGATCGAGGTAGTAGCGATCAAGATAGTTGAAGAATCGGGAAAGCCATCGGACCATTACTTTATGGTTAGACCATCTTCTCACAAACTCTATCAACAAAAATTCATCATGCTTCTCGCTCAAAGAAGGTAAAACCTGTATCACATACACTTTTTTAAATCCAGACAAAAGTAAAGATCATTCTAGCTTAACATTGCTTTTTTTATTGTGTCATGTGATAGGCACCCAACCACAATTATACACTTTCCTGATATATAACTATATCTTATAATCACCAAATCTGGTTACCAAATGAATGAAATTTGAGATGTGTTATTCATCAATCAATAATAGCCCATACATCGTGTATGAATACACAATACACATACATAAACAATACATATACATAAAAATAAGCAAACAATACGATACATCGAATATAAGCGAAAGTATAAGTTGTTTTACCGAAGTAAGGTACTTTATAAAGGCCATCTTATATTTGTCATGCACCTCTGAAGAGTAATCATTTGGTGCTTTTTGTGTGCACTTGTTGTAGATGGTTCTGGTACCAAATTAAGGACGCACATCTATACTATATAAAATGGAAAAATGGTCAAAGTGGAAAAAGTGAAAAATGTTGAAAGTTGAATGTTGAAAACATGGTCAATGGAGAGAGAAATAAATAATATTATTAATACTCTTATTAAAACACCCCATTACTTAAAAGTACTATAATTTATTCACATTGTACAACCAATTAAAAGCACATCTACCAAATTAAAAACAACCAATTAAAACACCTTTTACTAAAAAGTACAATAAAATTTTCATAACGTACAATTTAAAGAAGCTACCACATAATACAAAATATAGAATAATTAAACACACTAATTAATGTTATTTTTAAACACCCTAAAATTAAAAGTAAATGTTATTATACACATTGTACATATTTATAAAACACGCAAAGCTTCATACAAGCTAAAAAGTTGATGGTACATATAGTTTTCAAAATTGGACCAGACCGGACCGCGTGTTCAACCTGGGCGGGTGTCACCACCGGTTCGGCTAACCAATTAAAGTCATCCGAAGCGAACCGGATATGACCCGTTGAAACCGATACCGGGTTGACCCGTGACGCTTCAAACCCGGCGGGCTGACCTGGTTTAATTTGACATTTTTTCGACCCAACCTATCGGTTTGACTTCGGTTTAAATCGACTGTTTTTTATCGGAACGGTTCAACCAGTTGAACCACCCGGGTGAAATCGGGTTTCAAATGTTGCTCTTGCACCATTTAAGGGAGACCAATTTTTTTTTAAAGGAGCACCAAAATTATATGAGAAATGATGAAGTAGTTGTGGAACCCGTGACAATTTTTTTTTTAAAGGAGAAACAAGTAATTGTAGTTTTTGGTTTATTTTGCTTTGACACATGTAATTTGTCATTTGTATAATGTTATTTTAAAAAATGTTGCTCTTGCACCATTTAAGGGACTAGCATATATGAATCGTCGTTTAAAAGTTAATATATATTGTATAGCCCTTTGTCCAGTGTATCACTAATGTTATGTAAGTTTATTAAAATCACAAAAAATAAATAGTATTGTTATCTTTAGCGATAATTATTTGTACCTCAAACAAATAGCTTTGAACAATGCATAAATATCTATACAAATTGATAGTACAAAATAATCTTATATGGTGATATCCAATTTCCAAAGTTACAATTTTAAAAGGCACACACCAAATGATAAACGCTACACATGTAAAAAAAATAGTTATCACTGCCTAAATTACTGACAAAACAAGAAAAAGCGGCCACACATGTTAGCTATACCTCTAAACTACAATATAATATTGACAACTACATAATACCGTTGCTTTTTGTAATGCTTGAATCTATTATTACTAAAAATCTTAATAACTTAAAACAATCCTATTAGAAAATATACTCACACACTTAGATCGACTCCACATAATTTTTTTAAAAACTATACATTTATGCTGCTATGCAACCACGCATCAGAATTGTAGTTATTCGAAAACGATTCTCTAATGCTACAAATACAGTTTGTTGAAAGAAACTTATGGGTCGTCGGAACTTTGCAGAAAACTAGACATCGCTGCCGCTAGGCGCGGGTACTCGTCTAGTATATAAATATATCCGAGCATAGAAATAATATAGAACCAAAAGCTATATTGTTAGAAAAACAAATATGTTTTTGAGCAAATAAACAATATAGGGAAGAAGGATACGTGTAGAGCATCATGCAGTCATCCGACTTGAACTATGGCTCGTCATGATCATCTAGAATCCTCTTCAACTTGTTTATGCCCGTCTCCATAAAGGCCCATCCTTCATCTAATTCAATTACTTTTCGTTTACTCATTCTAATTTACAATGTAGCACCAAACTTACAGCCTCTTAAACAAAAACACCATTATTAAATTTCAACCATTTTATGCAACAGCTATTACAAAGTACTACTTCAGAGTTAAAAAACGATAGGTATCAAAATTAACTCCATATGCTTGTCCCACAATAAAAGATCTGAAATCAATATGTTATCAACAGACTCAAATTAACATTTTGGTAGCCTTTTACATACTATAAATACCTACAAATGGTACATAAACTTTCCAGGATCACCGAGTAAAAAAGGTTCTTTATACATTTTCACACCTCCATCCTTCTGCTCAATACCCCGATACACCAACGTGTGCGTTCCTTCTAAAATTTAACAAAAAACATATAAGAATGTGTAAAATTACCATTTAGGTAAAATTACCACAATGGTTGACATTCAAACAGATAAGAATGTGTAAAATTACCACAATGGTTAAGTATCTTGATTTTTCTCTCCATCTTTTTCGGCAGCCGGCATGTACCCTTCATAGGTTGCAAGCAGAGTGATATAGAGTCACTATCATCAGTTCATATTCAAAAGCTTTAACTTAATTACTTTGCTAAAGAACATATTTCTCAAATACTTTCTCAAAACAATCTCATGGAAGTGTTCCCTTACCCCGTTATTGTTGATAAGGAAGTTCATTATCTCAACGACATCATTTGTTGAAGCCCCATGAAGCGATACAAATATCAAAAACCAAAGAATCAAGTTAGACCACTAACCAATAAATCCTACTAATTTACTACCTATGAAATTCTTTCCTTCAGATAACATTTATTTACCTTTGATCTTTAAATTCATTCAACATATACAAAAACATGTGATATTGATTCATGTTCTTACCAAAAGTGTCACGAACGTCCTCCAAATATGTCAATGCATCAATGGTTGTACACCTCTGCTTATGAGCACTGACGCAACCTTCTCCACCTCCTGGTCCACCTCATGTGCTCCTGATTTACCAGAACTTCAATTACATATATGAAAAAACATTTATAAAGTAAAATAACACTCAATACTGAAAACATTTTCTGTTAGACCAGACCTTCTTGCATTCCTTTTTGCTACATGTGCACTGTTGCAGCGTCCTCCTGATAATCCATCATGCTTCACGGGTCAAATGGGTAAACATAAAAGATTAATTAAAACATAACATAATAGTATAGCTTATTACCAGGATTCACATGAACAATCGTTTGTGTAAGAATCATAGCTTGAGATATAACTCCCCACACATTGAAACCACAAACCCTATCAATCATAACCTACACAATAAAAAACGAAATTAAACTTCAAGAGTCACAGGAATATCAATTCAGGCATCAGGCACATGAAACTAAGGCAAAAAGGTCGTTACTAATTGAAACTGTGTTAAAGCATCCGCATATAAGAATTAGATTAGCCAAAACAAATCAGAAACATGTAACTGCTCACCAATTTATTCGTCAAACAACATGAACTATGCATCAACAGACGGGAACCAACACCAAAGAAAGTGTAGAAGCTCGAGACCAACACTGGTTGATACTTGTTTTTAGGCGGTGAGGAAAACAGGCTGAAGAACATATGGGTAATGGACTGAAAACCTGAAAGTTGGGCTAACTAACGGGCTAAATATTTAATAATTTTATATACCTTATTTCAGGAGGAGGAAATTTACGCTACATCCCCTAACCTGAGAAAGGGTAAAGTAGTTTCAATCGGATGCTTCAAAAACCTGCAAAAAGATTGCAAAAACCAATCAAGAAACAATCTCTATAAAAAAGAAAGATATCCAATACATAAAACAAAAACAAGAAATTATCATATTACAATACCCACATGAAAAAAAACCAATAAAGATCTTAATTTGTTCTCATGAATGGAAAGGTTTATGTGTGTATTGATAGGTTGATGTTTCTGAAATCTTGAAGCTTTGAGAATAGTATATGTGGGCTTGACCGACTTGGTTTTGAGGGTTATAAAATATTAGAGTAAACTCTAAAATACATCCGTGTGGTTTACCCCGTTTCGCACCATACATTCCTCTCGCAAAAGTTTCAACAAATACATCACTCCATTAGTAAAAGTTAACCTATATACATCCCTCAGTTAATATAAGGACTAACGGTGCAAATTATTTCTCCGTTATCTCCTAACGAGACAGATAATGTTTACACCGTTAGTCCTCTGGGTTAACGGTACTTGCACCGTTAGTCATTTTCGTTTCTTTTTTTTTTTACGTTTTTACGCGTTTTCGTTTTCGCCAGTTTTTCGTTTTCGTCCATTTTTACTTTTTCGCGTTTTTATGTTTTTAGCGTTTTCTTACGTTTTTAGTTTTAAATACGTTTTTTTTTCGTTTTCCGTCCTTTTTACGTTTTCGGTCATTTTTACGTTTCGTCCGTTATTTTGAATTTTCAGGTTAAAATCTCGCGATTCTTGATGTAAAACATCATTCCGGACAACTTTCGTGTTTTACACTTTTGATGATTCGGACCAGAAATGGGTCAAAATCGTTATTTAAAATCGATAAAAGACGAAAACCAAGAAAAGTGTATGAAAATGGATAAAAGCTTATGAAAACGTGAAAAAAGAATGAAAACGTAAAAATACAGATGAAAAAAAAAAAAGACGAAAACATAAAAAAAAATAAAAAAATAATAATAAATAGAGTAAACTCCAAAATACATCCGTGTGGTTTACGTTTAGCCTATATCATCCCTCCAAAAGTTTCAGATACATCACTCCATTAGTAAAAGTTAACCTATATACATCTCTCAGTTAATATAAGGACTAACGGTGCAAATTATTTCTCCGTTATCTCCTAACGAGATAGATAATGTTCACACCGTTAGTCCTCTCGGGTTAACGTATTTGCACCGTTAGTCATTTTTTACGTTTTCTTCTGTTTTTTTACGTTTTCGCCCGTTTTTTTCGTTTTCGTCCGTATTTTTACTTTTTCGCCCGTTTTTTATGTTTTCTCCCGTTTTTTACGTTTTCATATGTTTTTTTTCGTTTTCGTCTGTTTTTTTTTACGTTTTCGTCATTTTTTATGTTTTCGTCCTTTTTTATGTTTTCGTCCGTTATTTTGAATTTTCAGGTTAAAATCTCGCTAGTCTTGATGTAAAACATCATTCCGGACAACTTTCGTGTTTTACACTTTTGATGATTCGGACCAGAAATGGGTCAAAATCGTTATTTAAAATCGATAAAAGACGAAAACCAAGAAAAATGTATGAAAATGGATAAAAACTTATGAGCGTGAAAAATGATGGCGTAAAAATACTATGAAAAAAAAAAAAGACGAAAACATAAAAAATAATAATAATAATAATCATAAATAAATAAAAAGCCGGCGTAAAAACAGTGAAAGCGTTTAAAAGCAAATTAAAAGCGGACAGCGTAAAAGAAAGTAAGCGTATTAAAACCGCCAGCGTAAAAAGCGGGTAGCGTAAAAAGCGGTAGAAAACATAAAAAGCGGACGAAAGCGTAAAAATGGAAAAGAACATAAAAAACGAAAGCAAACGTAAAAAAGGACTAATGGTGCAAATACCATTAACCCAGAGGATTAACGGTGTAAACATTATCTATCTCGTTAGAAGATAACGGAGAAATAATTTGCACTGTTAGTCTTTATTTTAACTGAGGGGTGTATATAGGTTAACTTTTACTAATGGAGTGATGTATCTGTTGAAACTTTTGCGAGAGGAATGTATGGTGTGAAACGAGGGTAAAACACAAGGATGTATTTTGAAGTTTACTCAAAATATTATATTGGGTCAATGGTGGGAAGGAAAACAGAGCTGCCGAAAAAGTAAACATACCTCGCCTTATTTAAGCTATCCCAACAACTCTTAACTAATCAACCGAAATATACAGGTAAAACATACCTCACCTTATTCTATGAAACCATATGTAGTTGACCATAATAAAGCAAACTCTAAGAAAAGAAAACCATAAACACAAAAAATTAGACCAAATTCTCAATCAGCTTTCAAAACCCACGATGACATACCTGCACTTTCAAGTATTGTTGCCAAAAAATTTCTAGCAGATGGAGCTGGTATAATCTTCTTGTTGATAGAAGGGTTGGTGGAAAAGAGAGGCAGAAGTATTATCTGATGTTGAAGACACGTATCTACATATGAAAAGAAGCCACAGTACCAAGCCAAAAAGAAAAGGTCAATAGCTGGGCTACCATTACGGCCAAACAAAATTACTCCCTCTGTTGATACAAAAGTTGGGCGTTCCTGGTTTGGAGCTCCGTTCGTCTGCCATTGAGAATTGTTGCTTGAGACATAGCAGAGATAAAGAGAACCGTTAGGCTTATCGTGGGATTGTCTCCCCGATTATCTCCGGCGTGAGAGTGATGTCGGTTTAGGGTTTAAGGAGTTTTAGGGTTATGAGATCGTACCTTCAATGAGGGATATAATTCCCTTTATATACACACGGAATCCTTGTTGGTTCGTGTTTCCCAACCTTCGGTATCCCGCTTAGTCGGTTGGAATGATTATCTTCTTATTTTAGAAGATATCGGATATCTATTCCGTAAATAGCTATGGGCTTGGGCTTTTGAACCCAACAGCGGCGTATTGATATTGGCCCGGTTCGTCCGGGCTTGCAAGTGGGCTGTAGTCGGGTTTATGACCCGACTCAGGATATCGTCATCATGTCCCCCCAGTCTAGTATCGCGCGATCGCGTAACTGCGGATGCTAGACTAATGACCGTAGTCCAAAAATAAACTTCACAAAAACGTATTAAAGAAGCCATACACATATACCGTAGGTGCGTTGTATCTAGACATAAAGGGATTTGTAAATGCCTCGTTAGGGGAAAGTAAAGCTCTCCACGTCCCATCGAGATAATCTCAACCACACAGTGAAGTTAGTGGAGTCCACGTGGCACATATCGTGTGGATGAGAGAAAAGCATAAAAGCACTCGTCATTGTCACAATGTAATCCATAAAAAAAGAAATCCGCCATTGTTGAAATATAACTCCGGTACAAATCCAGAATTAAACTACCTCAAGGTACCCACGCGTGCGTGTCTGTACATCCAACACTATGGTGAAACAATTATCGGACTTTACCTCCTTATTATCCGGAAGCGATCTCTTAGAGTTCACCTCAGTTATTTTATACCCCTTGGCGTGCATCCGGTTGTGCGGATATGCGGGCAACCATTGCGGACTTTCCGGAGGAAAGTGGGGGTTTATCTGCGGTTGTTCGATTTTTGAACCAGCGCCCTCCCGCTTTCTATGCGATGTGTTAAACTATTACGACTGCATATATCCCGGTTACCTGTATGGTCGCGGCCAAAATTACCAATTTTGAGGTAAATTGCCGTCTTGGCGATTAACCCAACCATTCATTTATTCCGCGCATTTTACCACACAATATGGGCACATGGGTGGGTATCCTTTGTGAAGCGTGCCGGTAGGCTCAATGCTATCTGGATAAGCTAGACTCGCCGGGATTGGAGGAGTATTTCTTACGGGTAGATGATATATGCTTTCCATGGAACTATCAGTTTTATACCCGAGGTACATTAGAGAGGGATGAGTGCCCCTGCACGGGTCGTATGATGTGGAGGATGCGGGCGATAAATGACAACCGCATCCCCATTAGTGCCTATCAGGAGGGATTTCTGTACATATGGGCATCGGCCGTAACTATTTTGGTTCGAAGATGAGATTCAATCTTCTTGGGCGCCAATGGCGAGGGGTGGGTACTCATTCCGCATGTACTTTGTAAATAATGTGAGTCTGTGTCGTACTTGCACATTATATACCTTATGTTATTTGTTGCTTCCTTTGCGAGAAATGGATCTATTATTTGTGGTGCAATTGGCCAAACCATTGGGTGTGAGGTCAGAGCGACGGAAGAAACGAAGAGCCAATACTAGCGAGTCCGCGGGGCATACGATTGAGTTGAACTTAGGGGTGACGAGGACCGGCTCTTCCGTTGCGATAGAGGCAACACCGGTGCAAGGCGTGCCGAGCCCTCGTCGCGCCTCCTCTATTGCGCAACCACCACCCATAGTGGCGGATCCCATTGATGAGGAAATGGAGGAGCGAAGCGGCTATTGCGTAGAAAGTCGTAGCGGCGGATGAAATGCGAGTTCGAAGGGAAGAAGCGTCCATGACTGTTCATGTTGAATCTTACGCGGTGAGGGCATCATCACACCCGTCGGCCGGATGTTTACGGCCCCCGTAAGTACTCGATAGTTGCCATTATATATATATATATATATATTTTTTTTCATCAAGTTTTCGCATGCGGTCTTGATAAGTGCATGCTGTATTTGTAGGTTCGAGCGAGGGTGCGAGATCGCCACCCAAAGAGTCTGTTTTGTCCGAGTCTTGAGCCGAGAGATTGGTAGCGCTTGATGCCGATGGCGATGGGGATGCGTCAATGGGTCGCTGGTTGATAACACGGTTTCTCGCGCCGCGGTGGCGAAATGTGTTGGGGAAAATAGGCGGGGCGTTCAAAAGGACGGCGCATAGCATCACGGAGCGCAAGGCGGCCAGGTGCCAAAGCTGAAATCAAAAGAAGCCAATGCGTATCGCGGAGGCTGCGGGAGAAAAATGTCTACTATCTCAAATAGAGCGGGAGGCGTCTTGGCTTGATCAAGTATAAAATTTGTCATGCACTGGTCCTTAAACATCTAGAGCGAGCTAAGGAAAGTTTGTTTGCAATGGGGAGCTTGGAGCTACTTGTGGTGGTCATTGGAGGTGCAGGGAGGCTAAATGCGCAAAGCGAGCATCGAGTATGGCGAGTTGTATCCTCGGCTCATGTCCACCATAGCGAGGCCTTGGTGGCTCATAAACGCGGTCTTCGCCTAGGCGCCCTCGGTACTGGAATCGCCAGAGGTGGTGAGTGCCGCCGGGGAGGTTGTGCAGTCGCGCTTTGGAGCGTGGTAAATCGAAGCGATTGAAGCTCCATGAGGCGGAAGCTGTTGAAGGCCCGATTGATAAGGTACCAAATTATGATGCTGAGTCATATGATCACTTGGTGGCTGCTATGTAGAAAATGAAGGACTTGGAGCTCCCTATGATTTCGAGCTTGAAGCGCGATCAAGACTATCCGATAAATGTTATCATGGCGGGGTTGACCTTGGTGCGGCATCGGACTGAGAAGGCGAAACAGTGGATTTTTATTTGAAGCCCATGAGTCCGCGGCTTCAAGTACTGTCTTTTGGCGTCCTAGGGATAGTCAGAATCCATTTGCTTTGGAGAAGGAGGTATCGTTAAAGGAAGTCTTGGAAGCACATGCAACCCGTCGTGCTAGGAAAGAAGGTATTTCAGGTAAAGCCATTTTGTGTGGGGTCGGTCTTTCGCTCACTTGCCAGATGCGATGGGGTGCCGTCGGTGTGGCTCTTGTGTCGCGTCAAGATGCAAACGTGTTGAAGGGTATGGCCGAAGCTAAAGATGCAACAAGTCATGTTGGCACGTCGTCACTTAAGCGTTAGCGGTAGTGCGATATGTTGCAAAACACTTTCTTGTAATAACTCGTAGGTATGAATAAAAGTTCTTTGTTTCTTTGTGGGTATTATTGAGACTTGTAATGTATACATATCTGTTTGTCTTTGCATGAAAGATGTATTTGTTTGCCGAAGAAACAAGCATTATACGCCGGTGCTAATATAGGTAATCCATAAGCATGTATGAAGGCCATAGTATACTCGAGAAATAATTCGAAGTATTTTATCACAGTCGTGTGTGTCATGATAAGCGGCGTCTTGTAAATATCACATTAAGGAATCAAGTGTCTCGGTTCCTAAGTTGTTAAACGTGCGTATGCGTTCTAGCGCATCCATCGTGGGATGCACACATATCTTATTCCAACGTCTTGAGAACAAGGTGTTTAACAAGGATGCGTGATCCAGTATTGATGGGTTTGCAACCCTCTTACTCAACAAGTTAGTTAGTAGGTTAACTTATCCTATTACCATCGTGGGTTTATTCGTGGTGCATGCACGCCATCGTGGGCAAGAAAAGATAAGAAATTGTTAAGACATACAGTATATGGAGATAACAACTTTAAGATGTGTCGAGTTAGCTAGACACCGCGGCGTTTATTGATACTTGCAAGGTTTTGAGAAATACAAAGGAAGCAGTAAATATGAAAAATAAAAAAGAATACATGACTGTTTATTGGGCACTAAAAGTGCGGGGCGTCTGTGCTCGTGCCGTAGCTATTCTTTATAGGTAGCACCTCTTGAGGTTGCCGATGTTCCATGTGCGTGGTAGGTTACGACCATCCAAGCCGTAGCTTTATGCAGCGCTGTGCCTATTGCTTCATAACCTCATAAGGTCCTTCCCACTTTGGTCAGAGCTTACTGTATCTTACGCATGACTCGCCTCATTGGCACGGTAGACAAAAGTCGCTGCAATGAAACATTGCGCACTTTGGCATCATAGTATCCTTTCATTTTGACTTGACCTTGCCTCCGTTATGGTGCGCGTTCGCGTCTTTCTTCCAGCGAGGTCCAAGTCGACCGTCTTTCGTCATTGTTTGTTGTTACATTGATCTCGCGGTCGCGGATAGTTGGCATGCCGATCTCGGTTGGTATAACTTCGTCCCGTAGACTAGAGAAAGGGGTGTCCCGTCTTTGGTTTTATTGAGGTCGGTGTGCCCATAAAACATGTAAGCTCTTCGACCCACCGCCTTTGTGCTGTCGAGCGCTTTGATTCCTTCACCCAGCGATTTGCGCGCTCTACTAAGCCATTGGTTTGGTGTGTGTAACCGACGCGAAGTGTTGGGTGATATTTAACTTATCGCCCCAATCTTTGAAGGGGTTGTCGCGAATTGTTTCCGTTATCCGAGATGATTTCACCAGGTAATCCGGCGACATACAATGTTGTCCCAACAAAGCGTTTCACACGGTTGCCGGTGATTGTCGCCATTGCTTTTGCCTCTATCCACTTGGTGAAGTAGTCTATAGCCACTATGAGAAACTTAAGACCGCCTGCTGCTATTGGAAAAGGACACGCAATATCAATGCCCCATTTGTAGAATGGCGAGGGCGCCGTGATTGGCGTTAGCTCGTCTTTGTGGTGGCGGGGCGGGTCTATGAACTTGGCAATCATTGCACTTTCGTATTAAGTCCCGCGCATCTCGATGCATGGTTGGCCGATAGTATCCGATCGCATGGCACGTGCTACAGCGGACCGTGGTCTGCATGCATCTTGCATGAGCCTTCATGGATTTCTCGCGGCCGCGTAATTTGCTTGTAGGGGGCCGAGCGGAGCCATGGTTGAAGGAAAGAACGTCGGTACAATATGTTGTCGCGCAATTGAATCTTTCGCTGCGCCGTATTCTGCGAGCTTCTGCATTCTTGAGGTAATGTTCCTTTGCTTAAGAATTCCGTAATCGGTGTCATCCATGTAGGACCATCCTCCTCTATGATTGCGGAGACTTCCATCTCCGATATTGACTTGCTTTTCAGTGTTTCCACGGCACTTGCTTTGATAAGTGTGCGAAGCTGTCGAGGCAATCTTGCTCAGTGCGTGCGCTGCGATTTTCTCCTCTAGGGACTTGCTTGATAGTAAATCTGTCAAAGCCTTTGATCAGTGTATTAGTCTTCTCAAGATCTTATTCTCTTCTTTGGCCACGTATTCACCCAACCGTGGTTGGCCACTAGCCGAGGAGTCCACATTTGCTTCAAAGTTCGTTACACCCATTCGAGCAATGCGTAGTCAGCGATTAGAGCTTCATATTACGCCTCATTGTTTGTCGCGGTAAATTCAAAGCGCGGTCGCGTAAGTGAATTCCATTCCCTCGGGTTTGTGAGAATAAGGCCGGCTCGACCCGTCCGCATGAGGACCCGTCTGTAAACAAAATCCATGGATCTTGTCGTTCCTTCTGCGGTGTAGGTACTTCGTGTCGGCTTCGATGATGAAGTCTGCGAGAACTGTCCCTTTATTGCGTCACGTGGTGCGTAAGAGATGTTGTGTTAAGCCTAGCAACACACTCCACTTCGGAGTAGATCGGCCGCATCGGGTTTGGAGATGATCGCTGATGGCTTGATGCGTGATTACCGCTATTGGGTGCGCTTGGAAGTATCGGTAGCGACTTGGCGGCAAACACTAGTGCCAAGACCAACTTTTCCATCGCAGCGTAGTTCATCTCCGTCTTTTTGGCTTTCTTGACAAAATAGATAGGGGTTTGCACGAGTCCCTATCTGTTAATAGCACTTGCTACTGCCCCATGAGTTGCGATAAATACATGATCAGTTCTTCCCACAGTGGGGGTGCCACGAGTGTTGGGGCGTTGCTAGATCTTTGTTTGAGTGTAGTGAAGGCTTCTTCGCCTCCGTCGTCGATCCACGAAAGTCACCCTTTTTACACTTCTTGAGTGTTTTGAAAAGAGGCAATGACTTTTCTGGCGATTTAGACAGGAACCTGTTGAGGCGGCCAGCCCGTTTTCGTTGAGGATTGGACTTCCTTGGCGTCGTGGTGAGGAAGTTCTATTACCGCCTTTGTCTTTTCACGGACAAGGTTTTATGCCATCGGTTCTATCAGGTACCCTAAGAACATGCCTTCTGTAGCGCCGAAGGTGCATTTCTTAGGATTTAGCTTCATGTTGATCTCTCGTAGAGTCTTAAATGTTTCTTCTATGTCGCGGCTCAACTTGTTATGGCTTTTATGACCAGGTCATCCACATAGACTTCAAGTTGCGGCCCACTGTTTTCAAAGGCATTGTCTACCATCGATAGGTGGCACCCGCATTCTTCAAGCCAAATGGCATTTTGTGTAACGATGCTTGGCTTGTGTGGGCTGTCTTTTCCTCGTCTTCTTTAGCCATTTGTATCGGTGATATCCCTTGTGCGCGTCAAGAAAACACTTCAACGGTATCCACACAAGGACTCTATTTTCAGTCTATCTCGGTAATGGATAGCATCCTGCGGCATGCTTTGTTAAGGTCGGTGAAGTCTACACACATTCGCCAGCTACCATCGCTTTTTGACCATTCTGGATTAGAAGCCCGTCGTGGTAATAGACTTCCGCGCATAATTCCGCATTTACCAATTTCGTACCTCTGCCAGAATTGCTGCGCCCTCTCTGGGCTTGGCCCGCTTCTCTGGCGTATCGGTGAGTATCCTTGTCGGATTCTAAGTTTATGCTCTGTGATCGGCGTGGTACTCGGTCATGTGTTTTGGCTCCCACGCGAAAATATCCGTTCTTTTGTAGGAGCGCGCACCACGACAACGCTGGTTGTCCGACAATGACCCTCAATGGTTATTTCCTCGTTGGGTATTCGGGTGAATTGCGACCTTCAAGTTGGGGACTTTGGCCGCGCCTTTGTTTCGGGATTGGTTCCATTTCGCATGTAACCGTGTTACATTCTCTGTTTGGTACCGTGGCATTGTAACGAGTAACAATGCCTCCTTCTACTGGGAATTTAAGCATCCCGTCGCTTTGTTGATGTACCGCAGCGCATGGTGATATCGGTCTCCCAATAATGCCATTGTATGGCGAAGGGGATTTGATCACCATGAAATCCATCCAGGTTGTCGTAGAGTGCTCTGCGTTGCCGCCGCTGACTAGTAATCGCAGTTGCCCCATGGGCCATATCTTTTCACCCGTGAAACGGTGAGTCTTTGTGTTGACCGGATTTACTACTATTTATTTAGTCTTAAAGCAATAAAAAATGCTCGTACATGATATTTGCCGATGCCCCACCATCGATGTACATGCGGTGTATGTCGTGACCACCCACACTAATTTCAATGGTGAGGGGCTCTGCTGCTGCGTTGTCCGATTAAAGTAGGGAAAGATTTCGCTTCTTCGGAAAACTCTGGTGACCTTTTGTCTAGTGGTTCGTTGCCCGCGTCTGTATCATGTAGATTGTGTCGGCCTTATCTTTGGGTGTCTCCTTCTTGCTTCCATTATTTTGTTTATCTCTTCCCTCTTTAATGTTTTTAACTAAGTGGTCCAGTCTGCCTTCCTTGACCATCTTGTCGATGAGTTGGCGGTGGACACACTCGTTAGTGGTGTGACCCTTTTGTGCGTGGTAGTCACGTATCCATTCCAGTCGCCCGATCTTCTGGGTATGCGCATCTGCGGTGGTCTTGGGAAATTCGCACCTTCCGTTGCGAGTATTTCCTTTGGTGTTTTGATGGGGAGTATACCTCATTATCTCTGTCTCTGCCGCTCCTCTGGCTGCGATAGTTCCTATTACGGTTATTACCTCGATCGTTGGATTGTCTCCCGGGTTGTTCCTGTGACCGGTAACTCGAATGGTTCTTTTGCTATCGCCGCGGCCCCCCGGACAAAAGACCGAGAGCGCTTCATGAGTTCATCAAAAGTCTCAGGGATCTTGTCGTTCAATCTCTTGATGAGTTATGGATTATTAATCCCATTCATGAAGCCAGAGATCTTTAGTACTTCAGGACATGCTTTAACTTGCATGCATTCATCTTTAAAGCGTTCCATGAATGCACTCGCAGATTCTCCTTGGTTCGCTTTACCACTGCGAGTTCGACGGAGTTTTAGCGCACTTTTTCCGTTGAGTAAAATTTAGGCGGAACGCCTTTCTCAACTCTTCAAAACCATTTACGCTCCTTCGTGGGAGTTTGTTGAACCAGTTCAGCGCTTCCCACCGTGTGGAATTAAACATGTGGCACCACACGGTTGTGGCCATTCTCAATGGTGCGGTGATTCGAAGATTTTTAGGTGATCGTCGGGATCACTGTTCCATCATAGGTCTTGACATTTGTAGGCATGCGTCTCTTCTTGTTCTTAGAGAAATCACTAATGCGCGGTGAGCGCATCCACCTTCTGGCGGCGCCACGGGAGAGACATGTCTTCCTCTTGGCTATCGCGTCTGTTTCTAGACTTCCAATGTCCTGTGTCGCTGTCTTCGTTGTCAGGAATTATCGAAGATGAATTTTCCTTCTTACGCGTTTGCGCCGGCTTGTCCTCGAGTCGACTCGTAGTGGATCTGAAGGACTTTCACTTGGGAGTGCTTTCGCCGATCATCGCGTACTACTGACTACAATCTAGTGTAGACACTGGTGCGCGTTCTTCTTTCCTATCACTCAAGTCTTTGCGAGTGAGATGTCTCATCATCCTCAATTCTCCTCCTATTCTTTGAATACTGGGGGTCGGCCGCTATCTCCCTGCGCTTTTCTTTTCACGATGGCGCATGGGGAAGTTTCGTATTCAGAATGAGAGTTGAGTCGGGCTTTCAAGTTCCGACCTGATCTCTTCTTCTCTTCCTCTTGCATGAGGGCAGTTAATGTTTTGTAGTTTTGGGATACGAAAACTTCGGTGCTAATTCGGTAGCGACTCCCTCGAGGGTGAGTGCGTTTGTTTCTGTGCTTTACCCTTATCCGGTGCCTCGGTACCTTTGTCAGGTCGTTTCAGCTGATTGGAAGGGAGTAGTAAAGGTGGTCTGCAGGGAGTCTACTCCACTTCGTGGTGGTTGTAGTGGCTGGGTTGTTCAGTGCGGTTCCACCAAGGGAAGATCAAGTCTTGACTGATCCCTTATTTTTAGCGGCGGTTGTCCAGAGGTATGCTTAGGGGTTAGTCCACTCTGCGACTTCTGAGATCATTGCGATCGCGATTACCGTGCTTTGTCATTCTAGTGTTGGTTCTTAGTGTAGTGTCCCACGGATGGCGCCACTTGTTGATACAAAAGTTGGGCGTTCTCGGTTTGGAGCTCGTTCTGCGTACCAATTGAGAATTGTTGCTTGAGACACTGCACTAAGAGACAAGAAACACCGTTAGGCTTATCGTGGGATTGTCTCCCACGATTATCCTCCGGCGTGAGAGTGAGTAATCGGTTTAGGGTTTAAGGAGTTTTAGGGTTATGAGATCGTACCTTCAATGAGGGATATAATTCCCTTTATATACACACGGAATCCTTGTTGGTTCCGTGTTCCCCAACTTCCGGTATCCCCCTAGTCGGTTGGGAATGATTATCTTCTTATTTTAGAAGATATCGGATATCTATTCCGTAAATAGATATGGGCTTGGGCTTTCGTGAACCCAAACGCGTATTGATATTGGCCCAGTTCGTACTTAGGGCAAGTGTGGCGTAGTGGGTTTATGACCCGACTCCAGACTATACGTCATCACCCTCCATCCCATTTTTATTGTTCAGTTTGATTTTGATCAGTCTTTCTTGTTCAACTTTGACCATTAATATATTTATTTGTGTTATATAATATTTGATGAAATTTATACCAGTGAAAAATACAATTAAAACCAAATACATTCATATATTTTTTCATCAAGTAGTATATAACACAAACAAAAATAATTATAGTCAAAGTTAAAGAATAAAGATTAAAAAAGTCAATATGGGACAATAATTTTGATACGAAAGAAGTATTAATTTAACACCCGGTGAATATAGTAATATAGTTAGGAAATGCCTCGCCCCATTATATACTATATAAATTCAGATGGTCAAAGATGTGCTTAACAAAAATATCGAGACATGTGATAAAAGAAAGATTGTACATACATGTACCATATGCTTAGATAAAAGATTAAGCATGTTATGTGAAAACTATCATCATTTTTTGTAGTTAATTAAGCACTAACACTTACATATTTATTGGAAAACAAAAGAAAATTATATTTTTAAACGTTACGAAGACAAAATAACTAACAACATTCTAAAGTTAAGGACGGTAAAACATTACCATAAAGTGGGGGAGAGCAACAAAACCGTAATACCAAACCAAAAACCAAAAAGCCAGAAAACCAAATTAAAACAAAAAAACCTAAAAAAATGGCACAAAAAGGAACCAATTGTAAACCTTATGATGCGCTTTTAGTTTTAAAAAAAAACTGAAAGTTTTAGTTTGATTTTTGGTTTTATATGAAAACCGCGAAAAAACCGAACCGCCCCATACTAATATATATACGTATAAATTAGTTTTGATACAAGTAATCACTGAAGTCCAAAAACCAATAAACACGTGTATTAGATATTCGTACAGATGTTTATTTAGCTAATGCTACAATAAATTCGTAAAGTTTTTTTTTCCTCTCCCTTTTTTCTTTTTTCTCGCACATCTCATCTTTATATATGTTGTCTTTTCAAAGAAGCTCTTCTTTGCCTCTTTTGTCTGCAGGCGCGCAGACGTATTCCTTGAAGACCGTTTGTTTTTTTTCAGACATAAGAGGCTAAAATCTCTTATTTCCTCTTCTACCATGCAGACATAATTTATCTCTTCTTTTCCACTTCTTACCTCTTCTCACAACCCATACATCTCTTTCTCAATATCTTACATCTCTTTTACGTTTCGTCAAATTTTTACGTTTTTAAATTAGTTTTTTACGTTTTTAGCCCGTTTTTACGTTTTAGCACTTTATTTACGTTTTCGCCTTTTTTTTACGTTTTCTTCCGTTTTTTACGTTTTCGTCCGTATTCTTATATTTTCGTCCGTTTTTTTACGTTTTCGCATCTTTTTTTACGTTTTCGCCATTTTTTTACGTTTTCGTCTGTTTTTTTACTTTTTCGTCCGTTTTCTTATGTTTTCGTTGTTCGTTTTTACGTTTTAGTCCGTTTTCTTACAATTTACTTGTTTTCTTAAGTTTTAGTCCGCTTTATTACGTTTATGTTCGTTTTTCATGTTTTCGTCCGTTTTTAATGTTTTCATATGTTTTTTATTTTTTCGTATGTTTTTCGTGTTCATCATTTTTACGTTTTCGATTAGTTTTTACGTTTCGTCCGTTTTCTTACGTTTTTGACCGTTTTCGTCCGTTTTCACCCCTTTTTTTTTTACGTTTTCATCTATTTTTTTACGTTTTCGATCATAGTTTTACGTTTTCGTCCGTTTTTTATGTTTTCGTCGGTTTTAGGTCCATTTTAGTCCCATTCGTTTCGGTCATTTTTCACGTTTTACGTTTCGGTTTTCTTACGTTTTCGTCCTTTTCTTTCACGTTTTGCCAAAATTTTTTACTTTTCGTCCTTTTTCGTTTTACGTTCGTTTTACGTTTTCATCCGTTTTTTAGCGTTGGTTCGTTTTTTCGTTTTAATCCGTTTTTATATTTTCATGTGTTTATTTTACTTTTTCCTCCATTTTCATATGATTTTATAAGTTTTTTATGCGTTATTTTATCTTACCTAACAAACGTAAGATAATGTAAGAAAGCAAATGAAAAGAAAGAAAAGCAGGCGAAAACATAAAAAAACGGACGAATTAAAACGATCGAAAATGTAAAAAAGGCAAACAGCGTAAAGCGTCGAAAAGCAAACGAAGTAAGAACAGCGGACGGCGTAAAAAAAAAGGAAAGCGTAAGAAAGGATGAGCGTAAAAAGCGGCCAACGTAAAAACATCAAACGTAAAAAAGATGTAGTAACAGAAAAGCGTAAAAGGACAGCGTAAGAAATGGACTAAAATGTAAAAAAAAACACACAAAAACGTTAAAAACATACGAAAACATAGAAAATGGAGGAAAACGTAAAAAGCAGATGAAAATGTAAAAAACTAGTGAAAAGAAAAAGGAAAAAAGTTACATTAATAGCACAAAAATACTAGTGAGAAAAGAAAAGAAAAAAAAGAAAAAGAAGAAAAATGAAAAGAATGCTGATAGCACAAAAACAACGGTCTTGCTTGTTGCAGATGAAGAGCTTAAATGTACCTCTTCTTTTGCAGACATGGTTTGCAGATGAAGAGGTAAAAGCTCTGAAAAAACAAACGACACCTTAGTGTTTTTCTACAAAATATTAAACCTACTTTTAGGATTTCTTGATTTAGGCAGTGAGTGTTCAAAAAATACACATATTCAAATATCCGAAAACTTAATCATAATTTATTAAAAAGCTGGGTTTGAAACTTAGATAAAAGTTTTCCGAAAATTATAGATATTTAGATATTCGAATATATAAAACTGTCATCCAAAATTTCAAATATCCGAATTGAAAAAACTTAGCTAAAACAATTGGTCTAGCATAAAACTATCATCGCCAATTTCGAAAATCCGAATTTGTGATATAACCAGTTATTGAAAAGTCCCTTAAATTATTTAAATTAATAACAAAAAATTATTGTCGAAAATGTCTCATTTCATATTTTCGTTTTAGGTCTTAAAAAATCATGAGACGACTTTGATACAATCATAATCCTATCTATCTTTTTGACAATTTATCTTTTAACTTTGTCTAAATTCGTGCGACAATTGTTTGCGAAATTAATTACAAACTTGTAGAAAAAGATGACCTTTTAATGAAAAAACCGAAACGAACCGCAAAAAAATCAAAAACCGAAAAAAACCAAACTGAAATTTTGATGCGAAGTTTGGTTTTAAAAAACTTCGAAACGAACTTTTAGTTCGGAGTTTGGTTTTGGCAATAAAGTGCCCCATGCTCGCCCCAAAGAGATTATTTGATAGAAAGAAGTTTTTGCAAAGAAGTAAAAAAAACAAATTTTTATGCGTAATTTACGAAGTACTCCATTGAATTAAGAAAGAATGATGGTTTCGTGGAGGAATGATAGTTAAGCTTGATTAAACAAATGACAATATGTTTCATACCTTAATTAAATACTGATTATCTAACGTGTAGCCTATGACTAATAATGTCCTCGTCATATACGAAATTTTATAATACAAATATTTAATCTATTATAAATTATTTTCCTACCCGCATTATGTGGCAACAAGAAAGAGGAAGAAAACAGTGGTGTTATGACAGTAGCCGATAGTGGCAATGAGGATAAGTGGCGGACCCAGGTGTCAAACTAAGGTGGTTCCCTTTGCCAACTTGAGGTGACTAAATTCATAGGTCACACAAGTCGGGCCGGTAGGATCAGGTCGGGTCGGGTCGGTTTGATACAATTAATATGTGACATTAGAAAATTTTCACTTATTTGTAGACTATGATATATGCTCTCACAGTTTTTTTTAGATGTGTACAATAGCAATGTTCAAAAAAAAAGATAGAAATGAAACACTTCTTCCACTTCTTGATTGGTTTTTAATTAATGTACTACTGTTACCATTTAATTCAAGAATGGTGACTACTACGAAGTACTCCGTACTATATTAGGCTTGTCGCAGTCGACAAAAAAATATCGGTTGGGCAACCAAATTTTGGACCCTCGACCGATCTAACATCGGTTGGGTATGGTTGTGGGTGGCCGGTTGTCACATCGGGCGTCGTCCCATTTTTTGAATATCGGTTCACTTCACGCTCGATATTGAACCAAGTATTTTCCTTCCCAAAATGAAACCGACCGTTTGAATTAAAAAAAAAAAAGACCGTTTGAATAAAAAAACAAATCCATTTTATCACTTTCATAAATAAAATTATCTCAAACACAATTCACAACTTACCATTTTCATCTATATTCAACTCAATCTAATTCTTATCCAACTTCAAAATGTCAAAGAAAAATACCCCACAATCAAAACCCGACGATCACTACTACCCCAAAATGCCCCGGATCTAAATTTATCTCCGGAAAACAACTTCGAGTTAACCGGTATATCACCACAACAAAACCGGCCTCTATTCGCTTTAGTCCGCAAAGTTTTGATTATCAATCACAACTACCCCAACCAAATCAAAACCAAAACGCGTTTTATCTTAACCGTCCTTTTGTCCCACCGCAACGTTCTTACCAAGATTACCGGCAAAAACCTAGTGGGTTAGGTTACCATCCAACATGGACTTCATTTATCCTTCTCAACCGTATCAACCTTATTTCCCGATTCGAAGCACTAATCTAGACATGAATTTGGAAGATTGGATGCCGGAGAATCCGACACAAAACTACCAGCGACCATCTAGACGTGCTTCAAAGGCCAACAAAGGAAGCGCGGAAACAAGCAAGGAAAAACAAGAAGCCAACAGATCTATGGACAAAGGAGGAAGAGGTGGTGCTTTGTAAAGCTTGGGTCTATGTGTCGGAAAACGCAGTGAGAGGAAACGCCAAAACGCTTCAAGTTTTGGGCAGTGATCGAGTACTTTAACAAAGAACTGGCAAAAGACCGAACCTATGACTCCATCACTACCAAATGAAAGAGCGGGATTAAGTAACAGGGTTGGAAATTATTGTGCTATCATGGAGAATATCAAGAACACCCATGGAGGCGGTGAGAATGATATCGACGACACCTCAAAAGCTCTTAAAGAATACCGTATAGCGTACGGTCATGAATTCACTTTAGAGGAGTGCTACGAGGTGTTAAAGGGTCATGCTGCTTGGAAGGAGGTTGAGTTGTCGGCTTTATCAACAAATAGTCGGAAGAAAACAAAGGGTTCTAGCACTACCTCTGGTTCAACGGCAGCTCGTGATCCTTTCGATGTCTATGACGTTGATGATTCTGCTGAGGAAGCGACTAGAGAATTACGACCGGTTGGTCGTGACAAAGGAAGGAAGAAAGCATCCTCCTCCTCTCGTGATGGTGATGTTCCATCAGACTCATTTATGCAATCGTTGGCCAAAAATTTCTTAAGGACCAAGAAGCCGTCAAAAGAGGATAAAGATAAGAATAAGCAGGGTTTAGAAGATACTTGGTTACGGTTAAGGGAAAAAGAGCTCGAGATAAAACATGCAAAACTTGAGCTCATGAGGACATCAAAACGAGTCAGACATCATCTACTACAACACCCCAATCGACCAAATTTGACCGTAGCCAACTAGAAGAGTTGGAGAAAGTTAAAGCAGCAATCAAAGAACGTTACAATTTAGATTATTAGTTTAAGTATTCTAGTGCTTATTTGAATTTCGTATTGTAATGTTTTGTTTTGTTTTTTTTTTTAATTTAGTGTAATGTTTTTTTAATTTAAGTAATGTAATGTTTTTTTTTAATTTGAATGAAATTTAAATTTAATGTTAAAATTGTTTGAATTAAAAAAAAAAAAAAAAGTGGTTTGGGCATCGGGTTGTCTCCGGTCATTTGGAGAAAGGCGGCGTGACCGAGGTTGTCTCAGTGCGTCCGGGTTATGAGGCTAGCCTTAACTATCTTTATCAACAACCATCCAACCCGTCTGCTTAATAAAATATTATTTCCTCTTTCATCCACCTACACCACCAATACTACCACGTCTATATTTTTTTACCTTTTATCAACAACCCCTTAATAACATGTAAAATAATAAGTATTAAAATGAAAAAGAAAGAAGGAAAAAAACAAAGGCACCATTTGTGACGGCATGTGGCAGATTGAAGATTGCCAACTTGGGTTGCCATATGATCTTGGTTGGGTAGGAAGATTGGATGACTTCATTAAAAAAAACGTCTTATCACAATTGAGGTTGGGTTGGCAACCCTCTTGATAAACATAGTCTTAGTAAAAAAGAAAAGAAACAAAAAATTCACCTTACTCCTGCCTATTCCGACACTCTCTCTCTCACCTAAATAACTTTTTAACCAAATTAATTTATTATATTTATTACTCCTTATCTTCCCAACATTATTTCTCTTTCTTTTCACCATTTTTTCTCTTCTTCTTCATTCTTTTTTCTTCTTTCTTCTTTTTCATCCAACTCTCTTCCAATAAATTCACCTTAATTTTCAGTTTTTTCACCTTTTTCTAAGTTCAATCTCAACTCAAGGTGGTTCCTACTAGTTTTCTAAGGTAGGTCCCGATAAAAACTTACATATAGCTAACAAATGCACTCGGTTTCTAAGGTGGTTCCCGGGAACCACCTACCACAGGCATAGGTCCGCCCCTGATGAGGATGCAACGGTAGTGATAACCGGCGATGGGGATCGGCGGTGGTCTCAATACTTTTATATAAACTTCATGCCGTCCCGGGGATTTCGAAGGCTCTGTGCCAGATTATAAATGAGTCCGTTTTGAAACAAAAATTTTAACTGTTCATTCAATTTTTTTCTCCTTACACATTTTGTATCTAGCTTATTTATATAAGTGATCGTGGCTTGAAACAAACTTTGGGAGTACATGTTTCTATTTGAAACTATATAACATTAAAGAATTGATATTTTCTTCCATACAAAATTGAACAGTAAAGTACGGAACAACAATGTAA
>OU343216.1:123033454-123057756 GCA_910596185.1 Chrysanthemum makinoi | reverse complement strand
CTTTCGGTATCTCCAAGGAACCATCAATATGGGACTTTGGTACCTGAAGGACACCGGTATGTCACTAAAAGCCTATGCAGATGCTGATCATGTAGGATGTCAAGATACACGTCGAAGTACGTCTGGAGGTGCTCAGTTTCTAGATGATAAGCTTGTGAGCTGGTCTTCAAAGAAGCAAATGAGTACTTCTATTTCCTCTACAGAGGTTGAATACATAGCCATGTCATCTTGTTGTGCTCAAATCCTATGGATGAGATCCCAATTATCTGACTATGGCTTTGAATTCAACAAAATCCCTCTGTACTGTGATAATAAAAGTGCTATTGCTCTCTCATGCAACAACGTTCAACACTCAAGAGCAAAACACATCGACATTCGACATCATTTCATCAGGGAGCAAGTAGAAAACGGTGTGGTGGAACTTTATTTTGTGAGGACTGAATACCAGTTAGCAGACATCTTCACCAAAGCTCTTCCTAGAGAATGTTTTGAGTTTATCCTCCCACGACTTGGTCTAAAGAGTCTTCAACCGGAAACACTTAAACGTCTTCAAGAGGAAGAAGAGGAGTAAAAGGTCTTTCTTCATCCATATCTTGTAAATATTTATTCGAAAAGCAAAATACAAAATTTCAAAACCTTCAAAAAGCAAATAGAAAAATATAAAACTTTCAAAAAATCCATAAAAATTTGAAAAATCTTGAAAAATTTCAAAAAATATTGTCATTTTGTCATGTTTTTCTCGATTCGAAAATATCTACGGTCTTTGTGTTGTCATTCAAAGAATGACACGGGACTTTAGATATTGTTCGAATGTTCTTTAAAAAAAAAATCAAAAATTTTTTTTGGGAGAAAGTGAAACAATGGTTTATTGTCATTTCAGGCAGTAACCCGTTTTTCAAAGAAAGAACAGAGCCATGCTTTATCTTGTTTTTCAAATCTCATGCTCTGATTCTTTAAAACATTTACTTACCATCTAATGAAAACTAATTGCTTTGTTAAATAACTCGAACTCTATTTTTGAAAATCATCTGGACTTAAATTTTGTCAAAATATCTATCTCTCAATCAACAACTTATGTCATTGATTGAGGGGGATAATGAGTTCAATTAAATCAAAAGGTTGTTCGACATTCAATTGTTTTCAAAAAGATAATCATGCATGTTTAATTAATGGAGTGTAAAGTCTCAAAATTCGATCCTTATCAGTTAAAATGTTCTCATAATCAAGTCACAATTCTCCTCGAAAGCTTTCAAAATCAATTTAAATCTACAGAGATCACAAATCTCAAATGATTTAAAAATTGTGATCGGGGGAGAATTTGTGATTTAAATTGGATTTAAACTGATAATTTGATAAATGGTTTCGTAAGTGTTTAGCAAGCTTTCCTCCCCACATGTGCCAAACGATTTCAAATTTTCCATGCACATGTTGAGGGAGAGCATCTATTTTAAACCACAAAGAATTGAAACATGATTGATTTGTATCTAAGTGCAGGTTCCTTCTAATATGTGCAAAACTCTTTCAAACCTTGAGGAACATGTTGAGGGGGAGCTCTGTTTCTAAAAATATCAAAAACCATTCAGGTACAAAATGCTTTGATAATATATCACAAGTATCTGAATTGATTTTCAAATGGTTTTCAATTGGTTCCAATGGCAGATGAACAACACCAAATAGACCGACCAAATTTACTTTATGTATGGTGATATAAGGATGATAAGGTTAGGTATTTGTTCCCATGATCCGCCAAAACCGGAGGGATCTACCCAGGGACAATCCACTAGATAGTGTAGAGTCCTTAGGTTTGATGAAAAAAAGGAGAAAAGTGAGATATGGGAAGAGTGCGGACTGAGACTGAGCTAGTACTGGAATAAACCCAACAAGGTTCTAGTTATGAAGTCTCAGTAAGCACTGAAGGGGTTGAAGAATGAAAAAGAATTGAATGTGAAAAAGGGTGAAAAGAAATAGCCCTCCAATATTTCAACCTTAGGGCAGAAACCGGGTTCAATTCATATGCTACTGGTGGTTACCAAGGTAACATCTGTATTAAAGACAAGACGTCATGGACCCAGTGACGCACTGCACTACAACTTTCCAAGCTACTCAAGTTCCTCTTAAAAGGGCTTGTTTCATTCTCACGGGGAACCTACATAATCTATCGACTCTCTCTTAGAGTTTGTTGATATTGAAGAAGGAGACCCTCTCCCTAGTCTCCGGCATAGGAACCAAATGTGCACTATTGAGTCTAGAGCCACGAGATCATCAAATAAATCTCCTTAGGACACTGTCAATGAAGACTCTCTGTTTCACACAATGTGGAAAGAGAGATTATATCTTATGAGTCCTACGCATTATCCTTGTGGTATTGCCAGAACATCTGAGTGATATGCTATCATATTCACAATGAAGATGGAAAGCCTTATGGAGCCAACGTCAAACAAGCTCCTGGTGGGTAGCATGTGAGATCTATCCAATAGATCAACCATGTGACAACTGAACGTAAAACAATGGGGCGATTCAAAACCGGTCGTTGTGCTTAAAAACTCTTTTCTTTAGCACATCGACTGTGTACTAATATTTCAGAATAAAAGGTGTTTATGATTGATAATTGATTTTCATTAAAACCTTCGTTGTATTGCAAAAAACAATTTCTATTGTGCGGTACACGATTGTTTTTCAAATATCTTTTCATCAATCAGTGAATCTTAATTCGCTGGTTCACTCACTCCGTGTTGTCTTCTTTGAGACGTTCCGGTTTGAGAACAGCTAGAGCAGCTGCGAAACCCTGTCAAGGAAATTCTTCATAATTATACCTGTTCACAGGTAGTACTTGTACTGATCAACGGGGAACCGTGGGCCGTGTACCTCAATTCAACGAAAGTGATCAAAGATACTTTCGTGCGCTTTATTGCTAACTGTTATATGCATGTACGCCCGACGTTTGTAGCTGATCAGAATAAAGCGGTCAATCCATAGCCGCATGCTCACACATCACATTCATTTCAAAAGAAATAATGATTAGTGCATCAATGACTCTGATATTCTCACTCCATGCTTCTGCTACGCTGCTGCCAATATCATGAATCAACGAAAGCTTCCGCTACTCTGATGAGAATATATCATGATCCAGAATGTGAGCATGTCGGTCCAAATGTCACAACATCACATAATACCAACACCACAATGGAAGAGTCAGAGATTTATGATAGCTAATGATCTCAAAGCTGGCTCAAAACTCATTATGACGTGGATCAGTTAAAGACCTCCACTTGGATTAACCAAACATGCAAAAATGAAGAATCAATGACTACAAGCTGCAGAGCTAAGAACTTTAACAAGAATCCAAGAACAATCTTATTGTAATATCCGTTTGTATTCAATGTATTTTTGAGGTGACCTCCCTTAGGGGGAGATTGTTAGGATTTAGTAAATCCAGTCATTAAAGAGTCGGTCACCTCAAGTATATGTAATCGTTAGAAAGCTCGTAGTCATAGATTATTTAATGTTAAGTAGTATTTAGTTAAGTAACATCGTGGAGGACGGACGGGTCTTTACCCACTGTATGCCTGATCCACAGCCCGTAGGTGGCGATTTGTGTAAGACTATATATACTCTCTACCTCCCAAGGTAGAGAGTTGGAGCTCATAATAATACTTTCATTTTCTCTCACTAAGTTCCCAAACCTCTAACTCTTTCTCTCTCTAAAACCTCATCTTGTACGCCTACTTGTGTTTATGATATGATGTGTTTGTGAAATCTAATATGCAACAGGAAGTAATAGGTAAAAACCTCATCTTGATGCTTGTCAACAGTCTCTTTAATTCTCATAACCTCACCAAAAATTAAGGGTGCGTTTAGTTGAGGGAAAACACCATTGTTTTCTACAAATTGTTTTGTGGAAAACAAGGAAAACAACGATTGCGTTCAAATAAGCGTTTTCCAACAAAATGTTTTGCAAAACACAAAATCCCTTATTTCCTAACTTAACAAGGAAAATTACAAAACAAAATTTAGTTGTTTTCCTTGTTTTCTTTTGTAACCCACAACCCTCCCTCACCTTCTTCAAAATAGAAAACACAAACATCAACTAAACGCGTTTTCTATATTTTCAAGTATTTTGTAGAGATAAATTTCCCTTCCAAATTTTTACAAAACTAGAGATAGAAAACAAGGAAATTTTTTCTCCAACTAAACGCACCCTAACGATTCCTCTTCGATTTCATCAGTCAAAGCTGACCTACTTGCATTAAAGTTTGTAGACGTTCAATTGATTGACGGGTGTTTGGATGTTGATAACGCTACACGCGTCGTTCGGGGTCAAAGGAACTTCCTTTTCGTCGAGCAAGTTTTTCAACACCGTAGGCAGTGAACCTAATCGTTGTAGTGTAGTATTAGGGTAAGCCACGGGAATTGATATCGTTCTCTAGGGGAATAGGAATGCTAGTGAGGAGTTACTACGCTAAGGTTGGGGTTGAGGAAGATTATTTTTTATCTTTTTATTTTTTTTAGGAAATGGAAAAGTACAAATCTCGGGGTTTGGATTTGGGGGGTTGGTATTTCTACCGATTACTCTACTATCTAATTATCTAATTAACTAAGGTGAGGGTAGTCTATTTCTAATTATTGTGTGCTCGTATGATGATTTAAAGATGTGTTTACTTATGTTTTATTACTCCTTAATTATCTCCTATTGATGGTTGAATTATCACGTCCTTATTCTTAATTGCGTTGTGTGTCTAAGGTCGTAGGGTATGCGTTTATCCCTAACTCTTTGAAACTACCAAAGGGTCTCGTCTACAAAATCTCTAGGATTTATAAACTCTAACTCTAAGGTACTCTTTGGATGGTTTAGCCTACAACTACTCTAAGTGTTATAGTCTAAGGTTCACAAAGATTAATCAAGCATTAACTACACAACGAATGACCTATCGCATTACTAGATCATTAACAATTAAGATAAGAGACAACTAATCAATATTCAATAGCTAAGTTTGATATTTCCTAAGCAAACACACAAGTAAATTAGCCGGACATGGAGAACATGCAAGCATACACACAAATAATTGAAGACATAACTGAATTAATGAAGTAAAACACTTATCTTGGTGTAAGATAGGGTTTAGAACCCTAAAATACTGTACAAGACAGCCTTGGTTCGGTTTAGGTTTTTACTCCAAAAGACTACACTCTGAAAACTGAAAAATTCGGATTCTATATATAAGATTACATTCGCGACGACGTCACCTTATGATTTGTGACGCCGTCGGGTCGCCGTCATTAGGGTTTCGTCTTGGCCACGTTAGTCTTGCGACGGCGTCACCTTATGCTTGTGACGCCGTCCTCTTCAGCCTCTGACGACTTCTGGATCAAATCTAGGCCGTCTGAGTTGCGACGACCTACTCTTTTAAAGCCTGACACCGTCACTTGAAAATAAGCAATTTGGCTACTGTATCATCACAACATGTGCTCCGACGGTGTCGCAGATAACACCTGACGCCGTCCCCTTGTGTTTCAGCAGCTTGAGTGTCTCGATTCTTGACTTTGGCCATTTTCTTCGTATATCCGTGCCTTTTTGTCCAAATAAATGCCATTCCAGCAATTTGCCTTCAAGAGACCTAAAAAGTGAAAAGGAACGATATTAAGTAATAACGGATACAAAAGTGATCAAATAAGGGCTTAAACGACCCCTCAAAAAGGTACATTTTAAAACCTTATCAAATATCCCTACACTTGGTATTTGCTTGTCCTCAAGCAAATGTGCTCTTAGCCAATTAATTTATAAGTTAGGGGTCATGAAGCATTGGTTTAGAACAATCCACAACACATATAAGCCTCGCAAAAGTCATAACAAGCACGGAAATTACATACTAGCACCTCACATGGGGTGTTTGGGTACTCACATCTCTCGGGTGTATATGAAATATAACAAGTTGGAAATGGAAGATAAACACTCATTAACCGGTCCTAGTACATAGATTACCATAGGCTTGAGACTAGATCAAACCTCCATCGCTTTGGCGTAAGCACCTAGGAAAGACTATCCAAGAGGTATTTAAAAGGGTTGTAATGATAGGCTTACGGTAGGGAAACAAAGGGTTTGGTGGGATAAGCAATTTAGTGGTGGCAAGTAAAAAATCTTTATGTTACAAGCATACGAAGAATGGCGTTGCTAAGCCAAGACTAGACACTCTAAACTCTAGATAACTGAAACAAACAAACATAAATTTAAAGGATAGATGTAGGATGGTAGCCCGTATTTTTTTTTCATACACTTTTACTCTACCATCCTCTACGGTAACATCAAAATGATAGGGATTTATAGGCACATCCCTACACTTGAGTTTTTATTACTCTAACACTAATTTGACCTGAATTAAAAAGATCAAAACACTTGGAGTACATTATTACGCAAATAAAGGGAATTTGAATTTAACGTTCCCTTCTCGTCATTTCATAAACTTTAACTTTTCCCATGAGTCCCAATCGTCCCAAAACTGTATACAAAGGATATGATTCGACTTAGCAACTTATGCAAGCAACTAGATAATTGAACTAAGGGTTTTTAGGGTGATAACAATAATGCACTAAAAGTGAGTGCATACAAGGTAGGCTAAGGCGATTTGGGTGTACATTTGGGGGTGGGGTGTAAACAATGCTCTTCATTGATATTCCAGAAAACCGAAACATCACAAGAACCGCGAAAAGGATTGGCTCTGAGGGGTTAACTAGGGGTATTGTGTACTAAAGATGAGTACAACGCAAGGGTATGGGGGAATTACTCAACTGATGTGGAAGAAGTAATTATATTACGGGTGTTAAACAAGGGTTATCCTAATGCCTCTTTTCATTTAGTTATTCCTAACTACACAAGTGTAGTCTTACTAGCGATCTCGGGATGCATCTCAAAACAAGTTCTAGAATCTATTATACTACCGGTTCACACTAAGCATTAAAGATGAATGCTTTAATTCCTACTAATCTAAGGGCGATCCTCACATTTTGGGTGGAGTTTAAGTGGTAAAGGGTTTTTGTGCTAGTCATGTAACTTCCTATCCGTGAGACGCTTTTGTTAAGACTAATGGCCCACTCCTATATGTCATGAAAAATTTTAAATTTGGTGCCAAAATTACCCTAACCGACATTTTCTGATGGTTTATTACACAAATACAATTAGACAAAGCAAATAATCAAGGATAAGCATAGTTTCAAAGTTCCCGTTTTATTTTTCCTCCCTACACTTAAACTGAACATTGTCCCCAATGTTCCTCGAAAGTATCAAAGTTATGATAATGGAAGGTAATTAAAAACGAAAGAAACTAACACTCCCCTGATTAGCTCGGTAGGATCCCTTGGTAGGATCCGTGTGTGAAGTAGTGGTTAAATCCTTTCCAAGAAGAATGTATGCGTGAAAAGCTCCTTCCAACCTTATGTATCTTCTTCTTGATAAATAAAACCTGCACACTTGAAGAAAACAAACGAAACATTCGCGTAAAATCGGCGGTAATAATATATATAAGACTCTACTAAACTAGGATATAATGCTTGTGGAATGGATGTTTACAGAATTTCTGGAAAATTAAGACCTGGAAAATTCCAAAATTTATAAGTTGCTCAGAAAACGAGAAAAAAGTAATCTGTTGTTCTTACTCCTTCCTAATGCCGTCAGGTTATCCTGACAAAAACTGGTCTGCGATTTTCTGGAAAAAATTCTGGAAAATTTACATCTTTAAATCTGGAATAATTTTCTGCAAAACATCTATTATGACTCGATACAAGCATTTGACTCGAACAAATACTGTTAGCCTTAATAGTTTTTATTAGAAGTGATGGTCATTCACGATTAGGAACTTTGTAACGTGTGTTAGATATCGTGATAGAATAGTCAACGGGCTCGTGGATTGGGCTAAGCTAGTTGGGCACAAGTTATGTTAAGCTAGCCTTGTCTATTTCGTGAAACCCAAGCCCAATCCAAGTCCATCACAAGGCCCATGGCCAAGCCTTAGGGCATCTTCTACTTGTACTATAAATACCCCTCAAGTATGTCATTTGAGGGGTGTGCTTGAGTGTGTGTGTGTGTGTGTTTTCCTTGAAGCAATATACATCTTATTGTTTTCATTTTCTTCTCTTTATCTCTCTAACATACACGAATATACATCAAGTCACCATATCTTATCTTAATCTTTCTCTTTCTTACGCATAACTGTTACGTGTTTGTGTTGGGTTTGCTTGTTATAGTGATAAGGTATACGTGATAAAGGGGTATAACAATTGGTATCAATCGCCTAACAATGGTTTAGGAGTGTTTGTGTTTGTTTTGAAGGGTTACGCGTATAAGCTCACGTTAGTCAATATTGTGACGCTTAAAGCTTTAATTTTTGCACTTTAAAATTCAAGATTCTTGTGGTTTAAGGTTTATTTGGTGCTAAATTTTCAGTTTTTTGCAAAAAGTTTCAAGCTTTACGCGTTTTGGTTAAGTTTTAAACTCGTATTTGGTTCTTTGGTTATTTCTACTCATAACTTTTATAAGCACTTTGGGTGAAAAAGGTCAACATTTTTGGGTTATTCAAGTGTTTTTAAGGATATCTGTGCAAAAGAAATCGTTTGAATCATTGGAAATTTCTTACGAGTAGAAGTCAAAAAGTCAAAACCCTAGTTTTCTACTCGTAACTTTTCTAAGCACTTTGGGTGAAAAAGGTCAACATTTTTGGGTTATTCGAGTGTTTTTAAGGATATCTGTGCAAGAGAAATCGTTTGAATCGTTGGAAATTTTTTACGAGTAGGTCAAAACCCTAGTTCTACTCGTAAGAAAGTCAACTACGCATAAGGTCCTACTCATAACTTTTTGGTGCAGATTATTCGAGCTTTAACGGTGACTCATGCTTCCCTCACTTGGATAAGTGTGTGGAACACTTCGACTTGTGGATATCTCTTACGCTGTGAAAGTGTAAAGGATTTTGGTTCTTAACCATAGTTTACGCATAAGCTAAAAGCTTACGAGTAACTCTACGCATAACTTCAAAATTACGCGTAAGGTTTACGAGTAACTTTTTGTCTACGCATAAGCTTAAGGTTACGCGTAAGATACTTTCTACGCATAAGGTTTCTACGCATAAGGTTTCTACGCCTAAGGTTCCTACGCTTAAGGTTTCTACGCATAAGGTTTCTACGCCTAAGCTTCCTACGCATAAGATCCTACGCATAAGTACCAGATCCTACGCCTAAGCCTCGTCTACTCGTAACTTCGTGTTTCTACGCCTAAGCTCTTCATTTTCACAAAAAAAAAATGATTTTTGGCGGGAAAACTTGAGTAAAATTTAATTTTTTGAGGATACTAAACGTTCAATTTTTACGCGAGATTCAAATTTTGGTTTAACTGTGAAAATTTTGGTCAAAAATTCAAATTTTTGGGCCTAAATTCAATTTTTTCGGGTCAAATTTGGCGTCAAAATTGTCATAACTCAAATTTTTCATACGACCTTAGAATTGATTTTTATAGTGAAATTCAAATTTTGGGCGAAAATGTTTTGAACCAAGGTTACGAGTACGACTTTCAGAAACACCTCAACCGGGCTTAATCCTCATCAACCACAACTCCTTTATCGTTGAATCGATCCTACATCAACTTTATCATATCATACCTTCATCAATGGCTACTCAACAAGACATTCATGCAGCCGGTGCCGAAAACCGACCTCCTATGTTGGCAAAAGGTGGTTATCTTCAATGGACAAGTCGTATGCTCCGCTACATCAAGACCAAACCTAATGGCAAACTCATGATTAAATCCATTCAGGATGGACCCTTCAAGCCTCGACAAGTTAATGTCCCTGGAAATGCAGATGCAACACCTCCCATCCCACCATCCTCTCATCTTCAAACTGAATCGAATACACGAAGAGGATCAGAAATAAGTCGATGCAGATGACATGGCAATTCATATTGTCCAACTGGGTTTACCAATAGACATTTTTTTGCTTGTAGACAGTTGTGAAACTGCTTTCGATATGTGGGAACGTGTTAGACGACTATGTTATGGAACAGAAATTGGTAAACAAGACATGGAGAACAAGTTGCTAACTGAATGGGAAAAGTTTACATCTACACCAGGAGAATCCATTGAATCCTACTATGGAAGGTTTTGCACTTTGATGAATGAGTTTATCAGAAACAAGTTGGCACCCAGAACAATCGTTCAAAACATCAAGTTCCTGAATAATCTTCCAGAAGAATGGGGACGATATGTCACTATTGTCAACCAAACAAAAGACTTACATCAGGTGAACTTTGATCAACTGAATGATTTTCTGAAACAAAACCAAGCTGAAGCGAATGAAGTCAGGCAAGAAAGATTAGCAAAGAATCATGATTCATTGGCACTCATTGCAAAGACTCAAACTACAGTGAATACACAACAACAAGCTTCATCATCTTCCAACAACAACAACTTGCAGCAATACATTCCACAACCACAAGCTGCTATCCCTCAACAACAATTCTATCCACCAGAACAACAAGTCATTCAACAAGCGTATCCACAATACCAGGAACTAGGAATCACTGATCCTGAAACTGACCCAGAAGCGACCTTGCAACAGATATTTTCTTTATTGGATAAAGCTTTTAACAGTCGCATCGGTAATCAGGCGGTTCCGTATCAGGGTAATCAGTCGGGTCAGCATGTTCAGATGGGAAAGAATGTTGGGAATAGAGCAGTGGGTAATCAGAATGGGTATGTTGCAGCTCCAGTCGTTGGAAATTATGGAAATGTGAATCGGGTAATCGGGTTAAGTGTTATAACTGTCAAGGACTGGGTCACATGGCAAGGAATTGTCCCACTAAGCCGCACAAGAATAATGGTGATTTTCTTCAGAAAGCTGCTTTGTTAGCAGATAAGCAAGAAGCGGGGTTACAGTTGAGTGCTGAGGAACATGACTTTTTCGCTATTATGGATGATTTGGAAGACCGAGAGGACATCAATGCTAACTGCGTCTTAATGGCAAATCTTCAGGAGACTAAGTACGACACTGACTCTGACGCACCTCCTGTCTATGACGCAAATGCAGTATCTAAGGTACCAATCATTGATCCATGCTATAACAATGTCATATGTGATGTGTTTACTCATGACGAACAGCATTCTGTGACGCCAGCACCCACTTATGATACATACCTGGACAATCCGAGTTGTAGCAATACGAACTCCGAAACTCCATATGTGGATCCAAGTGGAGGCTGTGTGGCACAAAATACTGAGACTGATGAGGAAACACGTGCTTATGTTGAATCATTAATCAATCAATGTGGCATTGAAGTTGAGAAAGTTAGAACGGTCAATCGCGAAGTTAAGGCCGCGAATGCTAAATTGACCGCTGAGCTTGAGAGTTACAAGGAGCACGCCAAAGCCTATGAATTTCATACAAACAAAATGTCCGAATTAGAAATTGGTTATCGAGATTCTGTTTTAAGAGAAAAAGAATTGCAAATCAAGTATAACACACTTGATGTGAATTCTCACTTGAAAATTAAATCTTTAAACAAGGAAATTTCAGAACTAAATGACCAACTTTCTAAACAAAAAGCACTGTTCTCTGATCTTGAAAAAGAGAAGAAACAGTTGATTGCTGATTTTGCAAAACGAGAAGATTCTCTTCTTGATGAAATTCTTGATAAAACGGAAAAAATCAAAACTTTGGACAATTTGCTTCTTAAACAAATTGTCCACGTTTTCATACTTCACATAAGATGCTTTCTAACCAAGATGCTTTCTAACCAAGTAAATCCACGTTTTCATACTTCACATAAGATGGCACTTGGTAACAACCCTTCTTCATTTCTCAAGAAAGCTCAGAAATCTCAGAATGTGTTGAACAATGGACAACCTTTGCATGAACCCATAATTGTTCGTGATTCTCTTGAAACGTTGGAACTATCGGAGGAGAGTAGATCAAAAATGAAACAAAAGAATCCAGATCTTAAACCGATTGATTATAACAAATGGAACAAAATTAATGGAATTACTTTTGTTAATCAAAAAGAACAATCAACGTTTTCCACCACACCAAGTGTTTCAATCAAAGTGTCAACACCAGTTTCAAAACCAAAACCAGTTTAGTTTCCAAATCTCTTTCGAAAATCGAACAAATGTCTTCAAACAATCCTTTTAACACAAGTGATACTAGAAGCATTTTAGATGACGTTAAAACTAGAATTGGGTATCTTCAAGAGATTGTCAAGTCTAAAACCAATATTACAACTAACATCTGGTTTACTCGTCATGATGACGAAACAAAAGAGTTTTATAAAACCCAAATTGCCCCTCCGTTAAGCGCCATCAGTGCAAGGGTAATTCATGTTGAACAAGCACTTTTGAAAGAAACGAGTGACTTTGTCAAGGACCATAAATCCCTGGTAAAGCAAGCTAATGAAAGTATTGAACACATCAAAGTTTTGGAAAAACTCAATGATTCTCTCTTCGAAGATGTTATGACTACCGATATCATGTCCATTATCTTACAAACATATTCTGTTGAAGATCATGAAAGACTCCAGTCTGAGACCTCCGCAATTGTTTCAAAATATGAAAATGCTCTTGCAAAACTTGAAAAAGAAAACGTGTCCTATTTTAAACAACTTGATCGAAAATCTGAGGAATGCAAGTATGACAAACTGTCGTATGAGCGTGCTTACAAGGACATGAAAGAGCAAAATGATCTTTTGAGTGCTCAGCTGGAAAGTCTAAAAGGAAAGGCTGTGGATACTAAGTTTGCAAAACCATTGACTGAGGAGAAAACAAATGTTCCCAAACCGGTTTTCAAACCAAAAATGTCTATTTCTCAGTTTCCTCCAAAAGTCAATGAGAAAAATGATTTGTCAAAAACAGTCACTCCACAGACTTTGCCTATCAAAAAGAGAATTATCAAAGCTTTTGAAAAACCTGTTTTTGTGAAAGAAAAAGTGTTTACACCTGGCATCTCTAGGAATAGTAAACGGAATGTGACCAAAAATCCAGTTAAAGAATCTGTTGGTTCTAACAACATGGTCAACAATCACTATCTAGAAGAAGCTAGGAAAAAGGCACAGACTCAAAAAGACGGAATTTTAGGTGCAACATCTAGGGTGATGAATTCTACAAGATTTCAAGGCACTGCTAGTAGTAGTAAACCATTACCTAGGAACACTCTACGAAAGACTAGGGATTGGCTTGCATCTAAGAGTAGTTGCGCAAAAGAAAATGCTATGCCCTTAGACAACAACACTAGGAATTCTAAGTCTTTTTCGAACCAGAATCAATTTCCAAAAGACTGTAGTGACAAAGTTAAAGCTGCTGTTTTAAACAAGAATATTGAATTTGTCTGTACTACATGTAAAAAATGTATCTTTTCAGCTAATCATGATGCATGTGCCTTACAATATCTCAATAAAGATAATTCTCGTGCCAAGGCACAATCCACTAAGACACCAAATAGAAACAAACCCGTTGACAAGATGAACATCAAAAGGAAACCTAATAGGTGGATCTCTTCAGGACGCAGTTTTTCAAAAAATGAGTCTTCCGCTGCATCTGATAAGAAAACAACTCCTAGATCTTACCTTAGGTGGATACCCACGGGAAAAGTTTTTAGCACAACAGGTCTTAGATGGATTCCCACAGGAAAGATTTTTGATACTTGCTCCAACACAGATAATAGTGAAACTCATCATGTTAAGGAAGTCGAATCCACTACAACCGTTGATAGTGATCACCCTCGCCGTGAGGAATCTTGTACTTCTAACACTGTTATTTGTGAAAACTCTTCTTCTTTGGTTGCAGGTGAATCAAATATCTCAGAACCCAGCTCATCAGAGGGTTCCAATTCTGTTAACTCTTCATTCTCTCTATCTTCTATCTTTGATTTTCCATTTCTTTTATAAAACCAACAAAAACAAAATACAAAAATAGAAAATTTTCAAAAAAAAAAATTCAAAAACAATATAAAATAAAAAAATCAAAAATATTCTTCTCCGACATGTCTCTCGTATAATCGATATTCTGTACGTTTCTAGAAATGTCACTCAACAATGATACGGGTATGTACAGATGCTTGAGCGAGAGTTCTTTAATGTTTTCTAAAACATGTCGTTTCTCAAAATTTCTCAAAATAATGGCTTGTAAGTATTTCAGCTTGCAACCCGATCTTTAAAGAAAGGAAAGTGCTACGCAAAATCGATTTTCGTAAATATCGAGCACTTATCCTAAAACAAATGAAGATAATTCTTCTTCAATATCTTCAAAAGATTTTTCAAAATCTTCATCATCTTGCGTACCATTGATTCGAAATTTTTCAAAAAGATTTTTCAAAATCTCTCACATTTGGTACCAAGATAACTCCCTCTAAACCCTTAATTGATTCCAAATTTTCTGTAAGAAAAATATGCTTTCTTTAAGGGGGAGTATTAAAACAAAAATGTTCCATATTCATGCTTAAATCAAATCCGTTTGTCTCCCCAAAAGATTCTAAAATGTTGTTTAATCCGTTGATATCAAAAATATCACGAATATGCTATTTTTGAGGGGGAGGAGACGTGATTAAAATGTGATCAAAAAGTTTTAATGATCGTTGTTTGAATCTCAAAAGAGCTCGACTCAGACGGAACCAATGAATTGACGAGTAATCAAAGTCAGTAAATGTACCATTTCGAGAAACTTTCTATGGACTTGACCAGGACGGGTAATAATTTCAAGCTAGTTCTCTAGTGATGTAAACGTGTCTCGAATCGGTCTAGTTCATTTAAAGTCGATCAATTCAAAAAGTGCGATCTCTACCCTATATGTGCAGATTTCTGTCAAAACTTTTAAGCACATGTGAAGGGGGAGTGTTTCTGAAAATATAAAACTCTCGAAGTGTTCCAAACATGTTTTTCTATCAAAAACACTCTGAGAGATTTTCAAGAAAAATGGTTTTATGGCAACAATAGGACAGTCATGGAGTTATAAGGTGACTAAGGATAGGAAATCCGTCCTATGATCCGCCAGAGCCGGAGGGATCTACCCAAGGACATTACCCATAGTTAGTATTAGAAGTCCTCAGGTATGATGGAAAAAAGGAGTAATGTGAGAAAGGAGAAAGAAGGGGTTGAAGAATTAAAAAGAAATGTAAAAGAAAGGGTGAAAAGAAATAGCCCACCATATTCAACCATAGGGCAGAAACCGAGTTCAATTCATCTGCTACTGGTTGTCACTAGATGACACTGGTATTGAAGACAAAGACGTCATGGACCCAGTGACGCACTGCACTAAACCTTCTAGCCACTCAATTCCTCTTAAAAGGATTTGTTTCATTCTCACTGGGAACCCTACATAATCTATCGACTTTCTCTTAGAGATTGTTGATATTGAAGAAGGAGACCCTCTCCCTAGTCTCCGCTCAGGAAAACCAAAATGCACTATTGAGTCTAGAGCCACGAGATTCATCAAAAGATCTCATAGGAACACATGACATGACATCGCTTGTTGTTCATCAATAAGGACACAAGTGATATATTCTAGAGTCCTACGCAGATCTTAGCAATCTGCCAGAACATTTATGAGAAGTTTTACAACTGTAATCTTCAATGATTGAATGGAAATTCCTGCCAGGGTCAACATCAAGCAGCCCTGACAGCAGGCCACTTCGGTAATTCCTTGGATTACGCTTAGTGTGTCTCAAACGGTCTACAGTCGTGGGGTGATGCTTTGGTGTACCTCAGCGACTCATATGAACTGTAGGTGTATTTCGGTACATCGCGTTATCTCACTTGTGGGACTCCAGTTCAGGAACGGCCACTGTAAGAATTAGAGACGTGTTTTCACACTATGCTGTTAACACCCTCGAAATTCAAACTTGTAAGTGCCGGAATCCGCTTATTACTAACCTGTTTTATGTTTTCTTCTTATGGAAGCTTTGGAGCGGATGGATCGTGCTTGACTCGCCACATGCTCATACCAACAACACATGAAAGTTCTCATCACAATCAAAGGCTACTCAAAGTTAAAGATGATTCTTCGTCAATGTCAAAGAATCTACAAAGTGTAAAGACTCGAGAACTTCATAATTGGTAATTCAAAGTCAAATAGAAGTGTGAGCATGGTGGAGAATGACGTGGAGACACCTAAACAACGAAGTTGACAATGGCAGACAACACATTAACTGATCACAAAGCATGAAGGAACAAAGAATCAAGACTATTCTATATCTACTCACAAAGTTCAAGCTCAAAAAGATTAAAGACCTATTCAAGTGGAGCATCTTTTGAATGACCACCCCTTAAGGGGAGATTGTTAGCCTTAATAGTTTTTATTAGAAGTGATGGTCATTCACGATTAGGAACTTTGTAACGTGTGTTAGATATCGTGATAGAATAGTCAACGGGCTCGTGGATTGGGCTAAGCTAGTTGGGCACAAGTTATGTTAAGCTAGCCTTGTCTAGTTCGTGAAACCCAAGCCCAATCCAAGTCCATCACAACGCCCATGGCCAAGCCTTAGGGCATCTTCTACTTGTACTATAAATACCCCTCAAGTATGTCATTTGAGGGGTGTGCTTGAAAGTGTGTGTGTGTGTGTATTTTCTCTCTCAAGGAATATACAACTTATTGTTTGCATATCTTATCATCACATACACGGATTTTATATCTTCAAGTCACCATCTCTTAATCTTTCTCATCTTATTTCTAAGCTTTGTTTGTGTTTGGGTTGTTTGTGTTATCGTGGTATTTGTGTTGGGTTTGTGATAAGGTTGATATATCTTAGGTCCTACAAATACACATGTATATCTTTTAATTCAATTCTCATATTTACGTTTCTTTTTAAGACGTGTGTAATCCTCCCTACACTTATCATTTATGTAAAATACCTTTATATGTAATTAAGACGAGGTTAAAAACAAAATAAAACATTTTTACAAATTTAAACATGAGAATGGACAATCAATAAAAGATATATGACACAAACAAGCAAACAATTAAGCATGGGTTGCCTCCCACGAAGCGCTTTTCTTTATTTATGAGTCTTGTAGCTAGACTCCTAGTCGTGTGTTTTTGGTATCGAAGTGGGATTATTTCCTAACTTTTTATCGAGCTTCCACAATGTTGCATGCAGTCCTTGAACCATAAAATCTCTAAGCCCTTTTTCCCAATCATTCATTTTCTTCTTAACCACATTGCTAGGGACTTGTGGACTCTCACCCGTGATCCTTTCCATGATCTTAAGAGGATACCTTGGAAAAATGGGTATTCTAGCATACCCTTTTCCGCTTTTAAGTATCATGATGCCCTCCCCGCATTTGATGGTTGCTTTGGCGGTGGCTAGAAATGGTGTCCCAAGAATGAGTGGCATGTTTCTATCTTCCTCAACATCTATGATCATAAAATCTACCGGGTAAACGATATTAGCCACCTCTATTAAAACATCCACCGCGATTCCTATGGGGTAAACATAGGTGTGATTAGCTAAGGAAAGTCTAAGATCGGTCTTGGCTGGCTTCTCCCTAGTCAACTTATTATAGATTGATAATGGCATTATGTTCACATCAGACCCCTGATCAGCTAAGGCATTTATATTATCAATATCACCTATGCTACATGGTATCACGAAGTTCCCTGTGGTGTCTCGTTTTTTTGTTACTGGTTTTTTTAGAACCAGCTCATACAGAGGTCCCATAGGCAGGGCGTCATACTCTTCTTATGTTATTTTTCCTTCAAGGGCTTCCCTAAGAACCTCATTGTACCTAAAGTTGTTCACTTGGTTTGCAATGGTTTTTTTGTTAATTTCGTGCTTTAGGTAGTACTCAATGGTCTCGGGCTCATTATTAGGTTAAGACTCCTCCCTCTTGCTTTGCTCAGTTTTCTTCACCTCAACCTTTCCATCCTCAGGCATAATGGAAATGGCGTTAACAAACGAAGTGGGAGGATAATCGTTGCTTCTTACTAGTATCTTTTCGAAACTTTTGTCTTGGTATATTCTTTTACCAGGTTCATCATTTCCGTCATTTTTGCTTGCATTTCCTCTCTTTGCCTATAAACCTCCTCTTCAAATTTGGCTAATCTCTCCGTATGAGCTGCCATGTACTCCCTCATTTGTTCCTTAAAGCTTGGTGAGAGTGGTATTGGGGAAGTAGAACGGAAGCGCCTTTCGGAATTGGGGTTTTGCTCACGACTTGGGGATTCCGAAAAGGGTGTTGGGTGGTTGGTGGAATTGGCGGAATTGACTGCTTCTCGAGGGATTTGTACGGGAGCTCTTCTATGCCTTTCCATCAGATAATCAATCCTTCTCTCAATAGCACTCATTTTCTCCTCGGTGATGTCGGAATATTCAAGAGGAGTTAATATGGCATTAACCACTTTAACAGGGGTTTCAGGAGATTCATTCCATTCTTCGTTGCTTTGATCAGCAAGCTCTTCTATAATATCCCAAGATTTCTCTGCATTAAAGTCGCTGAGCTTTCCACCGCGCGGCTTGATCAATGGATCGTCGAGTGATGAAATCGATATGGTCATAGAAGATTTGGATTTGAAGCCAAAGATCAATGCCATGATGAGGGAGTTTACGGAGTAGGTCCTTGAATCGAGTCCATGCTTTGTAGAGAGACTTACCTTGAAGTTGTTGAAACGTCAAGATGTCTTGTCAAAGTTTAGTGGTTCTCCCCGGTGGGAAAAATTGAGAGAGGAAGCGAGAGGTGAGATCATCCCAACTTGAGATGGAGCCGGCGGGAAGTCACTCAAACCAATTACTAGCTTGGTCCCGTAGAGAGAATTGGAAGAGACGCAGATGCGTGGTCTCCCGAGTAGTAGCATCAAGGTCGATGGAATCGACAATTTTAAGGAAATCCTTAAGATGCTGATTAGGGTCTTCGGAACGAAGTCCATGGAATGCACATCCGTTTTGCACCAACCGGATGGTGTCGGATCGCAGGGCCGTAGTTTGTGCTTGGTCGGGAAGCTCAATGGTGTTCCTATAACCTTGGTGGCTAGGTCTGGAGTATTCACCAAGAGTACGGTCTCTTGGCGGGACAATGATTTGAGGGGGGTGATGTGCCCGGTTGGTGCAAGTTTTAAAAATTTATAAACACGATTTAACCGTCTAACCTATTAACACATACGAGCAAGTATACTCGTCCGCAATAGCAAAGTTTGGTAAGTCGAGATCGTCCCAAGGGATTTTGTGTTTGAAATTGATTTGTTTGAAAAGTTTCCAACAAGAAAGCTTGTCAAGGCTTCCTCAAATAATTATGTTCTAGCGAAATTCAATAAGAAATATATATACTTGTGTGTAGTCTATAATCAATCATAAATAGTATTCATGAAGGTTTGGTGTATACTCTTAATACGATGCACAAATCATAAGCAAATGATTCCCCAACCATGGTATATGTTTGTAAAAATCATTCTAAGAACAAAAACATTTAGGTAATCCTTTCGGTCCTTATCCCAATGATTATCCTATAGAAATCCATTTGTTTGCAACATGTTTTTATTAAATTTGTTCTTACGAATCTTTCGACCCTTTCGTGATGAAAATGTTCCTAGTCTTGTTTTAATAAGCAAACATGGTGGTTGTCAATCACCACATCCCCATACTAGTTTGTCACTTAACTTTTTGGAATAAAACACAAGAGAAATCCTTTCGGTCCTTTTTCTTAAAACATGTTTTACCAACAAATCAAATCAAGACTAGTATTTTTCCAACAAACTCATTTAAACAAGATCATATATACATGCATCACATTTTGAGAACACTAATATGATTAACTACATCCCAACACACAAGTATATCCCAAAACTACTCCATGATAATAATAATAACTAAACACAAATCATAACAAAGTAATTCCAACAATTCAAGAGAATAGAATTCCATAACAAAGTTCATAGAATACCTAAACTTTTGTGATTACAAGAATTAGAATTCGTGGATTGTAGCAACCACGCGCCTCCAATCACCTAGATTCACCGTACAACTCCAAACTACCAAAACTATGGATGAGAATTGTTCCCTCCTTGCTCCTGGATGTTTTTCAGTAAGAACTAAGCTTTTGGGCAGAATAATAAGGTTGGGTATTAGTTTGTTGTAAACTAATACAATTTTGGTTGTGTCACTCCTAGTAAACTAGGACTAGGTTCATTATATAGCCAAATGTGCTTGCTCTACTGTCAAAAAACGTTCCCAACAAGTAAATATCAAGAAATGATCGGACTCCAATGATTATGGGGAGTTAAGGCAACCATAAATGCAACTTTGTGTAACTGCAGCGTGAGAAACCGGATCGGTTTTGACTCCAACCGAATCGGTTGAGTTTTGACCAATCGCCCAGCCGGATCCGGTTACGGGTTGTGACCGATCGGCTGGGTTTGTGCTGTTTTGACTTTTTGTTGACTTTTCCCCTATACGCTTCATTCTTTGCTCTCGCTGATGATTTCCAAGGCAAAACTTGATCTTTCCTTGCTGTAGATACTTAGAAATCATTGTGCTTCCCAATCATTGAATCCAAAAGCTTCCTAGCTCGACTTCCTTCCTCGAGAATCTTCCAAATGTGCATAAAAACTTCATTTCTTCACTATTCGTGATACCTGGCTACATATACATACACAATACGCATCTTTGCACTTTTGCAACAGTTATGAGTAAATATAGCCGATTATCATGCACAAAACTAACAATAACGCTACTAAAAACATGTTCATTTTAGGCGTTATCAAATTCCCCCACACTTAAGCTCTACTCGCCCTCGAGTAGGTCTAACATTTGCAAATATTGATTTCAATGGTCTTGACATCATGGTTCCAAAAATGTAACAATCATCCCAAAAGAGATAATCATTGTTTTGCTTATAATATGTGAAAACTTTTAAAAATGAACCAAACACTTAGATAACATAACTAGAACACCTCACAAATGATTTAAGAATTCACTCAACACTCATATATTGGTGGGTATATGTAAATCACTCAATGCGTAGTCATGATCAATGCTTTTTACCATAAGCTTGTACAAGTATCAAAACAAGGAAAATAAATTCATCAAAGACGGCTTTTATTCGGGTTATAATGTTAAGGCTAAGGGTTCATAAAAGGTATGGATAAGGCATGGGATAGTTTATGAAATGGGTGTTAAAAGAAAAATAATATCAAGTCTAAACCTCCATGTTGCTAACCATCATACAAACCACAATCTCGAAAATGATTATTTCACCTCTTCAAATATCGATCTCCGCAAATATGTATAACTCAATTTAGCTCATTGGCTAATCAATATCCTCATATAGCTCATTGGCTATAACAAAATTTTTTTTTTCAAAGTTCCCCCACACTTAGTGTAAGCATACACCAAAAAAATATATCGAGAAAGACGTCTCTTTCATCCATGATGGAGAATGGTACACACTATAAACAAAGTGTAGCTTCTTCATAATCATCAAAAACGATCCAGCATTCCAAACAACTAGCAACAAACCAATAGACTTGACAAGGGTTGGCTAAAGTTTAAAATGTAAAATATTTTTGTATTTTTCTGGATTTAACAAATAAAAGGGATTGCTCAAAAGGGTGTAACTAAGGGTATCTAGTGCTAAAAATGAGCACTAACAAATGGGTCCATATAAAGGTGGTTAACTAACCGATGTGGTTAGCTAATATATCATTAGATGTAAAATGGAAGGCCATTTGGGTAAATCCTAAAATGCCTCTTATCACTTGAACATATTTAGACCACTCGGAAGTGATTTTAACCGTAATGTATAACTAGTACAAGTTCTAGAATCGACATAATCACCGGCACACTCATAGCAAATATAAAACAAAAGATGTGTTTTATACAAAAAGAAACCTCACAAATGTGTGGAAAAAAAGGCTATTATGCATGCTAGAAAATGCTATCGAATCCAAAATGAATTACTTTCGTAATTTGGTTCAAATCCAAAAATTTTTCAAAAACCTCATTTTACCATTGAAATTCCCAAGTTATATATATATATATATATATATATATATATATATATATATATATATATATATTTTTAATATTTATCAATAATGCGTGAAAACAACTAGACCATCAAGGGCGAATTTTTTCAAATCACTTGCATCAAAAAGTTATCTAAAAATAAAAATGCGCATCATTTTTCCTATTTTCTTCCTTCCCCCATACTTAAGTTTTGCATTGTCCTCAATGTAATAAAAATGAACTTCAAAGTAAAGAAAATGGGAAAAAGAAATAGTCAAAAGATACCACGGGATAGAATATGCAATACGCATATTGGGTCATAAGAAAGCATATGAGTTATCCAACTCCAAACATTTGACCATCAATAAGCTTCCAACACATCCATCCTGCAAACAAAAACTGCAACACGCAATACACAAAACAAACAAATGCAACTAAAAACTAGATAAAACCAAACAAAATATGTTAAACATCCTAAAGAGATAGAAATAAAATTGTTCAACACATCATAACCATTGTCTTTGAAACTATAATTCACGAATGATCCACTATCACTCTTCGTCCTCACTCATGTCATCTCCTTCTTCATCATCATCACTTTCGGTTACGTATTTCTCGTTTATAATCTCCGAACGAACTCTCCTCTTCTTCTTCTTTCCTCCAACTCCTGATGATGATCCTCCAACATCGTAGCTTGTTCCACCAACTTCAGGTAATCGACCATATGGGGGCACTGGATCAGGAAATGGTGCGTACCCAGGATATGGATACGGATAAGGTCCAGGATAAGAAGTGTAAGGAAAAGGATATGGTGGAACATTGGGTGGATTGTAGGGTGGTAACTCGTAATTGGCTTCCCGAGCCATGTGTTGAAAGATAGGCATGGAATAATCATTGATGTAGTTGTTTCTCAACATCATCGAGTCTCTCCACACATCCCTACATTGAATCTCATCTAAATGTTGGTTCCACTCTCCCCAACCTGAATCAAAACTACTGGACGTACCCATTTGCACGTTCTCCATTGGTATACTCCCCTGCTGTTGTGTTGGTTGTTGTTGTTGTCTTGGTTCAATCCATAACCCTACGGTTTTCAATCTCCTATTCAAAGCGTTACCAAAACCTTGTGCAGTCCACGTATCACTATACTTTGGCTCTCCACACTTAGCCAATTCTTCATCAACATAATATCCAAGATTCTTCGCTAATCTTGTCACAAAATGTCCTCCACAAATGTAGCTATTGTTTTTGATTCCCGGGGCCCTCCTAGATAAATACTCGGCTATCTGCCAAACTGCATTACCGTCCTTAGTTTCCTCTAGCAACATCATAACCCATAAGTCCGGCTTCTGACATTTATCCCTGCTTCCAAATCTATTAAATGGCCCGGTCACTATCAACTTGTGAAGTATCCTCATCAACAGATTCCTGATGGTTGATGCATTCTTCCTAGCACAAGAAGGATCTCCCACTTGATTCCAATAAGCGGGAATACTAGGATAGTCTTTTTCAAACCTCCGAAGCCTAGAAAAGTGAGCTTCAAACAATCGATGATTAACCTCATGTGGCTCATACAAACCAAGAGCCACGCCAAAACCCAGCAAAGTGTAAGCATGATCCCTTCCACAAAGCCTAAACCAAACACAAATTTCCTTCATCAAGTTCTGAACATTCACCTTTCTTTCAAAATACATGGTTGAAAAGAGCTCCATACACCATTCTCGATAGACCACTTCATTGACGCTAAACGCTCTTTCACATGATAAATCATTGAATGAATCTCCATCCCCTGGATATACATACGATGTTCGCATCATTCCTCTTAACTCATCTTCACAATCACATTCCTCAAACAAATCCCAATCAATCACCCTTGGAACAAAACATGTCCTATGTTGCAATTTCGACAACCTTTCCCGAAAAGCATGTTTCTCCCCATCGGTGAGATCTTTGAACTTCAAGTTGGCATTTGCCTCCGTTTTCACACTATACTTAACTTTCTTCTTCTCGTTCCTTTGACAAAACTTCGTAACAAGCGGGTTCATTGGAATCGCCTCCTCGCTCGAGCTACCTACAATAATTCTCTGTAGAAATCACAAATATAAGACCATATGAGAGTGTTAGAACAAACAAGAAGGTTCATGGAACCCTCTAAGATCCATTTCATAATTTCAAAAATTTCAATATAGAAGCCGTAACCGGATTCGGTTGGATCACCAACCGAATCGGTTGCTCAAATTACCAACATCCAACCGTTCGGTTGTAATGCGCAACCGAATCGGTTATGCAGTCTGCATAAGGCTTTTGCCTCTAAAACCTCCATATACTCGAATTTCTAAGTCCAAATCA